>BMAO01018805.1:0-20561 GCA_019973975.1 Trichonephila clavata | reverse complement strand
TATTTTGTAGTATCTTCATCGAGTAGGCTCTTCACGCCCGATCTTGTACATCCAAGATCCTGCAAAATATGGTCAAGCGAAAGTTCGCTTTTATTTAATCACTCTTTTCTCTCTGGTCTGTCACTGGTTTCGCTGGTGTATTCTTCACTTTGTAATTCGTCCGATTAAACTTTCGAGGCGGGACAGTTTCACGCCCTTTAATTATCTTCGATTCCTGATTGGAAAGAAATGGACTTGCATACGACACTCTCAGATTCGGTCCCATTCATCAGTTGCTTTTTTGGGACAAAGTCTTGTCTCGTTCGCTATCATCTTGTCGTCACATATCGAAAGTCACAGAATGGTCAAAAATGGAGACATGTTACTCCGACGAATAATATTAAATATGGTGCGTGTTGGGCTTTTAAATAATCCTGGGATCCTGATGTCTTTTTCTTGTTATTAATCTTAACAATAAACTTAACAAAATTACTAACAATTTAGCTATTGAAATTTGGCTATTGGACTGAATTAAGTATGAAATATATTAATATTCGAGGAAACTATGGCACACCAAGCGCATCGCCGATGCAAAGATCGAATTACATCATTTACATCTCGTTTAGTTCCGATAAATCATGTTTGTATCTTAATGAGCGCAAGCTGAGCTCCCCCCACTCAGACCACGTGATCCATATTATTTGCAACACATAGTACACAATTTCTGGCATTTTTCTCTCACAAAGCGGGCCATTATTTCCACACAAGTGTAGCATGGCAATGTATTAGATGGAACAAAACAAAGGATTTAGAAGGTGAGATGTGCCTATCTATCACCCGCTTTGAATGAAGATGCCGCATTGTGTGGCTTTTTGCCTAGGGTGTCGGGAAAGAAAAACGGGATAGCAGACAACTGACTAATTAAGAAGTGATGTTACAACTCCCTTGCTTCTCAAAATGTCCATTTCATTAGACTTGGGATATACTGTCACGCACTGCACTGGTCAAGCACAGAGAAAAATTATCCATCGTATGAGATAAGCAGTGGCAGTAATTTCATTAATAAGCACAAAATTATGAGTATAAAAATACGTAAACATATATACTTTAAATAAAACACCTAAATTTATAACCTTAGATATTTTTTCCTTAATTTTTTCTTTACCTTAACGCACTGATTTGATTTTAACGATAATAAGATAAATATACTAATATTATACTAACCCGATATAAATTAACTCAATTTATGTTACTGTATTAACTGCTTTTTTTCACGCACTCTATCTAGAGGATCAAAGACATAATTCATTCCACACTGTTCATACAAACTGTGCATTCAAACATAAACACACATACAAAAAAAGAAATTAATAAAGACGCCATTAATGCGGTCATCTCATTAACCAGTTGCTCTTTTGGGACAAAGTTCCGTCTGGCCCATGATCATATTGTCGTCACAGGGCGAAAGTCTCGAGAACGGCCAAAAATTGACATGTAGTATCAGGTACAGTTCTTAGCATTTCCCCTCACATAGTGGACCATTTTTTCCACACATGTATAGCCTGACCACGGTATTAGATGGAACAAAAGAATGGACTTTGTCGCTGACACAGGTGGTTCTATCTATCGATATTAAGGAAGATGCCATTTTGGGAGCCTTTTTGCCTGGGGTGTAGATACACAAGAGAAGAGTAGCAGACAGCTCGCTAACTAAGAAGTGACTAGAAAATCTTACATATGCATATTCAAAAAGGAATGGTTATTTTTGAAATAAATTCACCTGGAAATTGATCCCTGAACTTCCTTAAACTGCTAAAGAAGATAGGGGAACAAAAAAAAAAAATGATTAAGAGTTTCCGCACTAAGGAAACATAGCATTTTTGATGGCATTTTGGAAACACAGTTCAATGACGAGGATATTTCCTGAATAAAAATTCCAAGGTTGCACTTGTAGAGAAAAAAATAGGGTTGACCTCATAAATCCCTTAAGGTCTAATATTTCTATAAAGACATTTTCTTATGCATTTATATTATATTCTATCCACAATCAGCAGTTTGTTTAGTTCTCAGAAAATGCCATATATGTTTTGATGTGTATACATTTCTCAAAATAATTAGGACATAGTATAATTTTGAATAAAAACTACAGATAAAAATTTAAAAAAGACTTAGTGATTGATTTCAATTATTTGAAGCCTTTTGATATGGTAGAAAAGTAAATTGCACTTGGAGGAAAAAAAGATTATTTTTAATTAAATTTAATAAACTATGTTTTCCGGTAATAAGGGAATTTTCACACATATTATAAAAGTGAACATGACTGGTTTTCACAACAAAATGAGTTATGGACTGAAACAACTTTGAGACATTGTTTAAAAAGGTTATCAAGGAAGAACTGTTGTATTCTCATGCATTTTTATACGAAAAAAAACTATGTGCATCTAGAGAAGTTATATTATCCTAAGATTATCCCAAAATAGATGATGAGATCTGTGCATGAAAAACATGTATTGAATATTTTCTCTTCCTACTATTAGTAACAATATTGACCATTAGTAGCATACTACGCGACTTAGCATTATCAACCCTAAAACTCGTCTACTATTTTTGCAGATTAAGGGCTTCCTAGAATTCTGAGGATCTTCTCCTTATCTCTGAGCCATCAATGATTGGTTTCCGATAATTTGCAGGTTATTGGCAAAATACATGTCCTAATCATCCTTCTGCACAAATGAAGGATTATTTTGGGAGGCATGATCAATCAATTATATGCTGTCTATTATCAAATACGCACCAATCGGAAGACTGCTTCTTAGTTCTATATCCTTGTGGGAGTTCGGTTTCTCTTAGGTTGAAAAAAATTGTCTACAGTAAAGCGAGTTTCCATCTGGAAGAAACCACTTGTCCTTATCTTACCAGGAATTTAAATGCTCCTGTATTCCTCTTCTATGGGCATCGTAATGATGAACAGAATCCAGAGTATAATCCGAAAGCGATATGAATGAAGCACATAATATAACTTTGAAAACATGCAATACATTTTATGAGGTAAGTTTCGAATTGCTTAAGTAGATACTCTGGTGCCAGTAGCAAACTAAAAATATTTCTTCTAAACAGTGGTGTCAGCAATGCGTTTTTTCCAGGTTACTACTGTTAAATGTCTGTTTTTGCATGTTTTGTATTTTTACACTCCTATACAGATGATCCATATATCATCCCATAATCTATGAGGAATATTTTCAATTTCTAAATTCCGTTTAAATGATCATGAGTTGTTTTTAACACTTCGTTGGGCGCAATTGGACTGAGAGGATAACAATAGCATTTTGTGTCAAATTAGCAATTTTAGTTGTTTTAGTTTAAGTTACATTTTGTTTATTAAACTGGTTCTTTTTTGTACAGTTTGGTGCATTTGCTTTTCTTAAACCAGACACAAGACGGCCCTGATGATATTTTTAATTAAAATAGATTAGGGGGTCGGTGGCCTCTCAGGCCGGGGGTGCCTGATTCTGTTTCATTCAGAGGTGTGAAAGATGAAGTTGAATGCTCTCTTAAATTTTTCGTTATTTTGTCTGGATTAAGTTTGGCTAACCATTAAGCTATTGAAGGCTTTCTGAGTTACCAATATGGGTAAATAATTTTGTCGGGACATCATATTCACTAAACATTCAAAGATTATTATAATTTTCTTCTGCGTGAAGAATGTTATAAGTTACTTATCAATTCCTTTTTAAAATTGGAATGGGATTTGGGAATTTAAATATTCCTAAATACATAAGTAGAAAAAAATTACATTTATACCACTATAAATGTAATCTAAATGTTCATATTTCTAACTTTATATATATTAATGTCATTAATTTTCGCACTTCATTTTTTAAAGTTTATTTGTTGCATCCCTAATTAAATTTAAAAATTTAAATGCGCAGAACACACACACACACACACACACACACACACACACACACACAACACACACAACACACACACACACACACACACACACACACACACACACACAACACACACACACACACACACACACACACTTATTTTAACAACAAATCTTTTTTGCGTATATTCGATTAATAATTCTGCTTTACTTATAAATAATTGCTTTGTGATATCGCAGCTGTGATGGAAATAAATAATCTCGAGGATGCTGTAAGAAATTATCCCATATATTCTTATTTCCTCAATAAACATTTTATTCATGGCTATGTTACCACTAATGATTAATATGGCAAAAAGTTTAAAGTTTAATTAAATAATCAAACCAAGAAAAATCATATTATGTTTTTGAAATCTATGAAACGAATAAAATGCCATGTTCATTGTAAAAATAATGATAATAAACAAGATATATATATATATATATATATTATTATATATATATATATATATATGATTTGAATATTTGCTTGGTTATATTAGTGTGAGGTATTTTGGATATATTTAAATATATATATATATATATATATATATATATATATATATATATATATGTAATAGAATATGTTGTACTGGAAGTTCGTTGGAATGGATTCTTTAAAATGAGCTTGCAGTGGCATTCTTTTGATTAATTAAACCTTTTATTTCACATCTTGAACACATAAAGCAAAGGATGATACACACAAATACTAGCTGCAACACACTACATGATGACAAGAGATGATGATGAATGCCCAGAGGAACCGAGCTCACCCGAAGAGGGTTTAGAGCTACAACCGATCCCTCGGGAAACAACCACCCTCACATCCAGATTTTATTGCAAAAAAAAAAAAAAAATCAAAGTTTACATTTTAAACAATTCCAACTTTTTACAAATACAAAAGAAATAGTAAAAAAATATACAAAACAAATGCACCACAAAGACAAAAAAAAGACAGAAAACAGGAAGCATAAATAATTACATTAAAAAAATAGTTTCTTTGGAATCAAATTTCCAGTTGATGACACACCACTTCCTGTTGATATTTTCCCGCCATTTGGTTCTTCAGTTTTCAGAAAAAGGAAATGATTCATCAAAAGGAGGATTACTTTTTTTTTCCAGATCTCCCCTCCCCATTTTTTTTTTTTTTTTAAAGAAACATAATGATGACAAGAGAGAAGAAGCGCGCGTAACCATATGTTCAGAGTTTTTATATTGGCGGTGAAGGTCGTACGACTCTTTTATAACAGGAGTCGTGATTGGCTACAAATGCGCGGGAGCAATTAGATTAAGATTAAGATTATGCGCGCGTGCAATTAGATTAAGATTATGACAGTCTTAGGCGAAAGAACTAGGAAATAATTTCACGGGGTACAGTTAAGGAGAGTTAGAAGAAGTCATTACATCAACCCCCCTCCGTAAGACGCGTGTATGCGCCAGGGCCTTGACACACACAAGAGTATCTTACAGAGATATTAAATTTTAAATTAAATATTATTAAAAAATTTTCCTTCACACCAACCAGCAGACATAAAAACTCCAACACAGAAATGAAATAATATGATAACAATAAACACTAATATAACTGTAAAATATGGGTGCCCATAAATAACCTTCAAAATGTATTAAAATTCAAAGTGTATTAAATTCAAAAATTTAATAAAATTCAAAATGTAGCAAAGTTCAAAATGCATGGAAGTTCAAATTGTATTAAAGTTCAAAATGTTCACTTTTTCTTGAGTGGTTGAAGTAATACTGGTTAACACTATAAACGTTGCATCATAAAAGTACACTAAATCAAAAATAAAAACAATACACACTTGAAATGGAATGAAAGCAAAAATAAGATTCAAAAACATAATTGTAGTATAAAGTACCATCAAGGACAAACATCAAAGAAACATCCAAGTTTGTTTCAAAATAAAATAATAGACTTTGTCTAAACGTAAACTTAATAATCTCAGTATGTTAGTAGCCTAATTCCATTGTTTATCTATCTTTAAGAGTTGATTTAAAGGTTCTCTAATTTTAGCATATGAATCAATGAATTTGTCATAAACATTTACAGAACCAAGAAAACTTTGAAGTTGTTTAACATTTTTAGGGGGCTGTAATTTTTTAATAGTTTCAATATTTTGATTATCTGGTGTAATGCAACCTTCTTTAATTTCATAGCCTAAAAAATTTACTTTATATTTTGCAAAAACACATTTTGAAAATTTTAGTTTAATGTTTTCCTCCTCCAAATTTTGAATACTTTTTTTAAATGAGCATAGTGCTTGCTCCTCTAAAGAATTTGAAAAAATAACTATATCATCAAAATAGTGACAAGCAAAATTTTAACTTTTATGTATAGTTAGAATTTTACGAATAATGCGATTAAAAATTGCAGGGGCATTTCGAAAACCAAAAGGGATAACTTGAAATTCATATAAACCTTCAGTTGTAATAAAAGCTAATTTTTCTTTATCTTTATCGTGAAGAGGAATGTGCCAGTAACCACTGGCAAGGTCAAGAGTAGAAATTTTTTTAGCATTATTTAATTTATCTAGCAGGGAGTCTATTCGAGGTAAGGGTTCTGCATCTGTTTTACAAATTGCATTCAGTTTTCTGTAGTCAATGCATAGTCTTGTTTTTCATCTCTTTTATAAGCCAAAGTAACAGGGGAAGAATAACAACTAGTTGATTCCTTAATTAAACCTGCAGCTAGTAAATTTTGAATTTGTTTATTAATCTCAGCTTCTGAAGTAGCTGATGTTCTGTATGCTCTCTGAGAAATTGGGAGATCTGATGTTAAATTAATTCTAGGGGGTTCCATTCTTATTTTACCTACATCATATTTATTTTTTGAAAAAACATGGAAGTATTCTGAAATAAGTTGCACCAGGTTAGGAGATAGTTCTTTTACAATCAGAGGTGAAAAAATTTCCTCTGAGGTATTGACTTAATCTTCCTGATTAGGTTTATATATATATAGGTTTGTTTACATTTTCCTGTATGTGTAAAGTTATTTGTTTGTTGATTTTGCTAGAGTTATTTACAATAATTTGTCCATTTTGTAACAATTGGTTAAATTCACAATCATTCATAAATTTGTATTGGCTACACTCTGGTAGTCCTAGGATAATATAAGGTAAACTACTATTAATAATATACAGATTTATATTTCGTTCAACTTGTCCTATTCTTAGGAAAGTTTTGCATAGTTGATTTAATTGAAAATTACCATGGGCTTGATTATTAGTTTCCATTTTAAAGCCCGATCTGAGAATCATATAAAAATTAAAATTTTAAATAATTCTTAAAAATTTTGAAGTACAAAATAAAAATACCAAAAATATAAAATAAAAAAATCAACGCAAATCAAAAATTTGCAGTTACTAATAATCAATGTTCAAAATCACGTATGAAAAAATTTCAATACAAATAAAAATTTTGCAATTACTAATATTAGTCATAATCAATATTCAAATATCAAACATGAAAAAAAACTTAAATTTCTTACTTAAATAAATATTGTTTTATCAAACTTAAAACAAGCATTGCAATGCTATTAAAATATGCCAAATAAATAATACTTAAAATAAATTTAAAGTGAAATAAAACAACAGAAAATATGCATTATTAATTATCTTAAAATTTGAAAAAGAAACAGATCGATGATGGCCATTTTTTGTACACCAAATTTGAGATTTTTGCACTGTGAAGAATTTGACGAATGGAACACTTTTTCACATCTTACGATGCACACAAGTAACGGGAATTTCCCCGTACTTATTATCAGGCGAAAAGGGAATACCCTTCCGAGGACTCGATTCGTTCACATTTCTTTTGTAGAATTTTCACTTTAGGGCGTGGCAAGTGGCTTCTTTCCCGCACAGGAATATATCCTGCCGACTACTGTAATAGAATATGTTGTACTGGAAGTTCGTTGGAATGGATTCTTTAAAATGAGCTTGCAGTGGCATTCTTTTGATTAATTAAACCTTTTATTTCACATCTTGAACACATAAAGCAAAGGATGATACACACAAATACTAGCTGCAACACACTACATGATGACAAGAGATGATGATGAATGCCCAGAGGAACCGAGCTCACCCGAAGAGGGTTTAGAGCTACAACCGATCCCTCGGGAAACAACCACCCTCACATCCAGATTTTATTGCAAAAAAAAAAAAAATCAAAGTTTACATTTTAAACAATTCCAACTTTTTACAAATACAAAAGAAATAGTAAAAATATACAAAACAAATGCACCACAAAGACAAAAAAAAAGACAGAAAACAGGAAGCATAAATAATTACATTAAAAAAATAGTTTCTTTGGAATCAAATTTCCAGTTGATGACACACCACTTCCTGTTGATATTTTCCCGCCATTTGGTTCTTCAGTTTTCAGAAAAAGGAAATGATTCATCAAAAGGAGGATTACTTTTTTTTTCCAGATCTCCCCTCCCCCATTTTTTTTTTTTTTTAAAGAAACATAATGATGACAAGAGAGAAGAAGCGCGCGTAACCATATGTTCAGAGTTTTTATATTGGCGGTGAAGGTCGTACGACTCTTTTATAACAGGAGTCGTGATTGGCTACAAATGCGTGGGAGCAATTAGATTAAGATTAAGATTATGCGCGCGTGCAATTTGATTAAGATTATGACAGTCTTAGGTGAAAGAACTAGGAAATAATTTCACGGGGTACAGTTAAGGAGAGTTAGAAGTCATTACACACACGCATATGTATATATATATATATATATGTGTGTGTGTTTGTATATACTGATAAATATCTTACTTATAATCAATGTAAAATAATCTCAACTTTTAGAATATTTAGATTATTTTCTTTCTTTCTAATATAGAGTAGAATTCTCCCATAGTTTTATATTTATAGTATTTGCCCTCCGTAGTGAAAATGAGCTATATGTTTTTCAAAGGCTTAATTTTCCCTTTAATTCAATCAAATGAGGTAGATAAGATTTAAATATTAGTTATACTGGCAAAAATAGACAACTCAAAATAAATAAATGTTTCGATTATTTTGAAAATCATTTCTATATTTTAAGTTCCTTAAGACCTGCGTGTTATAAGTATTTAGATTCTTCTAATTTCAGTAAGAAATTTTTCTAAAAGGGGGCACAGGAATGTAAACTTCAACAAGTTTGGTATTCTCTATTTTAAAAAAAAGCTTCTACTTCAAGCAGCTACTAATACTTTAAATAGAAAATAATTAAGGCTGACAACAATAAAAAACAAAAGTATTTACCAAATATTAGTGTTATAAAATAAAATGACAAATGCAGTTTATGGGCTCTGAAAATATCAGAAATTTTAGCATTATATACAGTAAAGATATTTTTCATAAACACTTTGTTCACTTAGCTAATCACCCCAAATCGCATCTTATTCAGTCATAAAGCTGTAAAAAACTATTTAATTTTCATGCCTAGGTTGAATTAATATTTTGGGGAGAAATGAGGTTAGAATACAAGCAGATTGCTTTGTTTTTTCAGCAATATTTGTGTCATGTGACTTTAATTTATCGGAGCTTTTTCGGCAGAAAAAAATGTTTATTGGTACATTTTGGTACTTCTCTATCATAAGCACCTTGAAATGGATTATGATTGCATGTTGTGCTAGATATTTGGAAAAAACCATATTTATCTCCACACTATCAATCACAACGAATTGGAAGAAACCATTGGCATTAGCTGGATATCCATTGAAGCAGTATCGAAAAAGTACTGTTTTCTTAGTTTCCGTGATGGATGGCTACTGGAGATTTGCTCAAAGAAGATATTTCAAAACGAAGATGATAATAGAGATAATGGAGACCAACAAAGAGGATAAAAACTAGATAACAGATTGATTAATACGATTGCTTGAAAAGAGACATCTGTTTTAGCTCTTTGACTGGGGTTTTGATTCCAAAGAAGAGAATTCAGAAAATGTTTTCTACTATTGAAAGACCATGATAAAAAAAGAAATTTAGCAATACAGGAAGCAATAAAATAAAATATTAATTCTTAGAAACAATGGATTATTTTCAATGTTGAAACAAATAGGGGTTGATAAAGAATGTACGGGGTGGAAAACGTTAATGATCAGATTAACGATAAATTTAAATCTAATGAAATTTGCTTTGTAATCCAAAACAACATCCGAGTAAAAAGGCTCATTCTTTAGGTTAAAAATGTTATTTTAAATTTAATTTCTTAAAATATTTTACTTCTGGGATAATATTAATTTTAAAAAGTTAAAATTCAAAAAGAATGAAACTAATTGCTGCAGAGGAATCATCGGCATTGATTATTTCAATATTAAACTGAGAGACTACTTAGATGTATATTTGTGTAAGTATGCTTCTACATTTTGATTTCAAATGCATTATATTTAAAAACCGACCCAATAAGAATTTTAAGTAATTGAAAAATATCAATACAAATTCAGGGAAAAATTTCTCAAAATGGAGTAGCCCTAAAAATGTATTATCAGTGTCATACATTTTCAAAATTAAGCTGTCATCATACTATTTATGTCATTGTCTCTAGATAACATACTAATTCTAAGTAATAAGGAATTTGAAAACAAAATTTTGAAAAGAAAATTAGCTGAAGTTGTTTGTTTTATGGCGATCAGTATTCAAACTGTGCTGTGGGCATTGAATTACTGAAATTTGTATTTTAGAATATTTATTTTTCTCTTAGAAAATAGAATATAATTATTGAAAAAAAATGTGACAAAAACCGCAGTTAATTGAAAATATAACAGGATCGTCTGCTATAAATGAGTCATTTGCCTTGCCAGCTCGAGAGCATTCCGTTTTACTGATGTTACACAGAATATTCTCGTTTATGGTTAACGAAAGGGTTCCTTTACTAAGCCTATTGCTTTTTTCTATACAAAAAGCTGATGTTTCCTACAAATATACAGCCAATTTATTTAATAAATATTCCCTTTCAAAGAATTGGCATTGTATGCAGTTGTGTAGCTACCAATGGGCTAGGCGGTGCCGTGCACCGGGAACCTCAAGCTCAGGTGGGCCCTCGGAACCTGAACACCAAGCAAGACAAGCGATAATTTCCCTCTCTTTAAGATATAGATATAAAGGTTGAAACACCATTAAAATCATGGCAACTCGGTTGAAAGTAATTTCATACTTGTAGAGAATTCCCCTAAAGTCTTCTTGTTGTTTGTGTAGTGTTGCGAACTTTACTTATGGGAAAGTTTATATTGTTTTCAATTTTTTATTTTTCTGTAAATTGTTATTTGAAAATAAACTTCAAGTTCCCTGACACACAAATCTTACAATACTTATTATTATATCTAAAAAAACCTACACACAGGTTGCAATATTTTAATAACAATATGATTCATAATAAGCTAATTTCCTGTTTAATATTTCGCAATTGACTCGTATCTGCAATAAACAGATAAAATTTTGTCCCCCCCCTTTTTCTCTGCTCATTTGCAAGTTTTTTTTTTAAAAAATAATTATAATAATATTGCATTTTATTTTTTTGTTCATGCAAATTTTTTGTATCATTTCCTTTCTATCTCGGTGGAACATTTTTTAGCTCTAAGCCCTCTGGTGGGTGAGTTCGATCCTCCAGAAAAAATTAATAAACCAGCCAAGAATTCTCCAACGACATTTTGTAGCGTAGGATTCAGTTTCTCCTTCCTTTTAACGTCATTAAATGCTTGAGCATATACGAATTGTATTATACAAACTAGAAAAACAGTTATAGGGACTGCCGATAGAAGTGAAAACTTAGAACTTTTAGTTTTAAAATTTGAAATTTCATAATGTTTGAATAAAAATTATCAACATCAATCTGGTTTTCACATCTATTGACACTCCGAGCAACAACTAAATGCATGTTTATATGGTTTTTTATTATTGAAATGTATTACGGGCTGTACAAGATCATGACAAAATATAAATACAATTCAATTGAAATAACAATTAATATACAATCATATTATTTATGGATAGCAATTGTATTTACTTAAATTTCAATGTACTTCATTTTTAACATTATTTTAATTGTTTGCATCCTTGTCATCATTAATTTCAACAATGCTTAGACTTTTTGTACTTTCAATTATTTCATTTTGTTCTAAAAAAGATACAATAAGCTTATGGTAACTAAAGTAAGAAAGGAAAATGTCTAATTATCTAAGTATCGCGTAATTCAAATTTATCTAAGCATCGCGTAAAAACCGCATCGATCGTCGTTTTATATTTTGTAGTCCTGAGTTTTCGATCATTGGACATATTTAAATTAAGTGTTTCATTTAGAAAATCAATTAGTGGTAGATTTTTATCATCTGCAAAGTTAATATTGAAGTCTCCACTTAAAATCATCGGTACATTATCATATTTTTCGCTAAATCTTTTTTCGAGTATTTTAGAACCTTCTTTTGTATAAATCATCAAATTTTCGAATAAAAATTGTTGTATCTGTTTGATAGATTTTCCAGGCGAAATGTAAACGGCAACCATTAATATGTATTGGCCATTCTCGGAATCGCAACGAGCAATGCACAGTATATACACATTGAACTTTTCACTGAATCCATTCAATTTCACTTATAAGATATACACAGCACTATACGTCAGCTGTATAGCTACAGATATATTGCTATAAGCATGTCGGTGACGCGAACGCACGAGATTTCACCCATCCAAAAAATGTCTAAGGCGAACAGCACACTGCGCGTGCGCCAGTCAGAGCATGTCGGTGACGCGAACCCATAAGATTTTCCCCTACCAAAAAGTGCCCAACGCCGCTAAAGAAGTTTTCACTTCAATAAAATTTTGGATAAAAAAAAGAAACCCAGCAGTGCGTTTAAGCGCAAACAATGCTACGAAAGAGCATATAGTAACAAAAATTGCCCCAAATTGGCAAATTTCTTAGCCTTCTACGAGTACTTTTAGCCCAAGTTTTTGAAGTGAAACTTCATTGCGGACGGGAGTGAATGGGAAATTGACCCAGTTTTGCGTAACAGTGAAAAAGCGAACGGAAGTAGTGACTTCCCCCCTCCCCCTGAAACGTCGCCTTGGTGAGGAGATAGCAAATGGGGGGAAAAGAGAGCAGGGGGGGGAGGGTACACCACTTGACTTGCGTCATATCCGTGAAAAAGTTGCACGATTTCTAAGGGGGAATTGTGCATCATAAGTATATCTTTCTGCTGTGGACGAAAAGTGCTTAGGTATTGGTGACATTAAGTACCCTTGCTACTCTCGTAACGACCTCGCGTGGCGTATTTTCGTAGTTTTTATGTAATAAACGTGCCGTTTTCGACGAATAAACGCACCCAAAATATTACTATTATATGGTTCTTCCCGTTACGGGAGTGTCTGGGGCATTGTGTATACATATGTCGCTAACGTTCGCGCCAGAATCGCTATGGATAGAGTCTTGTAAACGAACACAACGACTTCTGTGAGTGATGCATTAAGTTTATATTATTAATTTTTATTTCCATTGAATCAAAATAATTTCTGGTCTGATAGCCTAGAACAAATGCAAAAAGAGGAAAAGAGTTTCATGAAAGAAAAAAAAAACTAGCAGCAATTCCAGGCGAAAATCTATATATCACCAGGTAGTTTTCTATTAATAGTGACATATATAATGTGGATTTGAGAAGCTTTCTGAAGGAAATTCATCAGTTATCGCAGTTAAAGATACCGCCGATCATAACGTCAACCATGTATGTTGCATGTCACATGTAAGAGCGGAGGAGCCCTCAGTCTATACATTTTTCGAAAATACGAACAATACATCTTCTTTTTAGGATTTGGGTAATTTTACGAATAAGATATTAATTAATAAGGAAAAACACAAATTTCTTGATATGAGGCCTTTACAGCCTTCAGGGCATTTTGTAAAAGACATCAAACCAGAACAACAGGTGTTTTTCAAAATCGTACTAATTTTTAACTTCTAAATATTGACTAGTTAATCGTTTTTGGCTATGTTATTCCAAAATACTGGATGCTCACCTACTGACAGCCCTGCTAGTTATTTGCTTCGCAAAGAAACAATGTATGATGTACGTGCATTTGGGATTGCTGACATTTATCAAAGAGAATTAAATAACGCAATTTCTCGAGTGACCATGAGGAAACCAGCAGCTGAAAGATAATTTAGCAAGTAAGAATAATTATAAATTATTTAAAAAACGGCATGGGTCAAGCTCGACACCAACATTTATTGCTAACAGCAATGGAAAACAAAGTCGTGTCAAGCCTGGATTTAACGAAAGTTATTGAAACTTTTGCGGAAACTAAAACTAGGAAAAGACTGCAAACCAACTTGTTCGAACTTTTCATATAATAAACTTTTTATTCTTTATCTACTTTGTTTTATTTCCTAACACCTGTGTTATTGTTTGAGAGCTTGTCCGTTATTGTTTAATTTTTTATCGTGTTTTACGTTACTTCTCGTCTTCTAGTTCCAGCTGTTCCTAAGCTCTTCGCAGCTGTTCTGGAAAAGGTCTGCTTTGGTGTCAAATTGAACCTGGGGGATCACTTTAGCTTAAACAAGAAAACTCGTGCACATACTTTCAGGTAATATGTAGCTTTGCTTTTCTATATTTTGAAGAACATGATAAAGAGCTGATATTGAAGTAGCTTTGTATATTTAAAATATTCTACTAATATTTCAATTTTTTTTACTGGATAAAACCCAACCAAGATAGAGCCCTCATTTTTTTGCACCAAAGCCTTTGCATTCCCACCTATTCCACTGAATGTATGGAGCCACAATTTATGATAGGTTTATTAAAAAATCTTAACTAAAATACATTTTTAGAGAGAAAAATTAAAATAGAAAGTTTTATTTTGTTGCGGTTTATTTTTTTCAAAAACTCTTTTACATCTCCAATTAAGGCCCATGTGATAAATTAGATTCATATCTAAAAAAAATAGCAGACAATAACGCTATAATTTATTTACTAGTGGTTATTTGAACAATTCTGAAAAACTAGATTGTACCTATTTTCTTGCAAAGACTAGAAATAATTGTACACTTGCTCAACTGAATTCGTACATCCAATATCAGTTTCTTTCTTTGTATATTGTATTTCTTGGTAAACTGACCGTTCGAATTTTGACAGCATGATAAATGGAATTATATAGAAAGCATTGAATTTATGAATTTGTCGAACAGTTATATCCACTGACTTTATGATAATCGCTCAATGTCAGCGTCAAAGATTTTCTTTTTTTAATTGTTAAGTTGGAAAAAATATCGATCTAGAAAATAAATTATCTTCGGAGACACTTAATTAAATTTGATCTTCTTAACATTGAACCGGTTTTCCTTCTTGGGATTTTCTTCACCCCGTTTATTTTGATCTATGAAAGCTCCTTTTCCTTGGCTAAGCTTTTATCCATTGCAGAAAACATTGAAACTCCTTGGCGATTAATTGTGGTATTTACCGGAAGTCATCCATCATAGAAAGTCAACGAAGAGATGGAAAGCAGAAATAGATAATGGATTGAAAAAAAGACAGTTTACCGCAGGAAAAGCTGGTTTATTGCGCATGTCATGGTATGATCTCCTGAAAAGAAATTTTATTTCTCATTTTCAGACATAAGTGTTTGTAAAGTTTTAAAATAAAATAATACAGTAAATCCTTATAGAAATTTAAGCAAGTAGACATAACGATATTGTAAATAATAAGTATAACATGAATCACACACACAAATAATGCAAGTCTTATAGATTCCAAAGGCTTACAGTTAAATTTTTGAAAAATGCTTTGTAGCTTTACTGTGGGCATATTTTTCAAGAAAACTTATAACTCATTCTACATAGTTTTATAAAAAGTTTCGAAATTTTGTATTGGGAGTAAAATTACTAAAACTCTATGTCATATGTGTATTAAAACACAAAAAATGATTTGTTTCTTTTGGAAAAAAAAACTCCCTTTTTAATATTAATGATGAGAACTTGTTTACTTGTGTCATATTAAGGGAAAAAAAGAATATGATTTAAGAAAAGATTAAGTAGCTATAATTAAGTTTTTTTTAATACATTTACAGACTAATATACACTGGTGTCCAAAAGTTAAGCATAATTGATAATTATGTGAATAAAGAAAGAACTGTAAATCAGAATGGCGGGAAACGTGATATGCGAGTGTAAAATGGTTATAAAATAAGGAAGCAAATCAAAAGAATGATAATAATTTATTTTATTATCCAAAGTAGCAGTCTGAAAGAAAACTGAGCATAGCAAGGATTCACACTTTAAAGAAAAAAATGAAAGAAAACATTAAATAAAATACTGATGCTGCAGTTTAATAAGGCGTGTGGTCACCTCTGACAACCAGGCACGCTGCACAGCGATTTACCATACTTGCTATGAGATGATGAATGAGTTGTGGGCTCAAACGGTTCCAAGCTTCTTGGAGAGCTCTCTTCAGTTCTGTAATGGAGCTTGGTGGGTGCGAAAGGGCTGCAATTTGTCTCCCGAGCATATCCCATACATGCTCGATAGGATTTAAATCAGGGGAGTTCGCAGGCAACGACAGGTGCTGGATGTTTTCCGTTTCAAGGAAGTCGTCAATCAGCACCGTTCGGTGACATGGAGAATTATCATCCATGAATATGAAGTCAGGACCGACAGCACCTCGAAACAAGTGAACATAAGGCTCAAGAATTTCGTCTCTGTATCTTTGAGCAGTCACAGACCCCGTGTCAAAGAAATGGAGGTCTGTGCGGCAGTCCATTATGATGCCTGCCCATACCATTACTCCCCTTGATGGAAAATGATGTCTTTCCGTTATGTTTCTTGGTTCAAAACGTGTTCCACGTTCTCTCCATATCGTTACCCACCGAGAATCACTACTCAGATTAAACCGGGACTCGTCACTGAACATCACTCTCCCACATTCCAATGTTGATGTTTCAAACTCCAGTTCAAACGAGCGCGTTTATGCACAGACGTGAGGGGAATGCAAACTGCTGTTCTTCTGGCATAGAGGCCAG
This sequence comes from Trichonephila clavata, assembly GCA_019973975.1. Lineage (NCBI taxonomy): Eukaryota > Metazoa > Arthropoda > Arachnida > Araneae > Nephilidae > Trichonephila > Trichonephila clavata. The sequence continues at coordinate 3,650 of BMAO01018805.1, read as the reverse complement.
CATGATTGAGTCTCCTATAAACAGTTTGTCTCGAAATTCGTATTCCTGTGGCTACTGTGAGCACCGAACCCGGTGCTCTTTCAGTACTGCCCCTCTGACGTCGCGCACTTATTACCTGATATCGGTCTTGGCGAGGGGTTGTAACTCTTGGTCGACCTGATACTGGTTGTCGGGTAACATCTCCCGTTCTTTGAAACCTCTGCCACAGTTTTGAGATCACAGACTGGTCCACATTCAGAATTCGAGACACTTCGGTTTGTGATCGTGAGGATTCCAGAATTCCAACAATTCTTCCTGTTGTAAACATGTCCAATTGGCGTCTTTGTGCCATCAAATTTTGATGATTAACAACGTTCCTTCGCACTGCAGTTGCACGAAACTTGTCTGAACTGCCTATCCTGTGTGAATAGGTTTCTCCCCGCTTTCCGACATGCGCCGGTGTTTCGCACAGGACGTAGTCGACTGAAAGGTTTTGCATAAACCAAATGTTTCTTCTTCACCCAATTAATATCCGCAAGAAATTTGGAATAATTTTACGAATATTTACTCCATGTTTTAAGCATTTTACGATTTAAGCTTAACTTTTGGACACCAGTGTATATGAAAAACTTTGGTGAAGAACGAAATCTGTTTCTTTTTTATAATAGTAATAATTGTTTGCGTGTTAGTCAAAATTTTTAAATTTTTTGTGAAAAAAAGTAATTTTTTGAAATAATGTTGATATTTTTGATATATTACTCTGTCATTCAGTTTTATGCAAGGGGATAATTACGAGATTTTACAGTATTTAAATTTTGAGCGTATTGAATTGATAGTATAGTATATATATTGTGCGAATAAGAAAAAGTTTACTTTCAAAGTGTTTATATTCAGGCAAAATTAAATGCATCAGTAATTCTATGAGTGTAATCAATTTAGAGTGATTTTATTTTTTTTCTATAACCCCCTCCCCTCTCTCTCCAAATTTTTTTTTTTCAAATTAAGAACTTTCTATCTGTTTTGTAAGAATCAAGCTCTAGTGATTAAAATTTTGCATGCAGTCTGAAATAAATTGTAATAAAGTCCTAAAAGAATATTGTTTAATGAAAGATAGTAAATGAATTTTCAAAACGGCCTAAGTTAATTCTGAATATTTTTTTGGTTATCAAAAGTGTAATTTACTTAAATGAAACTATCAATTATAATTTAAGGATTAATAAAATATTGCCATAATTTTGATACATTTTTTTAAACTTTCTAAATTCTAATAAATGCCACAGAATTAAAAAGTGACGCACCAAGATGGAGCTATTATAATTGATCGAAAATCATTACGTGATGCAGATGTATTTAAAATGGAACTCTAATAGTATCATAAAAACTAAATTTTTTATTCAGGAAATGTACCTTCTAGAACAAAAGGGGGGGGGGGAATTGGAAGTGTGTGTTAGTCCACCGGGCTATTGATGAAAATTCATATCAACTTGGGTATTGATTCATAGAGCTTGTGAGCGAATTCCCGTTGAAGTCACTCCCTCACCGTCCTGCCTACCTAAAGGTGTGGGGGGAAGCAAATCATGACCAGAAACTTCCATAATAATTACTATTTTATTATTATTCAAGCACACTAATAAACCACAAGTTAAACCACAAGATGCCTTAGGAGTGATATAAAGAAAGCAATAAACCCTAAGTGAACAAGCGCAAGTAATCAGTTTAATTTAACTTAATCTATCTTAGACTATAAATTCCCAATCCACTAATTTAGTATAGTGGCAAACTCAGTTCTTAATTCAAGTTGCGAAAATCAATTAAATCTCACCTTAGTCACTTCGCAACAGTTTCTCCGCTCCTTCTATCATACAATTACAAAACCCTGACTTTATATAGCCAAACTAATCACCATATCTGGGTTTCTTCTTGAAAGGGATGGCTGTGAATTAACACAATTGTTGGTCCAAACTTTTCCCAAGAGGATTAGTGTGAAGGTCGTGTAAAGATCAGTCTCAAGTTGATGGATGTCCTACTGGAGGTTGCTTGTGATACCAGTTCTGATGGAAGATTTGATTCAAGGTACACAAGCTTTTCCGAGCGTAAAAATGATCTACTAGAAAGAAATCTGGCAATCGCTCTGGCCAGAGAAGTAATCTAGTTGCGTGTTCTGAAATATAGACACAAGGGTCTGAGAGGGGAAGGACACCACTGCTGGGCTTAAAATCTCGCCGGCGTACTGTCGTGATATAAGAGTGTGACGGTCCTTCTTGAGACTACTACCTTGTTGGCACTCTACAAAACCTTGTTTCACCTATTTCAGTTATCATTAAGAATTGGTAGCATTCCTCAAATCCAATTGTTAAGTTATTTTGCGATTTAATCACTCTGTTTCCCTTAGTTCAATTGCACTCAAATGGTAACATCTGCTCCTAGTATTCAGGAATCAGTTTGCAAGACATTGGTACAGACCATATGGGCCGATGGAAACACATACGCATGGATATTGTGTCTTAGTATTATTTTATGAACCATCTTCATGTCCTTTTAGAATGCATTGGAGCTCCAGTTATTCAGTCACTGGCCGTCAAAAAGGGAATACTTTTCATATTCTATCGTAAGGTATGGGCATGCAAAATTACGTCTTATTAAAATACATCAAATTTTATTGCCATCAGATTAGATAGCTTGGCAGAAAAATCTTATTTGCATGATTATATTTTGATGGATGACGGAATTTTCCCTGAAATACACACAAAGATGAAACTTCGAATTTTTGATAAGATTAAAACTTTAAAACGTTAAAATAAAACTATAAGTGAACTTTTATTAAACTTTGTATAGGAAGTAATATCTCTTTGAGAATGCTAACATTTTGACTGCTAGACAAGAATTTTCTTTTTTCGTGTAAATATTATAATAAATAATAATGGTTATTACCTCAAATTGACGAACACGAGCAAACATTTCGATTTTTCTGATTCGAATTAAAATTCTGATTCTGAAATATTAAAGAGATGCAATGAGGTATGAAATTAGTAAAAGATAAGTATAACACGCATTGATTTTTAAAATAGACGCTATCTAAATATTACAATATGTTAAATTTTGTAATAAATCACGTTTGTAAAGAAGTTCAATTTATTTCTAATTTTTAACTTTTACGAAATATGGTTCTCTGAAGTACTTTAAGTTCTTTAGATATGAAACAGAGGAAATATATTTTTCTGTATAGTTAAGACTGAAAATGAAATATAGCTCTTTTAGTTCTCTTCAACATTTTTCGAAAGATTACTTTTCAAAGAATATGATAGATAGTATTTTCAACTGCTTCGAATTCGATACCATAACTGGAAACTTTAATTTTCAAATTAAAGGGCATTTAGAACGAAAAATAAGCTATCTAGAACTATGAATGATTAGATACATACATTTCCTTTTGACGTTTATTAATTACTTTTGTCTCTGTCTAGGAACTATACGGATAAATCATATTTATTTTGCATCTCAACTCGCATAACAAATTAGTTTCAAATGGTAATTACAGAAATTGCGTCCTAACTCTTATTTCTTTTTCGTCTGAAAATTATAAGAATATGCCATTTCCAATTGCAAAAAAATTAGCTGTTAAAAGATATTTGAAAGAATCATTTATAAATAACTAAAAAAATAAGTAAATA
>BMAO01018804.1:0-58783 GCA_019973975.1 Trichonephila clavata | reverse complement strand
TTTCCCTGTTCATGACGTCTCCCCTGCCAAATTCCAAGAAATGTGAAAATTCTTATTGCAATAACTTTTGATCTAATTGAAATTTTGAAAAGCGCTACATGTATTCGCGATCAGCGTCGGATTTTACATCAGAAATAGAGTTTGGTTGGAATAGGAGTTAGAAATTGTTTCCCTGTTCATGACGTCTCCCCTGCCAAATATCCAAGAAATGTGAAATTTTTATTGCAATAACTTTTGATCTAATTGAAATTTTGAAAGAGCTACATGTATTCGTGATCAGCGTCGGATTTTACATCAGAAAATAGAGTTTGGTTGGAATAGGAGTTAGAAATTGTTTCCCTGTTCATGACGTCTCCCCTGCCAAATATCCAAAAATGTGAAAATTTTTATTGCAATAACTTTTGATCTAATTGAAATTTTGAAAAGAGCTACATGTATTCGTGATCAGCGTCGGATTTTACATCAGAAAATAGAGTTTGGTTGGAATAGGAGTTAGAAATTGTTTCCCTGTTCATGACGTCTCCCCTGCCAAATATCCAAAAATGTGAAAATTTTTATTGCAATAACTTTTGATCTAATTGAAATTTTGAAAAGAGCTACATGTATTCGTGATCAGCGTCGGACTTTACATCAGAAAATAGAGTTTGGTTGGAATAGGAGTTAGAAATTGTTTCCCTGTTCATGACGTCTCCCCTGCCAAATATCCAAAAATGTGAAAATTTTTTATTGCAATAACTTTTGATCTAATTGAAATTTTGAAAAGCGCTACATGTATTCGTGATCAGCGTCGGATTTTACATCAGAAAATAGAGTTTGGTTGGAATAGGAGTTAGAAATTGTTTCCCTGTTCATGACGTCTCCCCTGCCAAATATCCAAAAATGTGAAAATTTTTATTGCAATAACTTTTGATCTAATTGAAATTTTGAAAAGCGCTACATGTATTCGTGATCAGCGTCGGATTTTACATCAGAAAATAGAGTTTGGTTGGAATAGGAGTTAGAAATTGTTTCCCTGTTCATGACGTCTCCCCTGCCAAATATCCAAAAATGTGAAAATTTTTATTGCAATAACTTTTGATCTAATTGAAATTTTGAAAAGCGCTACATGTATTCGTGATCAGCGTCGGACTTTACATCAGAAAATAGAGTTTGGTTGGAATAGGAGTTAGAAATTGTTTCCCTGTTCATGACGTCTCCCCTGCCAAATATCCAAAAATGTGAAAATTTTTATTGCAATAACTTTTGATCTAATTGAAATTTTGAAAAGCGCTACATGTATTCGTGATCAGCGTCGGATTTTACATCAGAAAATAGAGTTTGGTTGGAATAGGAGTTAGAAATTGTTTCCCTGTTCATGACGTCTCCCCTGCCAAATATCCAAAAATGTGAAAATTTTTATTGCAATAACTTTTGATCTAATTGAAATTTTGAAAAGCGCTACATGTATTCGTGATCAGCGTCGGATTTTACATCAGAAAATAGAGTTTGGTTGGAATAGGAGTTAGAAATTGTTTCCCTGTTCATGACGTCTCCCCTGCCAAATATCCAAAAAATGTGAAAATTTTTATTGCAATAACTTTTGATCTAATTGAAATTTTGAAAAGAGCTACATGTATTCGTGATCAGCGTCGGACTTTACATCAGAAAATAGAGTTTGGTTGGAATAGGAGTTAGAAATTGTTTCCCTGTTCATGACGTCTCCCCTGCCAAATATCCAAAAATGTGAAAATTTTTATTGCAATAACTTTTGATCTAATTGAAATTTTGAAAAGAGCTACATGTATTCGTGATCAGCGTCGGACTTTACATCAGAAAATAGAGTTTGGTTGGAATAGGAGTTAGAAATTGTTTCCCTGTTCATGACGTCTCCCCTGCCAAATATCCAAAAATGTGAAAATTTTTATTGCAATAACTTTTGATCTAATTGAAATTTTGAAAAGCGCTACATGTATTCGTGATCAGCGTCGGACTTTACATCAGAAAATAGAGTTTGGTTGGAATAGGAGTTAGAAATTGTTTCCCTGTTCATGACGTCTCCCCTGCCAAATATCCAAAAAATGTGAAAATTTTTATTGCAATAACTTTTGATCTAATTGAAATTTTGAAAAGCGCTACATGTATTCGTGATCAGCGTCGGATTTACATCAGAAAATAGAGTTTGGTTGGAATAGGAGTTAGAAATTGTTTCCCTGTTCATGACGTCTCCCCTGCCAAATATCCAAAAAATGTGAAAATTTTTATTGCAATAACTTTTGATCTAATTGAAATTTTGAAAAGAGCTACATGTATTCGTGATCAGCGTCGGACTTTACATCAGAAAATAGAGTTTGGTTGGAATAGGAGTTAGAAATTGTTTTCCCTGTTCATGACGTCTCCCCTGCCAAATATCCAAAAAATGTGAAAATTTTTATTGCAATAACTTTTGATCTAATTGAAATTTTGAAAAGCGCTACATGTATTCGTGATCAGCGTCGGATTTTACATCAGAAATAGAGTTTGGTTGGAATAGGAGTTAGAAATTGTTTCCCTGTTCATGACGTCTCCCCTGCCAAATATCCAAAAATGTGAAAATTTTTATTGCAATAACTTTTGATCTAATTGAAATTTTGAAAAGGCTACATGTATTCGTGATCAGCGTCGGACTTTACATCAGAAAATAGAGTTTGGTTGGAATAGGAGTTAGAAATTGTTTCCCTGTTCATGACGTCTCCCCTGCCAAATATCCAAAAATGTGAAAATTTTTATTGCAATAACTTTTGATCTAATTGAAATTTTGAAAAGCGCTACATGTATTCGTGATCAGCGTCGGATTTTACATCAGAAAATAGAGTTTGGTTGGAATAGGAGTTAGAAATTGTTTCCCTGTTCATGACGTCTCCCCTGCCAAATATCCAAAAATGTGAAAATTTTTATTGCAATAACTTTTGATCTAATTGAAATTTTGAAAAGCGCTACATGTATTCGCGATCAGCGTCGGATTTTACATCAGAAAATAGAGTTTGGTTGGAATAGGAGTTAGAAATTGTTTCCCTGTTCATGACGTCTCCCCTGCCAAATATCCAAAAATGTGAAAATTTTTATTGCAATAACTTTTGATCTAATTGAAATTTTGAAAAGCGCTACATGTATTCGTGATCAGCGTCGGACTTTACATCAGAAAATAGAGTTTGGTTGGAATAGGAGTTAGAAATTTTTTCCCTGTTCATGACGTCTCCCCTGCCAAATATCCAAAAATGTGAAAATTTTTATTGCAATAACTTTTGATCTAATTGAAATTTTGAAAAGCGCTACATGTATTCGGATCAGCGTCGGATTTTACATCAGAAAATAGAGTTTGGTTGGAATAGGAGTTAGAAATTGTTTCCCTGTTCATGACGTCTCCCCTGCCAAATATCCAAAAAATGTGAAAATTTTTATTGCAATAACTTTTGATCTAATTGAAATTTTGAAAAGAGCTACATGTATTCGTGATCAGCGTCGGATTTTACATCAGAAAATAGAGTTTGGTTGGAATAGGAGTTAGAAATTTTTTCCCTGTTCATGACGTCTCCCCTGCCAAATATCCAAAAATGTGAAAATTTTTATTGCAATAACTTTTGATCTAATTGAAATTTTGAAAAGCGCTACATGTATTCGTGATCAGCGTCGGACTTTACATCAGAAAATAGAGTTTGGTTGGAATAGGAGTTAGAAATTGTTTCCCTGTTCATGACGTCTCCCTGCCAAATATCCAAAAAATGTGAAAATTTTTATTGCAATAACTTTTGATCTAATTGAAATTTTGAAAAGCGCTACATGTATTCGTGATCAGCGTCGGATTTTACATCAGAAAATAGAGTTTGGTTGGAATAGGAGTTAGAAATTTTTTCCCTGTTCATGACGTCTCCCTGCCAAATATCCAAGAAATGTGAAAATTTTTATTGCAATAACTTTTGATCTAATTGAAATTTTGAAAAGCGCTACATGTATTCGTGATCAGCGTCGGACTTTACATCAGAAAATAGAGTTTGGTTGGAATAGGAGTTAGAAATTGTTTCCCTGTTCATGACGTCTCCCCTGCCAAATATCCAAAAAATGTGAAATTTTTATTGCAATAACTTTTGATCTAATTGAAATTTTGAAAAGGCTACATGTATTCGTGATCAGCGTCGGATTTTACATCAGAAAATAGAGTTTGGTTGGAATAGGAGTTAGAAATTTTTTCCCTGTTCATGACGTCTCCCTGCCAAATATCCAAGAAATGTGAAAATTTTTATTGCAATAACTTTTGATCTAATTGAAATTTTGAAAAGCGCTACATGTATTCGTGATCAGCGTCGGATTTTACATCAGAAATAGAGTTTGGTTGGAATAGGAGTTAGAAATTGTTTCCCTGTTCATGACGTCTCCCCTGCCAAATATCCAAAAATGTGAAAATTTTTATTGCAATAACTTTTGATCTAATTGAAATTTTGAAAAGGCTACATGTATTCGTGATCAGCGTCGGATTTTACATCAGAAAATAGAGTTTGGTTGGAATAGGAGTTAGAAATTTTTCCCTGTTCATGACGTCTCCCCTGCCAAATATCCAAAAATGTGAAAATTTTTATTGCAATAACTTTTGATCTAATTGAAATTTTGAAAAGCGCTACATGTATTCGTGATCAGCGTCGGATTTTACATCAGAAAATAGAGTTTGGTTGGAATAGGAGTTAGAAATTTTTCCCTGTTCATGACGTCTCCCCTGCCAAATATCCAAAAATGTGAAAATTTTTATTGCAATAACTTTTGATCTAATTGAAATTTTGAAAAGCGCTACATGTATTCGTGATCAGCGTCGGATTTTACATCAGAAAATAGAGTTTGGTTGGAATAGGAGTTAGAAATTGTTTCCCTGTTCATGACGTCTCCCTGCCAAATATCCAAAAATGTGAAAATTTTTATTGCAATAACTTTTGATCTAATTGAAATTTTGAAAAGCGCTACATGTATTCGTGATCAGCGTCGGACTTTACATCAGAAAATAGAGTTTGGTTGGAATAGGAGTTAGAAATTTTTCCCTGTTCATGACGTCTCCCCTGCCAAATATCCAAGAAATGTGAAAATTTTTATTGCAATAACTTTTGATCTAATTGAAATTTTGAAAAGCGCTACATGTATTCGTGATCAGCGTCGGACTTTACATCAGAAAATAGAGTTTGGTTGGAATAGGAGTTAGAAATTTTTCCCTGTTCATGACGTCTCCCCTGCCAAATATCCAAAAATGTGAAAATTTTTATTGCAATAACTTTTGATCTAATTGAAATTTTGAAAAGCGCTACATGTATTCGTGATCAGCGTCGGATTTTACATCAGAAAATAGAGTTTGGTTGGAATAGGAGTTAGAAATTGTTTCCCTGTTCATGACGTCTCCCCTGCCAAATATCCAAAAATGTGAAAATTTTTTATTGCAATAACTTTTGATCTAATTGAAATTTTGAAAAGCGCTACATGTATTCGTGATCAGCGTCGGATTTTACATCAGAAAATAGAGTTTGGTTGGAATAGGAGTTAGAAATTTTTTCCCTGTTCATGACGTCTCCCCTGCCAAATATCCAAAAAATGTGAAAATTTTTATTGCAATAACTTTTGATCTAATTGAAATTTTGAAAAGGCTACATGTATTCGTGATCAGCGTCGGATTTACATCAGAAAATAGAGTTTGGTTGGAATAGGAGTTAGAAATTTTTTCCCTGTTCATGACGTCTCCCCTGCCAAATATCCAAAAATGTGAAATTTTTATTGCAATAACTTTTGATCTAATTGAAATTTTGAAAAGCGCTACATGTATTCGTGATCAGCGTCGGATTTACATCAGAAAATAGAGTTTGGTTGGAATAGGAGTTAGAAATTGTTTCCCTGTTCATGACGTCTCCCTGCCAAATATCCAAGAAATGTGAAATTCTTATTGCAATAACTTTTGATCTAATTGAATTTTGAAAAGGCTACATGTATTCGTGATCAGCGTCGGATTTACATCAGAAATAGAGTTTGGTTGGAATAGGAGTTAGAAATTTTTTCCCTGTTCATGACGTCTCCCCTGCCAAATATCAAGAAATGTGAAAAGTTTCTTATTGCAATAACTTTGATCTAATTGAAATTTTGAAAAGCGCTACATGTATTCGTGATCAGCGTCGGATTTTACATCAGAAAATAGAGTTTGGTTGGAATAGGAGTTAGAAATTGTTTCCTGTTCATGAGTCTCCTGCCAAATATCCAAAAATGTGAAATTTTTATTGCAATAACTTTTGATCTAATTGAAATTTTGAAAAGGCTACATGTATTCGTGATCAGCGTCGGACTTTACATCAGAAATAGAGTTTGGTTGGAATAGGAGTTAGAAATTGTTTCCCTGTTCATGACGTCTCCCTGCCAAATATCCAAAAATGTGAAAATTTTTATTGCAATAACTTTTGATCTAATTGAAATTTTGAAAAGCGCTACATGTATTCGTGATCAGCGTCGGATTTTACATCAGAAAATAGAGTTTGGTTGGAATAGGAGTTAGAATTTGTTTCCCTGTTCATGACGTCTCCCCTGCCAAATATCCAAAAATGTGAAAATTTTTATTGCAATAACTTTTGATCTAATTGAAATTTTGAAAAGCGCTACATGTATTCGTGATCAGCGTCGGATTTACATCAGAAAATAGAGTTTGGTTGGAATAGGAGTTAGAAATTGTTTCCCTGTTCATGACGTCTCCCTGCCAAATATCCAAAAATGTGAAAATTTTTATTGCAATAACTTTTGATCTAATTGAAATTTTGAAAAGCGCTACATGTATTCGTGATCAGCGTCGGATTTTACATCAGAAATAGAGTTTGGTTGGAATAGGAGTTAGAAATTTTTTCCTGTTCATGACGTCTCCCTGCCAAATATCCAAAAATGTGAAATTTTTATTGCAATAACTTTTGATCTAATTGAAATTTTGAAAAGAGCTACATGTATTCGTGATCAGCGTCGGACTTTACATCAGAAATAGAGTTTGGTTGGAATAGGAGTTAGAAATTGTTTCCCTGTTCATGACGTCTCCCCTGCAAATATCAAAAATGTGAAAATTTTTTATTGCAATAACTTTTGATCTAATTGAAATTTTTGAAAAGGCTACATGTATCGTGATCAGCGTCGGATTTTACATCAGAAAATAGAGTTTGGTTGGAATAGGAGTTAGAAATTGTTTCCTGTTCATGACGTCTCCCTGCCAAATATCAAAAGTTGAAATTTTATTGCAATAATTTTGATCTAATTGAAATTTTGAAAAGCGCTACATGTATTCGTGATCAGCGTCGGATTTACATCAGAAAATAGAGTTTGGTTGGAATGGAGTTAGAAATTGTTTCCCTGTTCATGACGTCTCCCTGCCAAATATCCAAAAATGTGAAATTTTTTTATTGCAATAACTTTTTGATCTAATTGGAATTTTGAAAAGAGCTACATGTATTCGTGATCAGCGTCGGATTTACATCAGAAAATAGAGTTTGTTGGAATAGGAGTTAGAATTTTTCCCTGTTCATGACGTCTCCCTGCCAAATATCCAAAAAATGTGAAATTTTTTATTGCAATAACTTTTGATCTAATTGAAATTTTGAAAAGAGCTACATGTATTCGTGATCAGCGTCGGACTTTACATCAGAAATAGAGTTTGGTTGGAATAGGAGTTAGAAATTGTTTCCTGTTATGACGTCTCCCCTGCAAATATCCAAGAAATGTGAAAATTTTTTATTGCAATAACTTTTGATCTAATTGAAATTTTGAAAAGCGCTACATGTATTCGAGATCAGCGTCGGAATTTACATCAGAAAATAGAGTTTGGTTGGAATAGGAGTTAGAAATTGTTTCCCTGTTCATGACGTCTCCCCTGCAAATATCCAAAAATGTGAAAATTTTTATTGCAATAACTTTTGATCTAATTGAAATTTTGAAAAGAGCTACATGTATTCGTGATCAGCGTCGGATTTTACATCAGAAAATAGAGTTTGGTTGGAATAGGAGTTAGAAATTGTTTCCCTGTTCATGACGTCTCCCTGCCAAATATCCAAAAATGTGAAAATTTTTTATTGCAATAACTTTTGATCTAATTGAAATTTTGAAAAGAGCTACATGTATTCGTGATCAGCGTCGGACTTTACATCAGAAAATAGAGTTTGGTTGGAATAGGAGTTAGAAATTGTTTCCCTGTTCATGACGTCTCCCTGCCAAATATCCAAAAAATGTGAAAAGTTTTTATTGCAATAACTTTTGATCTAATTGAAATTTTGAAAGACGCTACATGTATTCTCGATCAGCGTCGGATTTTACATCAGAAAATAGAGTTTGGTTGGAATAGGAGTTAGAAATTGTTTCCCTGTTCATGACGTCTCCCCTGCAAATATCCAAAAAATGTGAAATTTTTTATTGCAATAACTTTTGATCTAATTGAAATTTTGAAAAGGCTACATGTATTCGTGATCAGCGTCGGATTTTACATCAGAAAATAGAGTTTGGTTGGAATAGGAGTTAGAAATTGTTTCCCTGTTCATGACGTCTCCCCTGCCAAATATCCAAAAAATGTGAAAATTTTTATTGCAATAACTTTTGATCTAATTGAAATTTTGAAAAGAGCTACATGTATTCGTGATCAGCGTCGGACTTTACATCAGAAAATAGAGTTTGGTTGGAATAGGAGTTAGAAATTGTTTCCCTGTTCATGACGTCTCCCCTGCCAAATATCCAAAAATGTGAAAATTTTTTATTGCAATAACTTTTGATCTAATTGAAATTTTGAAAAGCGCTACATGTATTCGTGATCAGCGTCGGACTTTTACATCAGAAAATAGAGTTTGGTTGGAATAGGAGTTAGAAATTGTTTCCCTGTTCATGACGTCTCCCCTGCCAAATATCCAATAAATGTGAAAATTTCTTATTGCAATAACTTTTGATCTAATTGAAATTTTGAAAAGCGCTACATGTATTCGTGATCAGCGTCGGATTTTACATCAGAAAATAGAGTTTGGTTGGAATAGGAGTTAGAAATTGTTTCCCTGTTCATGACGTCTCCCCTGCCAATATCCAAAAATGTGAAAATTTTTATTGCAATAACTTTTGATCTAATTGAAATTTTGAAAAGAGCTACATGTATTCGTGATCAGCGTCGGATTTACATCAGAAAATAGAGTTTGGTTGGAATAGGAGTTAGAAATTGTTTTCCCTGTTCATGACGTCTCCCCTGCCAAATATCCAAAAATGTGAAAATTTTTATTGCAATAACTTTTGATCTAATTGAAATTTTGAAAAGAGCTACATGTATTCGTGATCAGCGTCGGACTTTACATCAGAAAATAGAGTTTGGTTGGAATAGGAGTTAGAAATTTTTTTCCTGTTCATGACGTCTCCCTGCCAAATATCAAAAATGTGAAATTTTTATTGCAATAACTTTTGATCTAATTGAAATTTTGAAAAAGCCTACATGTATTCGTGATCAGCGTCGGACTTTACATCAGAAAATAGAGTTTGGTTGGAATAGGAGTTAGAAATTGTTTCCCTGTTCATGACGTCTCCCTGCCAAATATCCAAAAATGTGAAAATTTCTTATTGCAATAACTTTTGATCTAATTGAAATTTTGAAAAGCGCTACATGTATTCGCGATCAGCGTCGGAATTTACATCAGAAAATAGAGTTTGGTTGGAATAGGAGTTAGAAATTGTTTCCCTGTTCATGACGTCTCCCCTGCCAAATATCCAAAAAATGTGAAAATTTTTATTGCAATAACTTTTGATCTAATTGAAATTTTGAAAAGAGCTACATGTATTCGTGATCAGCGTCGGACTTTACATCAGAAAATAGAGTTTGGTTGGAATAGGAGTTAGAAATTGTTTCCCTGTTCATGACGTCTCCCTGCCAAATATCCAAAAAATGTGAAATTTTTTATTGCAATAACTTTTGATCTAATTGAAATTTTGAAAAGAGCTACATGTATTCGTGATCAGCGTCGGACTTTACATCAGAAAATAGAGTTTGGTTGGAATAGGAGTTAGAAATTGTTTCCTGTTCATGACGTCTCCCTGCCAAATATCCAAAAAATGTGAAAATTTTTATTGCAATACTTTTGATCTAATTGAAATTTGAAAAAGGCTACATGTATTCGTGATCAGCGTCGGACTTTACATCAGAAAATAGAGTTTGGTTGGAATAGGAGTTAGAAATTGTTTTCCCTGTTCATGACGTCTCCTGCAAAATATCCAAGAAATGTGAAAGTTCTTATTGCAATAACTTTTGATCTAATTGAAATTTTGAAAAGCGCTACATGTATTCGGATCAGCGTCGGATTTACATCAGAAAATAGAGTTTGGTTGGAATAGGAGTTAGAAATTGTTTCCTGTTCATGACGTCTCCCTGCAATATCCAAAAAATGTGAAATTTTTATTGCAATACTTTTGATCTAATTGAAATTTTGAAAAGCTTACATGTATTCGTGATCAGCGTCGGATTTTACATCAGAAAATAGAGTTTGGTTGGAATAGGAGTTAGAATTTGTTTCCCTGTTCATGACGTCTCCCCTGCCAAATATCCAAGAAATGTGAAATTTCTTATTGCAATAACTTTTGATCTAATTGAAATTTGAAAAGGCTACATGTATTCGTGATCAGCGTCGGATTTACATCAGAAAATAGAGTTTGGTTGGAATAGGAGTTAGAAATTGTTTCCCTGTTCATGACGTCTCCCCTGCCAAATATCCAAAAATGTGAAAATTTTTATTGCAATAACTTTTGATCTAATTGAAATTTTGAAAAAGCTACATGTATTCGTGATCAGCGTCGGATTTTACATCAGAAAATAGAGTTTGGTTGGAATAGGAGTTAGAAATTGTTTCCCTGTTCATGACGTCTCCCCTGCCAAATATCCAAAAATGTGAAAATTTTTATTGCAATAACTTTTGATCTAATTGAAATTTTGAAAAAGCTACATGTATTCGTGATCAGCGTCGGACTTTACATCAGAAAATAGAGTTTGGTTGGAATAGGAGTTAGAAATTGTTTCCCTGTTCATGACGTCTCCCCTGCCAAATATCCAAAAATGTGAAAATTTTTATTGCAATAACTTTTGATCTAATTGAAATTTTGAAAAAGCTACATGTATTCGTGATCAGCGTCGGACTTTACATCAGAAAATAGAGTTTGGTTGGAATAGGAGTTAGAAATTGTTTCCCTGTTCATGACGTCTCCCCTGCCAAATATCCAAAAATGTGAAAATTTTTATTGCAATAACTTTTGATCTAATTGAAATTTTGAAAAAGCTACATGTATTCGTGATCAGCGTCGGATTTACATCAGAAAATAGAGTTTGGTTGGAATAGGAGTTAGAAATTGTTTCCCTGTTCATGACGTCTCCCCTGCCAAATATCCAAAAATGTGAAAATTTTTATTGCAATAACTTTTGATCTAATTGAAATTTTGAAAAGCGCTACATGTATTCGTGATCAGCGTCGGATTTTACATCAGAAAATAGAGTTTGGTTGGAATAGGAGTTAGAAATTGTTTCCCTGTTCATGACGTCTCCCCTGCCAAATATCCAAAAATGTGAAAATTTTTATTGCAATAACTTTTGATCTAATTGAAATTTTGAAAAGCTACATGTATTCGTGATCAGCGTCGGACTTTACATCAGAAAATAGAGTTTGGTTGGAATAGGAGTTAGAAATTGTTTCCCTGTTCATGACGTCTCCCCTGCCAAATATCCAAAAATGTGAAAATTTTTATTGCAATAACTTTTGATCTAATTGAAATTTTGAAAAGAGCTACATGTATTCGTGATCAGCGTCGGACTTTACATCAGAAAATAGAGTTTGGTTGGAATAGGAGTTAGAAATTGTTTCCCTGTTCATGACGTCTCCCCTGCCAAATATCCAAAAATGTGAAAATTTTTATTGCAATAACTTTTGATCTAATTGAAATTTTGAAAAGCGCTACATGTATTCGTGATCAGCGTCGGATTTACATCAGAAAATAGAGTTTGGTTGGAATAGGAGTTAGAAATTGTTTCCCTGTTCATGACGTCTCCCCTGCCAAATATCCAAAAATGTGAAAATTTTATTGCAATAACTTTTGATCTAATTGAAATTTTGAAAAACGCTACATGTATTCGTGATCAGCGTCGGACTTTACATCAGAAAATAGAGTTTGGTTGGAATAGGAGTTAGAAATTGTTTCCCTGTTCATGACGTCTCCCCTGCCAAATATCCAAAAATGTGAAAATTTTTATTGCAATAACTTTTGATCTAATTGAAATTTTGAAAAAGCTACATGTATTCGTGATCAGCGTCGGATTTTACATCAGAAAATAGAGTTTGGTTGGAATAGGAGTTAGAAATTGTTTCCCTGTTCATGACGTCTCCCCTGCCAAATATCCAAAAATGTGAAAATTTTTATTGCAATAACTTTTGATCTAATTGAAATTTTGAAAAGCGCTACATGTATTCGTGATCAGCGTCGGACTTTACATCAGAAAATAGAGTTTGGTTGGAATAGGAGTTAGAAATTGTTTCCCTGTTCATGACGTCTCCCCTGCCAAATATCCAAAAATGTGAAAATTTTTATTGCAATAACTTTTGATCTAATTGAAATTTTGAAAAAGCTACATGTATTCGTGATCAGCGTCGGACTTTACATCAGAAAATAGAGTTTGGTTGGAATAGGAGTTAGAAATTGTTTCCCTGTTCATGACGTCTCCCCTGCCAAATATCCAAAAATGTGAAAATTTTTATTGCAATAACTTTTGATCTAATTGAAATTTTGAAAAGAGCTACATGTATTCGTGATCAGCGTCGGACTTTACATCAGAAAATAGAGTTTGGTTGGAATAGGAGTTAGAAATTGTTTCCCTGTTCATGACGTCTCCCCTGCCAAATATCCAAAAATGTGAAAATTTTTATTGCAATAACTTTTGATCTAATTGAAATTTTGAAAAAGCTACATGTATTCGTGATCAGCGTCGGATTTTACATCAGAAAATAGAGTTTGGTTGGAATAGGAGTTAGAAATTGTTTCCCTGTTCATGACGTCTCCCCTGCCAAATATCCAAAAATGTGAAAATTTTTATTGCAATAACTTTTGATCTAATTGAAATTTTGAAAAAGCTACATGTATTCGTGATCAGCGTCGGACTTTACATCAGAAAATAGAGTTTGGTTGGAATAGGAGTTAGAAATTGTTTCCCTGTTCATGACGTCTCCCCTGCCAAATATCCAAAAATGTGAAAATTTTTATTGCAATAACTTTTGATCTAATTGAAATTTTGAAAAACGCTACATGTATTCGTGATCAGCGTCGGACTTTACATCAGAAAATAGAGTTTGGTTGGAATAGGAGTTAGAAATTGTTTCCCTGTTCATGACGTCTCCCCTGCCAAATATCCAAAAATGTGAAAATTTTTATTGCAATAACTTTTGATCTAATTGAAATTTTGAAAAAGCTACATGTATTCGTGATCAGCGTCGGACTTTACATCAGAAAATAGAGTTTGGTTGGAATAGGAGTTAGAAATTGTTTCCCTGTTCATGACGTCTCCCCTGCCAAATATCCAAAAATGTGAAAATTTTATTGCAATAACTTTTGATCTAATTGAAATTTTGAAAAAGCTACATGTATTCGTGATCAGCGTCGGACTTTACATCAGAAAATAGAGTTTGGTTGGAATAGGAGTTAGAAATTGTTTCCCTGTTCATGACGTCTCCCCTGCCAAATATCCAAAAATGTGAAAATTTTTATTGCAATAACTTTTGATCTAATTGAAATTTTGAAAAGAGCTACATGTATTCGTGATCAGCGTCGGACTTTACATCAGAAAATAGAGTTTGGTTGGAATAGGAGTTAGAAATTGTTTCCCTGTTCATGACGTCTCCCCTGCCAAATATCCAAAAATGTGAAAATTTTTATTGCAATAACTTTTGATCTAATTGAAATTTTGAAAAAGCTACATGTATTCGTGATCAGCGTCGGACTTTACATCAGAAAATAGAGTTTGGTTGGAATAGGAGTTAGAAATTGTTTCCCTGTTCATGACGTCTCCCCTGCCAAATATCCAAAAATGTGAAAATTTTTATTGCAATAACTTTTGATCTAATTGAAATTTTGAAAACGCTACATGTATTCGTGATCAGCGTCGGACTTTACATCAGAAAATAGAGTTTGGTTGGAATAGGAGTTAGAAATTGTTTCCCTGTTCATGACGTCTCCCCTGCCAAATATCCAAAAATGTGAAAATTTTTATTGCAATAACTTTTGATCTAATTGAAATTTTGAAAAGAGCTACATGTATTCGTGATCAGCGTCGGACTTTACATCAGAAAATAGAGTTTGGTTGGAATAGGAGTTAGAAATTGTTTCCCTGTTCATGACGTCTCCCCTGCCAAATATCCAAAAATGTGAAAATTTTTATTGCAATAACTTTTGATCTAATTGAAATTTTGAAAAAGCTACATGTATTCGTGATCAGCGTCGGACTTTACATCAGAAAATAGAGTTTGGTTGGAATAGGAGTTAGAAATTGTTTCCCTGTTCATGACGTCTCCCCTGCCAAATATCCAAAAATGTGAAAATTTTTATTGCAATAACTTTTGATCTAATTGAAATTTTGAAAAAGCTACATGTATTCGTGATCAGCGTCGGATTTACATCAGAAAATAGAGTTTGGTTGGAATAGGAGTTAGAAATTGTTTCCCTGTTCATGACGTCTCCCCTGCCAAATATCCAAAAATGTGAAAATTTTTATTGCAATAACTTTTGATCTAATTGAAATTTTGAAAAGCTACATGTATTCGTGATCAGCGTCGGACTTTACATCAGAAAATAGAGTTTGGTTGGAATAGGAGTTAGAAATTGTTTCCCTGTTCATGACGTCTCCCCTGCCAAATATCCAAAAATGTGAAAATTTTTATTGCAATAACTTTTGATCTAATTGAAATTTTGAAAAGAGCTACATGTATTCGTGATCAGCGTCGGATTTACATCAGAAAATAGAGTTTGGTTGGAATAGGAGTTAGAAATTGTTTCCCTGTTCATGACGTCTCCCCTGCCAAATATCCAAAAATGTGAAAATTTTTATTGCAATAACTTTTGATCTAATTGAAATTTTGAAAAAGCTACATGTATTCGTGATCAGCGTCGGACTTTACATCAGAAAATAGAGTTTGGTTGGAATAGGAGTTAGAAATTGTTTCCCTGTTCATGACGTCTCCCCTGCCAAATATCCAAAAATGTGAAAATTTTTATTGCAATAACTTTTGATCTAATTGAAATTTTGAAAAAGCTACATGTATTCGTGATCAGCGTCGGACTTTACATCAGAAAATAGAGTTTGGTTGGAATAGGAGTTAGAAATTGTTTCCCTGTTCATGACGTCTCCCCTGCCAAATATCCAAAAATGTGAAAAGTTTTTATTGCAATAACTTTTGATCTAATTGAAATTTTGAAAAACGCTACATGTATTCGTGATCAGCGTCGGACTTTACATCAGAAAATAGAGTTTGGTTGGAATAGGAGTTAGAAATTGTTTCCCTGTTCATGACGTCTCCCCTGCCAAATATCCAAAAATGTGAAAACGTTTTATTGCAATAACTTTTGATCTAATTGAAATTTTGAAAAGCGCTACATGTATTCGTGATCAGCGTCGGATTTACATCAGAAAATAGAGTTTGGTTGGAATAGGAGTTAGAAATTGTTTCCCTGTTCATGACGTCTCCCCTGCCAAATATCCAAAAATGTGAAAATTTTATTGCAATAACTTTTGATCTAATTGAAATTTTGAAAAAGCTACATGTATTCGTGATCAGCGTCGGACTTTACATCAGAAAATAGAGTTTGGTTGGAATAGGAGTTAGAAATTGTTTCCCTGTTCATGACGTCTCCCCTGCCAAATATCCAAAAATGTGAAAAGTTTTATTGCAATAACTTTTGATCTAATTGAAATTTTGAAAAAGCTACATGTATTCGTGATCAGCGTCGGACTTTACATCAGAAAATAGAGTTTGGTTGGAATAGGAGTTAGAAATTGTTTCCCTGTTCATGACGTCTCCCCTGCCAAATATCCAAAAATGTGAAAATTTTTATTGCAATAACTTTTGATCTAATTGAAATTTTGAAAAGAGCTACATGTATTCGTGATCAGCGTCGGACTTTACATCAGAAAATAGAGTTTGGTTGGAATAGGAGTTAGAAATTGTTTCCCTGTTCATGACGTCTCCCCTGCCAAATATCCAAAAATGTGAAAATTTTATTGCAATAACTTTTGATCTAATTGAAATTTTGAAAAAGCGCTACATGTATTCGTGATCAGCGTCGGACTTTACATCAGAAAATAGAGTTTGGTTGGAATAGGAGTTAGAAATTGTTTCCCTGTTCATGACGTCTCCCCTGCCAAATATCCAAAAATGTGAAAATTTTTATTGCAATAACTTTTGATCTAATTGAAATTTTGAAAAAGCTACATGTATTCGTGATCAGCGTCGGACTTTACATCAGAAAATAGAGTTTGGTTGGAATAGGAGTTAGAAATTGTTTCCCTGTTCATGACGTCTCCCCTGCCAAATATCCAAAAATGTGAAAATTTTTATTGCAATAACTTTTGATCTAATTGAAATTTTGAAAAAGCTACATGTATTCGTGATCAGCGTCGGACTTTACATCAGAAAATAGAGTTTGGTTGGAATAGGAGTTAGAAATTGTTTCCCTGTTCATGACGTCTCCCCTGCCAAATATCCAAAAATGTGAAAATTTTTATTGCAATAACTTTTGATCTAATTGAAATTTTGAAAAAGCTACATGTATTCGTGATCAGCGTCGGACTTTACATCAGAAAATAGAGTTTGGTTGGAATAGGAGTTAGAAATTGTTTCCCTGTTCATGACGTCTCCCCTGCCAAATATCCAAAAATGTGAAAATTTTATTGCAATAACTTTTGATCTAATTGAAATTTTGAAAAAGCTACATGTATTCGTGATCAGCGTCGGATTTACATCAGAAAATAGAGTTTGGTTGGAATAGGAGTTAGAAATTGTTTCCCTGTTCATGACGTCTCCCCTGCCAAATATCCAAAAATGTGAAAATTTTTATTGCAATAACTTTTGATCTAATTGAAATTTTGAAAAGCTACATGTATTCGTGATCAGCGTCGGACTTTACATCAGAAAATAGAGTTTGGTTGGAATAGGAGTTAGAAATTGTTTCCCTGTTCATGACGTCTCCCCTGCCAAATATCCAAAAATGTGAAAATTTTTATTGCAATAACTTTTGATCTAATTGAAATTTTGAAAAGAGCTACATGTATTCGTGATCAGCGTCGGACTTTACATCAGAAAATAGAGTTTGGTTGGAATAGGAGTTAGAAATTGTTTCCCTGTTCATGACGTCTCCCCTGCCAAATATCCAAAAATGTGAAAATTTTTATTGCAATAACTTTTGATCTAATTGAAATTTTGAAAAAGCTACATGTATTCGTGATCAGCGTCGGACTTTACATCAGAAAATAGAGTTTGGTTGGAATAGGAGTTAGAAATTGTTTCCCTGTTCATGACGTCTCCCCTGCCAAATATCCAAAAATGTGAAAATTTTTATTGCAATAACTTTTGATCTAATTGAAATTTTGAAAAAGCTACATGTATTCGTGATCAGCGTCGGACTTTACATCAGAAAATAGAGTTTGGTTGGAATAGGAGTTAGAAATTGTTTCCCTGTTCATGACGTCTCCCCTGCCAAATATCCAAAAATGTGAAAATTTTTATTGCAATAACTTTTGATCTAATTGAAATTTTGAAAAGACGCTACATGTATTCGTGATCAGCGTCGGATTTACATCAGAAAATAGAGTTTGGTTGGAATAGGAGTTAGAAATTGTTTCCCTGTTCATGACGTCTCCCCTGCCAAATATCCAAAAATGTGAAAAGTTTTATTGCAATAACTTTTGATCTAATTGAAATTTTGAAAAAGCTACATGTATTCGTGATCAGCGTCGGACTTTACATCAGAAAATAGAGTTTGGTTGGAATAGGAGTTAGAAATTGTTTCCCTGTTCATGACGTCTCCCCTGCCAAATATCCAAAAATGTGAAAATTTTTATTGCAATAACTTTTGATCTAATTGAAATTTTGAAAAGAGCTACATGTATTCGTGATCAGCGTCGGACTTTACATCAGAAAATAGAGTTTGGTTGGAATAGGAGTTAGAAATTGTTTCCCTGTTCATGACGTCTCCCCTGCCAAATATCCAAAAATGTGAAAATTTTTATTGCAATAACTTTTGATCTAATTGAAATTTTGAAAAAGCTACATGTATTCGTGATCAGCGTCGGATTTACATCAGAAAATAGAGTTTGGTTGGAATAGGAGTTAGAAATTGTTTCCCTGTTCATGACGTCTCCCCTGCCAAATATCCAAAAAATGTGAAAATTTTTATTGCAATAACTTTTGATCTAATTGAAATTTTGAAAAGAGCTACATGTATTCGTGATCAGCGTCGGACTTTACATCAGAAAATAGAGTTTGGTTGGAATAGGAGTTAGAAATTGTTTCCCTGTTCATGACGTCTCCCCTGCCAAATATCCAAAAATGTGAAAAGTTTTATTGCAATAACTTTTGATCTAATTGAAATTTTGAAAAACGCTACATGTATTCGTGATCAGCGTCGGACTTTACATCAGAAAATAGAGTTTGGTTGGAATAGGAGTTAGAAATTGTTTCCCTGTTCATGACGTCTCCCCTGCCAAATATCCAAAAATGTGAAAATTTTTATTGCAATAACTTTTGATCTAATTGAAATTTTGAAAAAGCTACATGTATTCGTGATCAGCGTCGGACTTTACATCAGAAAATAGAGTTTGGTTGGAATAGGAGTTAGAAATTGTTTCCCTGTTCATGACGTCTCCCCTGCCAAATATCCAAAAATGTGAAAAGTTTTATTGCAATAACTTTTGATCTAATTGAAATTTTGAAAAGCGCTACATGTATTCGTGATCAGCGTCGGACTTTACATCAGAAAATAGAGTTTGGTTGGAATAGGAGTTAGAAATTGTTTCCCTGTTCATGACGTCTCCCCTGCCAAATATCCAAAAATGTGAAAATTTTTATTGCAATAACTTTTGATCTAATTGAAATTTTGAAAACGCTACATGTATTCGTGATCAGCGTCGGACTTTACATCAGAAAATAGAGTTTGGTTGGAATAGGAGTTAGAAATTGTTTCCCTGTTCATGACGTCTCCCCTGCCAAATATCCAAAAATGTGAAAATTTTTATTGCAATAACTTTTGATCTAATTGAAATTTTGAAAAGAGCTACATGTATTCGTGATCAGCGTCGGACTTTACATCAGAAAATAGAGTTTGGTTGGAATAGGAGTTAGAAATTGTTTCCCTGTTCATGACGTCTCCCCTGCCAAATATCCAAAAATGTGAAAATTTTTATTGCAATAACTTTTGATCTAATTGAAATTTTGAAAAACGCTACATGTATTCGTGATCAGCGTCGGACTTTACATCAGAAAATAGAGTTTGGTTGGAATAGGAGTTAGAAATTGTTTCCCTGTTCATGACGTCTCCCCTGCCAAATATCCAAAAATGTGAAAATTTTTATTGCAATAACTTTTGATCTAATTGAAATTTTGAAAAGAGCTACATGTATTCGTGATCAGCGTCGGACTTTACATCAGAAAATAGAGTTTGGTTGGAATAGGAGTTAGAAATTGTTTCCCTGTTCATGACGTCTCCCCTGCCAAATATCCAAAAATGTGAAAATTTTATTGCAATAACTTTTGATCTAATTGAAATTTTGAAAAGAGCTACATGTATTCGTGATCAGCGTCGGACTTTACATCAGAAAATAGAGTTTGGTTGGAATAGGAGTTAGAAATTGTTTCCCTGTTCATGACGTCTCCCCTGCCAAATATCCAAAAATGTGAAAATTTTATTGCAATAACTTTTGATCTAATTGAAATTTTGAAAAAGCTACATGTATTCGTGATCAGCGTCGGACTTTACATCAGAAAATAGAGTTTGGTTGGAATAGGAGTTAGAAATTGTTTCCCTGTTCATGACGTCTCCCCTGCCAAATATCCAAAAATGTGAAAATTTTATTGCAATAACTTTTGATCTAATTGAAATTTTGAAAAACGCTACATGTATTCGTGATCAGCGTCGGACTTTACATCAGAAAATAGAGTTTGGTTGGAATAGGAGTTAGAAATTGTTTCCCTGTTCATGACGTCTCCCCTGCCAAATATCCAAAAATGTGAAAATTTTTATTGCAATAACTTTTGATCTAATTGAAATTTTGAAAAGAGCTACATGTATTCGTGATCAGCGTCGGACTTTACATCAGAAAATAGAGTTTGGTTGGAATAGGAGTTAGAAATTGTTTCCCTGTTCATGACGTCTCCCCTGCCAAATATCCAAAAATGTGAAAATTTTTATTGCAATAACTTTTGATCTAATTGAAATTTTGAAAAGAGCTACATGTATTCGTGATCAGCGTCGGACTTTACATCAGAAAATAGAGTTTGGTTGGAATAGGAGTTAGAAATTGTTTCCCTGTTCATGACGTCTCCCCTGCCAAATATCCAAAAATGTGAAAATTTTATTGCAATAACTTTTGATCTAATTGAAATTTTGAAAAAGCTACATGTATTCGTGATCAGCGTCGGACTTTACATCAGAAAATAGAGTTTGGTTGGAATAGGAGTTAGAAATTGTTTCCCTGTTCATGACGTCTCCCCTGCCAAATATCCAAAAATGTGAAAATTTTTATTGCAATAACTTTTGATCTAATTGAAATTTTGAAAAGCTACATGTATTCGTGATCAGCGTCGGATTTACATCAGAAAATAGAGTTTGGTTGGAATAGGAGTTAGAAATTGTTTCCCTGTTCATGACGTCTCCCCTGCCAAATATCCAAAAATGTGAAAATTTTTATTGCAATAACTTTTGATCTAATTGAAATTTTGAAAAAGCTACATGTATTCGTGATCAGCGTCGGACTTTACATCAGAAAATAGAGTTTGGTTGGAATAGGAGTTAGAAATTGTTTCCCTGTTCATGACGTCTCCCCTGCCAAATATCCAAAAATGTGAAAATTTTTATTGCAATAACTTTTGATCTAATTGAAATTTTGAAAAAGCTACATGTATTCGTGATCAGCGTCGGATTTACATCAGAAAATAGAGTTTGGTTGGAATAGGAGTTAGAAATTGTTTCCCTGTTCATGACGTCTCCCCTGCCAAATATCCAAAAATGTGAAAATTTTTATTGCAATAACTTTTGATCTAATTGAAATTTTGAAAAGCGCTACATGTATTCGTGATCAGCGTCGGACTTTACATCAGAAAATAGAGTTTGGTTGGAATAGGAGTTAGAAATTGTTTCCCTGTTCATGACGTCTCCCCTGCCAAATATCCAAAAATGTGAAAATTTTTATTGCAATAACTTTTGATCTAATTGAAATTTTGAAAAGAGCTACATGTATTCGTGATCAGCGTCGGACTTTACATCAGAAAATAGAGTTTGGTTGGAATAGGAGTTAGAAATTGTTTCCCTGTTCATGACGTCTCCCCTGCCAAATATCCAAAAATGTGAAAATTTTTATTGCAATAACTTTTGATCTAATTGAAATTTTGAAAAAGCTACATGTATTCGTGATCAGCGTCGGACTTTACATCAGAAAATAGAGTTTGGTTGGAATAGGAGTTAGAAATTGTTTCCCTGTTCATGACGTCTCCCCTGCCAAATATCCAAAAATGTGAAAATTTTTATTGCAATAACTTTTGATCTAATTGAAATTTTGAAAAAGCTACATGTATTCGTGATCAGCGTCGGACTTTACATCAGAAAATAGAGTTTGGTTGGAATAGGAGTTAGAAATTGTTTCCCTGTTCATGACGTCTCCCCTGCCAAATATCCAAAAATGTGAAAATTTTATTGCAATAACTTTTGATCTAATTGAAATTTTGAAAAAGCTACATGTATTCGTGATCAGCGTCGGACTTTACATCAGAAAATAGAGTTTGGTTGGAATAGGAGTTAGAAATTGTTTCCCTGTTCATGACGTCTCCCCTGCCAAATATCCAAAAATGTGAAAAGTTTTATTGCAATAACTTTTGATCTAATTGAAATTTTGAAAAAGCTACATGTATTCGTGATCAGCGTCGGACTTTACATCAGAAAATAGAGTTTGGTTGGAATAGGAGTTAGAAATTGTTTCCCTGTTCATGACGTCTCCCCTGCCAAATATCCAAAAATGTGAAAAGTTTTATTGCAATAACTTTTGATCTAATTGAAATTTTGAAAAAGCTACATGTATTCGTGATCAGCGTCGGATTTTACATCAGAAAATAGAGTTTGGTTGGAATAGGAGTTAGAAATTGTTTCCCTGTTCATGACGTCTCCCCTGCCAAATATCCAAAAATGTGAAAATTTTTATTGCAATAACTTTTGATCTAATTGAAATTTTGAAAAGCTACATGTATTCGTGATCAGCGTCGGACTTTACATCAGAAAATAGAGTTTGGTTGGAATAGGAGTTAGAAATTGTTTCCCTGTTCATGACGTCTCCCCTGCCAAATATCCAAAAATGTGAAAATTTTTATTGCAATAACTTTTGATCTAATTGAAATTTTGAAAAGCTACATGTATTCGTGATCAGCGTCGGACTTTACATCAGAAAATAGAGTTTGGTTGGAATAGGAGTTAGAAATTGTTTCCCTGTTCATGACGTCTCCCCTGCCAAATATCCAAAAATGTGAAAATTTTTATTGCAATAACTTTTGATCTAATTGAAATTTTGAAAAACGCTACATGTATTCGTGATCAGCGTCGGATTTACATCAGAAAATAGAGTTTGGTTGGAATAGGAGTTAGAAATTGTTTCCCTGTTCATGACGTCTCCCCTGCCAAATATCCAAAAATGTGAAAATTTTTATTGCAATAACTTTTGATCTAATTGAAATTTTGAAAAAGCTACATGTATTCGTGATCAGCGTCGGATTTTACATCAGAAAATAGAGTTTGGTTGGAATAGGAGTTAGAAATTGTTTCCCTGTTCATGACGTCTCCCCTGCCAAATATCCAAAAAATGTGAAAATTTTTTATTGCAATAACTTTTGATCTAATTGAAATTTTGAAAAGAGCTACATGTATTCGTGATCAGCGTCGGAATTTACATCAGAAAATAGAGTTTGGTTGGAATAGGAGTTAGAAATTGTTTCCCTGTTCATGACGTCTCCCCTGCCAAATATCCAAAAATGTGAAAATTTTATTGCAATAACTTTTGATCTAATTGAAATTTTGAAAAGCTACATGTATTCGTGATCAGCGTCGGATTTACATCAGAAAATAGAGTTTGGTTGGAATAGGAGTTAGAAATTGTTTCCCTGTTCATGACGTCTCCCCTGCCAAATATCCAAAAATGTGAAAATTTTATTGCAATAACTTTTGATCTAATTGAAATTTTGAAAAAGCTACATGTATTCGTGATCAGCGTCGGACTTTACATCAGAAAATAGAGTTTGGTTGGAATAGGAGTTAGAAATTGTTTCCCTGTTCATGACGTCTCCCCTGCCAAATATCCAAAAATGTGAAATTTTTATTGCAATAACTTTTGATCTAATTGAAATTTTGAAAAGCGCTACATGTATTCGTGATCAGCGTCGGACTTTACATCAGAAAATAGAGTTTGGTTGGAATAGGAGTTAGAAATTGTTTCCCTGTTCATGACGTCTCCCCTGCCAAATATCCAAAAAATGTGAAAATTTTTATTGCAATAACTTTTGATCTAATTGAAATTTTGAAAAGCGCTACATGTATTCGTGATCAGCGTCGGACTTTACATCAGAAAATAGAGTTTGGTTGGAATAGGAGTTAGAAATTGTTTCCCTGTTCATGACGTCTCCCCTGCCAAATATCCAAAAATGTGAAAATTTTATTGCAATAACTTTTGATCTAATTGAAATTTTGAAAAAGCTACATGTATTCGTGATCAGCGTCGGACTTTACATCAGAAAATAGAGTTTGGTTGGAATAGGAGTTAGAAATTGTTTCCCTGTTCATGACGTCTCCCCTGCCAAATATCCAAAAATGTGAAAATTTTTTATTGCAATAACTTTTGATCTAATTGAAATTTTGAAAAGAGCTACATGTATTCGTGATCAGCGTCGGACTTTACATCAGAAAATAGAGTTTGGTTGGAATAGGAGTTAGAAATTGTTTCCCTGTTCATGACGTCTCCCCTGCCAAATATCCAAGAAATGTGAAAATTTTATTGCAATAACTTTTGATCTAATTGAAATTTTGAAAAGCTACATGTATTCGTGATCAGCGTCGGATTTTACATCAGAAAATAGAGTTTGGTTGGAATAGGAGTTAGAAATTTTTCCCTGTTCATGACGTCTCCCCTGCCAAATATCCAAAAATGTGAAAATTTTTATTGCAATAACTTTTGATCTAATTGAAATTTTGAAAACAGCTACATGTATTCGTGATCAGCGTCGGACTTTACATCAGAAAATAGAGTTTGGTTGGAATAGGAGTTAGAAATTGTTTCCCTGTTCATGACGTCTCCCCTGCCAAATATCCAAAAAATGTGAAATTTTTATTGCAATAACTTTTGATCTAATTGAAATTTTGAAAAACGCTACATGTATTCGTGATCAGCGTCGGACTTTACATCAGAAAATAGAGTTTGGTTGGAATAGGAGTTAGAAATTGTTTCCCTGTTCATGACGTCTCCCCTGCCAAATATCCAAGAAATGTGAAAAGTTCTTATTGCAATAACTTTTGATCTAATTGAAATTTTGAAAAGCGCTACATGTATTCGCGATCAGCGTCGGATTTTACATCAGAAAATAGAGTTTGGTTGGAATAGGAGTTAGAAATTGTTTCCCTGTTCATGACGTCTCCCTGCCAAATATCCAAAAAATGTGAAATTTTTATTGCAATAACTTTTGATCTAATTGAAATTTTGAAAAGAGCTACATGTATTCGTGATCAGCGTCGGACTTTACATCAGAAAATAGAGTTTGGTTGGAATAGGAGTTAGAAATTGTTTCCCTGTTCATGACGTCTCCCCTGCCAAATATCCAAAAAATGTGAAATTTTTTATTGCAATAACTTTTGATCTAATTGAAATTTTGAAAGAGCTACATGTATTCGTGATCAGCGTCGGATTTTACATCAGAAAATAGAGTTTGGTTGGAATAGGAGTTAGAAATTGTTTCCCTGTTCATGACGTCTCCCCTGCCAAATATCCAAAATGTGAAAATTCTTATTGCAATAACTTTTGATCTAATTGAAATTTTGAAAAACGCTACATGTATTCGTGATCAGCGTCGGACTTTACATCAGAAAATAGAGTTTGGTTGGAATAGGAGTTAGAAATTGTTTCCCTGTTCATGACGTCTCCCCTGCCAAATATCCAAAAATGTGAAAACATTTTATTGCAATAACACAGTCAATTGAAATTTCGAAAAGCGCTATATGTATTCGTGATCAGCGTCCGGATTTTATAAGAAAATTAAGTTGGTTGGAATAGGGTTAGAAATTTTTCCCTGATGTTCGTATTTGTGTCCCCTGCCAAATATCAAAAATGTGAACATTTTGTGCAATAACACGATCCAATTGAAATTTTGAAAATCATATATATGTATTCGTGATCAGCGTCAGGACTTTATAAGAAAATTGAGTTTGTTAATAGGAGTTAGAAATTTTCCTATTCATGACGTAATCCCCTTAGCAATATCAAAAATGTGAAATATTTTATTGCAATAACTTTTGATCAATTGAAATTTTGAAAGAGCTACATATTCGTGATCAGCGTCGGATTCATTACATAGAAAATTAAGTTTGGTTGGAATAGGAGTTGAGTGTTTTCCCACTGCTCTGACGTCTCCTGTAAATATCAAAAATAGTGAAAGTTTTAGTGCAATAACTTTTGATCTAATTGAAATTTGAAAGCGCTGCATGTATTCGCGATCAGCGATCGGATTTACATCAGAAAATAGAGTTTGGTTGGAATAGGGTTAAATTTTCGTTTCCTGTCTGCTTCCTGCCAAATAGTCCAAAATGTTGAACATTTTTATGCAATCAACTTTGATCTAATTGAAATTTTGAAAAGCATTCATGTATTCGGATCACGTCGGACTTTAACAGAAATGAGTTGTTTGGTAATAGGAGTTAGAAATTGTTTCCTACTTCATGCGTCTCCTCCAAATATCAAAATGTGAAATTTTAGTACAATGAACTTTTGATCTAATTGAAATTTTGAAAGCGCTATGTATTCGCGATCGTGTCGGATTTACATACAGAATTAAGTTTGGTTGGAATAGGAGTTGAAATGTTTTCCCTGTTTGACGTGCTCCCTAAATATCAAAATGTGAACATTTTGATGCAATAACTTTGATAATTGAAATTGAAGTACAAGCGCTATCGTATTATTGATCGTGCATCGGACTTTGCCTAGAAAATTAGTTTAGTTTGAATAGGAAGAAATTTCGCCTGATGTTATGACGATCTCCCTACCAAATATCCAAAAATGTGAAATTTTATTGAATCTTTTGATCTATAGAGAATTTGAAAAGCAACATTATTTCGTGAGTCTAGCGTTCGGCAAGCTTTTACTAAGAAAATAAGTTCGGTTGGAATAGAGGATTTAAGAAATTTTTCCGTATTCCTGTACTCTGCCAATATCAATCTAAATGTGAACATTTTAATGCAAAACTTTTGATCTAATTGAAATTTTGAAAACTTAGATCGTTGACTACGTCGCTCGGATTTACATAAGAAAATTGAGTTTGTCGGAATAGATGTTAGAAATGTTTTCCCTGTTCCGAAGTCTCCCTGCCAAATAATCCAAAATGTGAACCAATTTTGTGCAATAACGCGGATCCAATTGAAATTTTAAAACGCCATCATGTATTCGCTTTATCGAGCGTCAGGACTTTTAATAAGAAATAGAGTTTGGTTGGAATAGGAGTTAGAATTGTTTCCCTTGCTTGCATGCTGTCTCCCCTGCCGTCATCATCAAAATGTGAACATTTTGCAATTGCAATAACTTTTATCTAGTGAAATTTGAAGGCTACATGGCCATTCGTATCAGGTCGGACTTTACATAAGAAAACTTGAGGTTTAGGTTGGAATGGAGTTAGAAATTTTCCTGTTCATGACGTCTCCCCTGCCAAATATACCAAAATGTGACATTTTATTGCAATAACTTTTGATCAATTGAAATTTTGAAAAGCGCCCATTTATTCGTGATCGCGATCGGATCTTTACATAAGAAAATTGAGTTGGTTGGAATAGAGGTAGAAATGTTTCCCTGTTCATGAGTCTCCCTGCCAAATGATCAAAAATGCTAAATTTTATTCAACTACTTTTGATCTAATTGAAATTTTCGAAAGAGCTACATGTATTCGTGATCGGTGTCAGACTTTACAAAGAAAATTAGTTTGGTGGAATAGGAGTTGAATTTTCCCTGTTCTGACATCTTCCTGCACAAATATCAAGAAATGTGAACAGTTTTTTGCAATAACTTTGATCTAGTAAATTTTGAAAAGCCTACATGTATTCGTCGATCAGCGTCGGATTTACATACAGAAAATGAGGTTTAGTTTGGAATAGGAGTTGAGAATTTTCCTGTTCATGACGTCTCCCTACAATATCACAAAATGTGAACATTTTAATTAAAATATTTGATCCTAATTGAAAAATTTTGAAAGCCTACTATTCGTCGATCAGTGTCGGAGTTTCTGTAGAATAATGGATTTGGTTGGAATAGGAGTTAAATGTTTTCCCTTTCATGACAGTCTCCCTGACCAATATCCAAAATAGAGACATTTTTATTGCAATAACTTTTGATCATGGGTATAATTTGAAGCGCTACAGTATTCGTGATCAGTGCTCGGATTTTACAAAATAGTTTGGTTGGAATAAGGTTAAATTGTTTCCCTGTTCATGATCTTCCCTGCCAAATGTCCAAAATGTAGATTTTAATTGCAATAACTTTTAGTCTAATGAAATTTTAAAACTACATGCTCTTCGTGATCGGCGTCGCTTTACGAAAAATTGTGGTTTGAATAGATTGAAATTGTTTCCCTGTTCACTGTCTCCCTGCAAATATCAAAATGTAACATTTTAATTCAATAATTTTATCTAATTGAAATTTTGAAAACGCCACATGTATTCGTGACCAGCGTGGACTTTACATAAGAAAATTAAGTTTGGTTAGAAGGCGTTAGAAATTGTTTCCTTTCAATTGACATCTCCTGCAAATATTCAAAAATGTGGTAATTGCAACCTAACGCTTAGTCT
Source organism: Trichonephila clavata (assembly GCA_019973975.1). Taxonomy (NCBI): domain Eukaryota; kingdom Metazoa; phylum Arthropoda; class Arachnida; order Araneae; family Nephilidae; genus Trichonephila; species Trichonephila clavata. Next base: position 30,451 of record BMAO01018804.1, on the reverse strand, counting down.
AATTGAAATTTTAGAAAGCAGCTACATGTATTCGTGATCAGCAGTGGACTTTACAGAAAATTGAGTTTGGTTGGAATGGGAGTTAAAATGTTTCCCTGTTCTGACGTCTCCCTCTGCCAAATATCCAAAAGTGTGAACTTTTATTGCAATAACTTTTATCAGTAAATTTTGAAAACGCTACATGCTATTTCGTATGATCAGCGTCGGATTTATAGAAAATTGAGTTTGTGGTTGGAATAGGGTTAAATTGTTTCCCTGATTCGATGACGTCCCCTGTAATCATCAAAATGTGAAATTTTATTGCAATAACTTTAGTCAATGAAATTTCGAATATTTACATGTATTCGTGATCAGCGTCAGTTTTGACATTGATAAAGTTAGTTTGGTTGGAATAGGAGTTAAATTTTCCTGTTAATGACGTCCTGCCAAATATCAAAGAATGTGAACATGTTTTATGCAATAACTTTTGATCTAATTGATTTGTAGAAAATGCGCTATCATGTATTCGTCGATCAGCGTCGGATTTTACATAACGAAAATAGAGTTTAGTTGGAATAGAGTTAAAATTGTTTCCCTGTTCATGACGTCTCCCTGCTAAATATCAAAAATACGAAATTTTTGCAACTCTTTGATCCAATTGAAGACTTTGAAAGAGCGCTGAATGTATTCGTGATCAGCGTCGCTTTACATAAGAAAATTAGTTTGGTTAAGGGCAGATTAGAAATTTTCCCTTTCCATGACGTCTCCCTGCAAATATCAAAATGTGAGTATTTATGTACCGTAACTTTTGATCATATGAAATTTTGAAAAGCATACATTTTCTTGATCAGACGTCGGACTTTACTAGAAAGATTGAGTTTGGTTTGAAAGGAGTTAGAAATTTTTCCTTTCATGACATCTCCCTGCAATAATATCCAAAATGTGAAATATTTTATTACAATAACAATTGTCTAATTGAAATTTTGAAAAGCAGTACATGTATTCGTGATCAGCGTCGGCTTACATAAGAAAATTGAGTTTGGTTGGAATGAGTTGAACAGAATTGTTTCCTGTTCATGACGTCTCCCTGCCAAATATCAGGAAATAGGACAAGTTCATTAATGCAATATTTGATCTATCTAGTAAATTTTGAAAGCTACTAATATTCGTCGATCATCGGATTTTACATAGAAAATTAAGTTTGGTGGAATAGGAGTTAGAAATGTTTCCTGATTCAACGTCTCCCCTGCCAAATATCCAAAAATGTGAACATTTTATGCAATAACTTGATCCATTGAAATTTTGAAGCGCTACATGTATTCGTCGTGTCGATATCCATAAGACAGTAAGTATAGTTTGACAGTGAAAGGGTTAGAAATTGTTCGTGTTCTAGATAGCGTCTCCCCAAATATCAAAAAGTGAAAAATTTTTGCAATAACATTGATCTCAATTGAAATTTAAAAGGCTACATGTATTCGTGATTGACGTCGGCTTTACATGAAGAATTGGTTTGGTTGGAATAGGATTAGAAATTTTTCCCTGTTCATGCACTCCCCTGCAAATATCAAAAATGTAGACATTTTTTGCAATAACTTTTGATCTAATTGAATTGTAGAAAACGCTAACATATTTCGTGATCAGGTCGGCTTTACATAAGAAAATTGAGTTTAGTCGGAATAGGAGTTAGAAATGTTTTCCTGTTCAGACGACTATCCCTGCCAAATATCAAGAGTGAAAATTTTATTACAATAACGAGTCCAGGTTGAAATTTTGAAAACGCCCATGTATCGTGACAGCGTCGGATTTTACTAAAAGTGGGATTTGGTTGGAATAGGAGATTAAATTTTCCCTGTCACTGACGCTCTCCAACACTTCGATCAAAAATGTGAACATTTTAAATGCAATAATTTTGATCATTGAAATTTTAAAACGCTCCATTATTCGTGATCAGTGTCGGACTTTTAAGAAAATGAGTTTGGTGGAATAGGAGTTAAATGTGTTTCCCTTGTTCATGACGTCTCCCTGCCAATATCCAAAATGTGCTATTTTATTACTGCATCTTGCAGATCAATTGAAATTTTAAAGCACATGACTTATTATTGTGACGCGTCGTTGACATACATAGAAAATTAGAGTTTGGTTGGAATAGGGTTAAAATTGTTTCCCTTTCATGACGTCTCCTGGCAAATATCAAAATGTGAAAATTTTATGCAATAACTTTTGATCAATTGAAATTTTCAAAGCGCTACATGTATGACGTGATCACTCGGACTTTCAAAGAAAATTGAGTTTGGTTGGATAGGGTTACAAATTTTTCCCTTTCATGACAGTCTCCTCTGCCAATATCAAAAATGCTGAACATTTTATTGCAATAACTGAAGTCTAATTGAAATTTTGAAAACCACATCTATTTAGTGATCGTGCGTCGGACTTTACATAAGAAAATTGAGTTTAGTTTGGAATAGGAGTTAAGAAATTTTTCCCTGTTCATGACGTCTCCTGGAAATATCAAAATGTGAACATTTTAATTGCAATAATTTTGATCAGTATTGAAATTTTGAAAAAGCTGCTACATGTATTCGTGATCAGTCGGCGTGCTTAAATAAAAAATAGTTTGGTTGGAATATAGGGTTAAGCTTTTCCCTTGTTCATGACGTCTCCCCTGCCAAATATCCAAAATGTGAAAAGTTTTCTGCAATAATTTTGATCTAATTAGAGATTACGAAAAGCGCTACATGTATTCGATCAGCGTCAATTTACATAGAAAATGAGTTTAGTTGGAATAGGGTTAGAAATTGTTTCCTGTTCATGACGTCTTCCCACAGCAAATCAAAATAGCTGAAAATTTTTCAATAATTTTGATCTAATTGAAATTTTCAAAAGGAGGCTACATGTATTCCGTGATCAGCGTCGAGTTTATAAGAAAATTGGTTTGGTTGGAGATAGGAATTAGAAATTTTCCCTGTTCATGACTCTCCCTCCAAATATCAAAATGTAACATTTTATGTGCAATAACTTTTGATCTATTGAAATTTCTAAAACGCTACATGCTTTATGATCAGCGTCGGACTTTATAAGAAAATTGAGTTTGACGTGAATGGGTTAGAAATTGTTCCGTTGTTCATGACATCTTCTGCCGATATCCAAAAATGGAACGTAATTTTGCAATAACTTTTGATCAATTGAAATTTTGAAAACGCTACATGTATTCGTGATCAACGGGATTACTAAGAAAATTGATTTGTTTGGAATAGGGTTAGAATTTTTCCCTGTTCATGACGTCTCTGCCAAATATCAAAATATGTGAAGTTCTTAGATTGCAATAACTTTATCTAATTGAGACATGAAAGCGCTACATGTATTCATGATCAGCGTCGGAGTTTACAGAAATTAAGTTTGGTTGGAATAGGGTGTAAATTGTTTCTTTCTGACGCCTGCTGCCAAATATCAAAATGTGAACATTTTTAGTGCAATAACTTTGATCAATTGAAATTTTAGAAGCCTACTGTATTACGTGATCAGCGTCATTTTCATCAGAAAAGTAAGTTTAGGTTGAATAGGAAAGTAATATGTTTCGCTGTTAGATCTTCCCTAGCCAATATCAAAACGTGAAAAATTTTATTCAATACACCGTCAAGTTAAATATTGAAGAGCCTACTGTATTCGTGATCCAGCATGTCGGACTTTTACATGAAAATTCGAGTTTGTTGGAATAGGAGTTATTTTCCGCTGTTCTTACTTTGTCTCCCTGCTAATATCAAAATGTGAACATTTTTGCAATAACTTTCGATCTAATTAAGAAATTTTGAAAAGCGCTATCATTTTTCGTGATCAGACATCGTTTACATAGAAAATTGAGTTTAGTGGAATAGGGTTCGAAATGTTTCCCTGTTGCATGACGTCTCCCAGCCAAATATCAAAATGTGAAATTTTTATTCTAACTACGTCAATTGAAATTTTAGAAGCTACATGTATTACGATCAGTCGTGGATTACATAAGAAAATTGAGTTTGGTTTAGAATAGGATTAAAATTTGTTCTGTTTAGACATCTCTCCCCTCCAAATATCCAAAAATGTGAAAAATTTTTGTGCAATAACTTTTGATCTAGTGAAGATTGAAAAGCGCCACGTATGTGATTCGCGTGGCTTTATAGAAATACCAGGTTGGTTGGAATAGGAGTTAGAAATTGTTTCCCTGTTCTGTTGCTCTCCCCTGCCAAATATCCAAAATGTGAAATTTTTGTGCAATAACTTGATCATATTGAAATTTGGCACTATATGTATTCTGATCACGTCGATTTATAGTAAAGTGAGTTTAGTCGGGAATAGGAGTTGAGAAATTGTTTCCCTGTTCATGGATCCTCCCCTGCCAAATATCAAAAAGTGAAAATTTTTATTGCAATAACTTTTGACATTGAAATTTTGAAAAGCGCTACATGTATTCATGATCAGCGTCGGATTTACATAGAAAATTAGAGTTTAGTTGGAATAGGAGTTAGAAATTTTCCCTAGTTCATGAGATCTCCCCTGCAAATATCAAAAATGTGAACATTTTAATTGCAACGTACTGATCTAGTTGAAGTTAGCAGCCTTTACATGTATTCGTGATCAGGTCGGATTTAATAAGAAAATTGAGTTTGATTGGAATAGGAGTTAGAAATTGTTTCCCTGTTCATGACGTCTCCTGCCAAATATCAAAAATGTGAACATTTTATTGCAAACCTTTTGATTCAATGAAATTTTAAAAGCGCCATCATGTATTCGTGATCGCGTCGGATTTATAGAAAGGTGGTTTGGATTGGAATAGGAGTTAAGAAATTGTTTCCTTTCAATGACGTCTCCCTGGCAAATATCAAAATGTGAAGAATTTTTGCAATAACTTTGATCTGTGAATTTCTAAAGCAGCTACATGTAATTGTCGATCAGCGTCGACTTCATAAGAAAATTGAGGTTGCGTTGGAATAGGGTTAGAAATTTTCCTGTTCATGACATCTCCCCTACCAAATATCAAAATGTGAAATTTTATTGCAATAACTTTTGATCTAATTGAATTACAGACGCTACATCTTTTGTGATCAGCATCTGGACTTTAGAAAATGGAGTTGTGTTGGAATAGAGTTAGAAATTGTTCCCTGTTCATGACGTCTCCTGCCAAATATCCAAAATGTAAATTTTGTATGCAACTAACTTTTATCCAATTGAATGGGTACGAAAAGCGTACATGTATTCGTGATCAGTCGTTTACATATCGAAAATTAGTTTGAGTTGAGATAGGAGTTAGAGAATTTTCCCTATTCACTGACTGATCTCCTCCTGAAATATCAAAAATATGGAAGTTTTACTGCAATAATTTTGATCTATTGAAATTTTAAAAGCGCTACATGTATTGCTGATCAGCGTCGGACTTTACATAGAAAATTGAAGTTTGGTTGGGAATAGGATTGAAATTTTTCCATTTCCGAGCAGTCTTCCCTGCTAAAATATCCAAAATGTGAAATTTTTAGCAACTTACAGAGTCTAATTGAAATTTTGAAAAGCGCCTCATGTATTCGCGATCAGTCGTCGGATTTGTCAAGAAAATGAGTTTGGATGGAATGGAGTTAGAAATTGTTCCTGCATGACTGGCATCCCCTGCCAAATATCAAAATGTGAACATTTTTATGACAATAACTTCGATCTATTGGGTACGAAAAAACTCTACATGTATCTGATCATGAGGACTTTACATAAGAGAAGTATTGAGTTTGAAGTTAGAATGATACAATTGTTTCGTTACAACATCTTCACTGCAAATATCCAAAAATGAACATTTTTAGCAATAACTTTTGATCCAGTGAAGTATGCAAAGCAGCATGTAATTCGTGATTTGGTTGGTTTATGAAGAAGGTGAGTTTGGTTGGGATAGAGGTAGAAATTTTTTCCGCTGTTCATGACGTCTCCTGCGATATCCATGAAATGAACATTTTTGCAATCAACTTTTGAGTTGGTGAAAAGCAGCTAATGTAATTCGTGATCTCAACGTCCAGAATTTTACATAGAAAATTGAGTTTGGTGGAATAGGAGATTGAGAATGTTTTCCTGTTCATGACAGCTCTCCTGCCAATATCAAAAAGTGAACATTTTGTGCAACAACTTTTGATCCATTGAATTGGCGCGAAAACGCTTACATTATTCGTAGTCAGCGTCGGATTTTCATGAAAATTGAGTTTGGTTGGAATGGGGTTAAATTTTCCTTTTCTGAGCGTCCCCCTGCAAATATCAAAAATGTAAATTTTGAATGCATTTAGTACATCTGGAATTTTGAAAAGGCTACGTATTTGATTCATTGAGTCAGTCGATCGGACTTTTAGAAAGGTAAGTTTGGTTGGAATAGGAGTTGAAGTGTCACCCTGTTCAGGTGTCTCCTGTCAAATCAATAAGAACAGTTTTATTGCAATAACTGATCAATTAATTTTGAAGCGCTATACATGTATTCACTTGATCGCGTCAGGCATTTACATACAGAATGATGGTTTGGTGGATGGAGTTAGAATGGTTTTCCCTTGTCAGCGTCTACCCTGAAATATCAAAATATGTAATTTTTTCGCATATACTTTTGATCTAATTGCAAATTTTCAAAGTACATGTATTCGCATCAAGCGTCGATTTTACGCATACAGAAATGGAGTTTGGTTGGAATGGGATAACAATATTTTCCGTTTGACATCTCCCCTAAATATCCAAAAATGTGAAAATTTTTTTGCAATAACTTTTGATCATTGAAATTTGAGAAAGCGCTACATCTGTATTCGATCAGCGTCGGACTTTAATAAGAAAATTGAGTTTGGTTTGGAATAGAGTTGAAATTTTTCCTGTTCATGACGTCCCCCTGCCAAATATCAAAATGGAGATTTTATTGCAATAGACTTTGATCTAATTGAAATTTTGAAAAGCACTACATCTTCTGATCAGATGCTCGGTACATTACAGAAATTAATTTGGATTGAATAGGAGTTAAATGTTTCCCTGTTCGACGTCTCCTGCCAAATATCCAAAAATGATGAAAATTTTGTATTCATTTGTGATCCAGTGTTGTAAATTTTCGAACAGCTACTAATTCTGTATCACGATCGAGACTTACATAAGAAAATTGCAGGTTTAGTTGGAATAGAGGTTAGAATTTTCCTGTTCATCCTTCCTGCAAATATCAAGAAATGTGAAAATTCTTATGCATACTGGATCTAGTGACGAATTTAAGCGCGCACATGTATTCGTGATCAGGCGTCGGATTTTAATCAGAAATGAGTTTGGTTGGAGAAGGAGTTAGAAATTGTTTCCCTGTTTCACACGTCTCTGCCAAATATCAAAAATGTGAAATTTTATTGCAATAACTTTTGATCATATGAAATTTCAAGCGCCATAACCAATTCACTTGATCAGCGTCGGATTTTACATAAGAAAATCTAGAGTTTGGTTGAATAGAAATATAAATTTATCGCCTGTTCATGAGCGTCTCCCTGGCAAATATCCAAAATGTGAAAATTTTTAGCAATAACTTTGATCCAAGTGAATTTGAAAAGCAGCACATGATATCGATGTTAGCGTTGGACTTACATAAGAAAATTGAGTTTGATTGGAATAGGAGATTAGAAATTTTCCCTGTGTAACATACGTCCTCTGCAAAGTATCAAAAAATGTGACGTTTTTATTGCAATAACTGATCTAATTGGAAATTTGAAAAGCCTTTACATCTATTTCGTGATCATGGTTTACATAAGAAAATGAGTTTGGTTGAATAGGGTTAGAAATTGTTTTCCCTGTTCATGACGTCTCCTACCAAATACCAAAAATGTGAACAATTTTATTGCTAATTTGATCAATTGGTTACAAGACGCACATTAATTGATCAGTGTCGGATCTTACAAGAAAAGGTTAGTTTGGTTGAAAGGATTGAAATGTCTTCCCTTGTTCATGACGTCTCCCCTGCAAATATCAAAAATGTGAACATTTTATTGCAATAACTAGTCAATTGAAATTTTGAAAAGCATATTATGTATTCTGATCGGCGTCAGTTTTACATCAGAAAATAGAGTTTGGTTGGAATAGGAGTTGAAATGTTTCTTTCAGATTCCCCTCAAATATCCAAAAATGTAATTTTATTGCAATAACAGATCTAATTGAAATTTTAAAAGCCTACATGTATTCGTATGATCAGACTTTACATAAGAAAATGAGTTTGGTTGGAATAGGAGTTAGAAATTTTTCGTTTCATGACATCTCTCAAATATCCAAAATGTGAACATTTTATTTTAATAACTTTGATCCTGTGAAATTTGAAAGCGCTACATGTATTCGTGATCAGCGTCGGACTTTACATAAAAAGTTGAGTTTGTTGGAATAGGGTTCAGAATTTTTCCCTGTTCATGACGTCTCCTAACTAAATATCCAAAAATGTGAACATTTTATTGCAATAACTTTTATCTAATTGAAATTTTGAAACGCTACATGTATTCGTGATCAGGTCGGACTTTACTAGAAAGTGGGATTTGGTTGGAATAGGAGTTAAATGTTTCCTTTTCTGCTGATCTCCTGCAAATATCCAAAAATGTGAAAATTTTATTGCAATATTTTTGATCTTGATAAAGCGCTACATGTATTCGTGATCGCATGGTTTACATAAGAAAGTTTGGTTGGAATAGGAGTTAGAAATTTTTCCATTTCGAGCTCTCCCAATAATCAAGAAATGTGAAAGTATCGAATGCAACCTTTTGATCTAATTGAAATTTTGAAAAGCTACATGTATTCGGATCAGCATCGGATTTTACATAAGAAATAAATTTGGTTGGAATAGGAGTTAGAAATTGTTTCCCTGTTCATTGTGTCTGAAATATCAAAATGAACACTTTTATTACATCTTTGATCATGAAATTTATAAAGCGCTACATGTATTCGTGATCAGGTCGGGATTTTGACAACAGAAAATTAGAGTTTGGTTGAATAGATTAAATTGTTTCTGTTCATGACGTCTCCTACCAAATATCAAAAATGTAAAATTTTTATTGCAAAACTTTTGATCTAATTGAAATTTGAAAGCACGTAAGCATTCGTGATAGCGTGGCTTTTATCAGAAATGATTTTGGTTGGAATAGGAGTTAAGAAATGTTTTCCTGTTCTATCTCTCCCCTGAAATATCCAAAATATTGAACATTTTATTGCAATAACAGATCATGAAATTTTGAAAAGCCATGTATTCGTGATCAGCTCGGCTTTACATAAGAAGAGTGAGTTTGTTGGAATAGGAGTTAAATTTTGTTCGTGACGTCTCCCCCAAATATCAAAATGTGAACATTTTATGCAATAACACGATCAATTGAAATTTATAAAAGCATACATGTATTCGTGATCGGTGTCGGATTTCATAAGAAAATTAGAGTTTGGTTGAATAGAAATAGTGTTCGGTGTTTAAGACTGTCTCCCTCCAAATATCCAAAATGTGAAAATTTTTGCAATAATTTTGATCTGAAGATGAAAAGCGCACATGTATTCGTGATAGTCGTGGCTTTACATAAGAATTGAGTTTTTTGGAATGGGGTTAGAATTTTTGTTCATGACTCTCAAATATCAAAAATGTGAACATTTTTATTGCAATACTTTGATCTATTGAAATTTTGAAAAGCGCTACTAATTCGTGATCAGCGTCGGACTTTACATGAAAATGTGAGTTTGTTGGAATAGGAGTTAAGTCCCTGTTCATGACGTCTCTGCCAAATATCAAATGTGAAAGTTTTATTGCAATGTCATCTATTGAAATTTTGAAAAGCTACATGTATTCGTCGATCGGATTTTAGAAAATTAGAGTTTGGTTGGAATGAGGTTAAATTGTTTCCCTTTTCATGACGTCTCCCTGTAAATATCCAAAATGTGAACATTTTATTGATAACAGTCTAATTGAAATTTTGAAAAGCGCTATATGTATCGGATCAAAGCTCGGATTTTCAGAAAATTAGATTTTGTGAATAGGAGTTGAAATTTTCCTGTTCAAGACTCTCCAAATATCAAAATGTGAAAATTTTTTGCAATAACACGGTCTAGTGAAATTTTCAAAGCGCTACATGTAGTGTCATCAGCGTCAGCTTTACATGAAAATGGTTTAGTTTGGACAGGAGTTAAATTGTTACCGTTTCATGACTCTCCCTGCCATCAAAAATGTAAATTTTTTAGTAACTTTTGATCTAATTGAAATTTTGAAAAGACGCTACATGTATTCGTGATCAGATCGGTTTCATCAAAGAAAATGAGTTTGCTTGGAATAGGGTTAGAAATTTTCCCTGTTCATGACGTCCCCCTGCAAATATCCAAAATGAACATTTTAATGCAATAGATCTGGTGAAATTTTGAAAAGCCTATGGTATTCGTGATCAGTGTCAGTTTATAAGAAAATTAGAGTTTGGTTGGAATAGGAGTTAAATTTTTCCTTGTTCGTGACGTCTCCCCTGCCAAATATCAAAATGTGAAATTTTATTATATTTTTGATCTAATTGAAATTTTAAAAGCACTACATGTATTCATGATCAGCTCGAGGCTTTACATAAGAAAATTGGTTTGGTTGGAATAGAGTTAGAAATTGTTTCCTGTTCATGACTCTCCCCTGCAAATATCAAAAATGTAAGATTTTTGCAATAACAGCATCTGTGAAATTTTGAAAGGCTACATGTATTCGTGTCAGTGATCGTTTTACATAAAAAGTAAGTTTAGTGTTGGAATAGGAGTTGAAATCCCTGTTCATGACGTCTCTCAAATATCAAAAATGTGAACATTTTATTGCAATAACTTTGATCAATTGAAATTTTAACGCTAATGTATTCGTGATCAGCGTCGGATTTACATAGAAAATTAGAGTTTGGTTAGGACAGGTTAAATGTTTTCCTGTTCATGACGTCTCCCCTCCAAATATCAAAATGTAATTTTATTGCAAAACACGTCATTGAAATTTTAAAGCTACATGTATTCGTGATCGAGCATGGACTTTACATAAGAAAATTGAGTTTGTTTGGAATGGAGTTAGAATATTGTTCCTGTTCATGACGTCTCCCCTGAAATATCAAAATGTAACAGTTTTAATTTGCAATCCTAACTGAAATTTGAAAGCGCTACATGTTTCGTGATAAGTCGTATTTACATCAGAAAATAAGTTTGGTTGGAATGGAGTTAGAAATTTTCCCTTTTCATGACTCCCCTAGCCAAATATCCAAAAATGTGAAAATTTTATTGCAATAACTTTTGATCTAATGAAATTTTAAAGCGCTACATGTATTCGTGATCAGCGTCGGACTTTACATAAGAAATGAGTTTGGTTGGAATAGGATTAGAAATTGTTCCTGTTCATGACTCTCCCTGAAATATCAAAATTGAAAATTTTTATTGCAATAACTTGATCTATTGAAATTTTGAAAAGCGCTACATGTATTCGTGATCAGTGTCAGTTTATGAAAATTAAGTTTAGTTGGAATAGGAGTTAGAAATGTTTTCCCTGTTCTGACGTCCCTACCATATCCAAAAATGTACATTTTTATTCTAACGATCATGAAATTTAAAACGCTACATGTATCGTGATCAGTCGGATTTTACATAAGAAAGATAGTTTGGTGGTAAATTAGAAATGTTTCCCTGTATCAATCTCCTGCAAATTCAAAATGTGAAATTTTTATATGCAATAACTTTGAGTCTAATTGAAGTAGAAAAGCGCCACATGTATTCGTGATATAGCGTTGCTTACATAAGAAAATTGAGTTTGGTTGGAATAGAGTTAGAAATTTTTCTGTTCATGACTCTCCTCAGCAATATCCAAAAATGTGAAATTTTATGCAATAATAATAATTGAAATTTTGAAAGGCTACAGTATTCGTGATCAGTGTCGGATTTACATAAGAAAATATAGTTTGGTTGGAATAGGAGTTAGAAATGTTTCCTGTTTCATGACGTCTCCCTGCAAATATCCAAAATATATTTTATTGCAATAACTTTTGATCTTGAAATTTCAAACGCTACATGTATTCGGATCAGCGATCGGACTTTACCAAGAAAATTAGGATGAGTTGGAATAGGGTGAGTACCAGTTTCATGGTACTTCCCTGCAAATTCAAAATGTGATTTTTATTAATAACTTTTGATCTAATTGAAATTTTGAAAAGCGCTACATGTATTCAGATCAGTCAGATTTACATAAGAAAAGAGATTTGGTTGGAATAGGAGTAATTTTCCTGTTCATGACGTCTCCCTGCAAATATCCAAAATGTGAACATTTTATTGCATATCATTTGATCTTGAAATTTGAAAAGCCTACATGTATTCGTGATCAGTGTCGGATTTACATAGAAAATAGAGTTTGGTTGGAATAGGAGTTAGAATGTTTTCCCTTTTCATGACGTCTCCCCTGCAAATATCAAAAATGTAATTTTATTGCAATAACTTTTGATCATGAAATTTTGAAAAGCGCACATGTATTCTGATCAGCGTCGGACTTTACATAGAAAATTGAGTTTGGTTGGAATAGGGTTAGAAATTTTTCCTGTTCATGATCGTCTCCCTGCCAAATATCAAAATGTGAACATTTTATTGCAATATTACCAGATCTAGTGAAATTTTGAAAAGCGCTACATGTATTCGTGATCAGCGTCCGGACTTTACATAAGAAAATTGAGTTTGTTTGGAATAAGGATTAGAAATTTTCCATGTTCATGATCTCCCCTGCAAATATCAAAATTGAAAATTTTATGTCTTTTGATCAGTGAAATTTTGAAAGCGCTATCATGTATTACGTGATCAGCTCGGATTTATAAGAAAATTGAGTTTAGTGGAATAGGAGTTAGAAATATTTTCCTGTTCATGACGTGTCTCCAAATATCAAGAAATGGAAAGTTCTTATTGCAATAACACAGTCAATTGAAATTTTAAAAGCGCTACATGTATTCGTGATCCAGGTATTTTCATAAGAAATTGAGTGTTAGTTGAATAGAATAATAAATTGTTTCTGTTTGACGTCTCCTACCAAATATCAAAAATGTGAAAATTTTATTGAATACTTTTGATCTATGAAATTATAAGCCACATGTATTCGTGATCTAGCGTTAGTTTTATAGAAAATGAGTTTGGTTGGAATGAGTTAGAAATTTTCCTGTTCATGAGTCTCCCCTGCCAAATATCCAATGTGAAATTTTTAATAACTTTTGATCCAATTGAAATTTTGAAAAGCGCTAATGTATTCATGATCAGCGTCGGATTACATAAAAATGAGTTTTGGAATAGGAGTTAGAAATTTTCCTGTTCATGATCTCCCCTGCAAAATATCAAAAGTGAAATTTTATTGCAATCTTTTGATCAATTGAAATTTTGAAAAGCGCTTAGATTCGTGTCATGGAGTTTTACATAAGAAAATACAGTTTGGTTGGAATAGGAGTTAAATTGTTCCCTGTTCGCGTGACTCCCTGCAAATATCCAAAAATGTGAATTTTATTGCAATAACTTTATCTAATTGAAATTTTGAAAAGCTGCTACATGTATTCGTGATCGGTTCGGATTTACATAAGAAAATTAGAGTTTGGTTGAATAGGGTTAGAAATTTTCCCTTTTCGACTCTCCCCTGCAAATATCAAAATGTGAACATTTTATTGCAATATTTTGATCAATTGAAATTTTGAAAAGCGCTATGTATTCGTGATCGGCTCATTTACATCAGAAAATAGAGTTTGGTTGGAATAGGAGTTAGAAATGTTTTCCCTTTCAAGACGTCTCCTCAAATATCAAAATGTAAAATTTTTATTGCAATAACTTTGATCATTGAAATTTTGCAAGCACTTACATGGTAGTTCGTCATCAGCGTCAGACTTTATAATCAGAAAATGAGTTTGGTTGGAATAGGGTTAGAAATTTTCCTTGTTCATGACTCTCCTGCCAAATATCAAAATGTGAACATTTTATTGCAACTTTTGATCTAATTGAGTTTGAAAAGCGCTACATGTATTCGTGATCAGCGTCGGACTTTACCAGAAAATTGAGTTTGGTTGGAATAAATTGAAATTGTTCTGCTTCATGAGCTCTCCCCTGCCAAATATCAAAAATGTGAATTTTAATTGCAATATAATTCATCTAGTGGAAATTTTAGAAAGCGCTAACATTCGTGATCAATCAGTGGATTACTAAGAAAATTAGAGTTTGTTGGAATAGGAGTTGAAATTGTTTCCTGTTCATGATCGTCCCCTAGCAATATCAAAAATGTGAATTTTATCAATCTTTGATCAATTGAAATTTATAAAAGCGCTACATGTATTCGTGATCAGGTGTCAGTTTATAAGAAAATTAAGTTTGGTTGAATAGTAAATTAATTTTCGTTTCATTGACGTCTCCCTCCAAATATCCAAAATGTGAAACATTTTATTCGTAACTTTGATCTATGAAATTTGAAAAACGCATGTACTTCGTGATAGCGATTGCTTTACTAGAAATGAGTTTGGTTGGAATGGTTGAAATTGTTTCCTGTTCTGGCATCTTCCCTGCCAAATATCCAAAATGGTATTTTATTACATCTTTACAGTCTAATTGAAGATTTTGAAAAGCATACATGTATTCTTGATCGCCGGACTTTACATAAGAAATTGAGTTTGTGTTGGAATAGGGTTAAAGTCGCCTGATGTCGACATCCCTGCCAACTATCAAAAATGTGAAAATTCTTATGTACCTTTTGATCTAATTGAAATTTATAACGCTACATGTTCGTGATCAGTGTCAGTTTCTTCATGAAAATAAAGTTTGGTTGAATAGGAATAGAAATTTGTTCTGTTAGTGGCTCTACAAATATCAAAAATGTGAAAAATTTTATTCAATCAGATCTATGAAATTGAAAAGCACATGTTCGTGATAGCGTTCGGACATCAGAAAATGAGTTTGGTTGGAATAGATTAGAAATTGTTTCCTTTCCAGACGTCTCCTGCTAAATATCCAAAATGGAAATTTTTATTGCAATAAACTTGATCTATGAAATTTGAAAAGCGCACATGTATTCGTGATTCAGCGTTGGCTACATGAAAATTGAGTTTGTTGGAATAGAGTTAAATTTTTCCTGTTCATGACTCTCCTGCAAATATCAAAATGTGAACATTTTAATAAATAATTATCTAATTGAAATTTGAAGCCACATGTATTCGTGATCAGTTCGGACTACCAAGAAAATTAGAGTTTGGTTGGAAGATAGAGATTAGAAATTGTTTCCTTTGACGTCTCCTGCCAATATCAAAAACATAATTTTATTGCAATAACTTTGATCTAATTGAAACTTTAAAAGGCTACATGTTTCGTGTCAGCGTCGGACTTTACATGAAATGAGTTTGTTGGAATAGGAGTTAGAAATTTTTCCGTTTCACGTGATGATCTTCCCTGCCAAATCCAAAATATGCATTTTAGCAATAACAAGATCATTGAAATTTTGACAACATGTAATCGTGATCAGCATCAGGATTTCACATAGAAAATTGAGTTTGTTGGAATAGATTAGAAATTCCCTGTTCATGACGTCCTTCTAAATATCCAAAAATGTGAACATTTTATTACATAATTTTCATCTAATTGAAATTTGAAAAGCGCTACATTTCGTGATCAGCGTCAGTTTTAAGAAATTAGAGTTTGTTTGGAATAAGTTAATGTTTTCCTGTTACATGATCTCCCCTGTATATCAAAAATTGAAAATTTTATTACCAATATTTTGATCTATGAAATTTTGAAAAGCGCTACATGTATTCATGATCAGCGTCGGACTTTATAGAAAATGAGTTTGTTTGGAATAGGGTTAGAAATTTTCCCTGTTCATGACGTCTCCCTGCAAATATCAAGAAATGTGAAAGTTTTTATTGCAATATTTTGATCTAATTGAAATTTAACCGCTACATGTATTGTGATCAGCGTCGGTTTTACATGAAAATGAGTTTGTTGGAATAGGGTTAAATTTTCCTGTTCATGACGTCTCCCCTGCCAAATATCCAAAAATGTGATTTTTGCAATAACGATCAATTGAAATTTTGAAAACGCTAATGTATTCGTGATCAGCGTCGGATTTATATAGAAAATAGAGTTTAGTGGAATAGGAGTTAAATTTTTCCCTGTTCATGATCCCCATGTATCAAAATGTGAAATTTTATTGCAATAACTTTGATCATTAAATTTATAAAGCGCTACATGTATTCGTGATCATGTTCGGATTTCCATAAGAAATTAGAGTTTGGTTTGAATGGGAAATAGAAATTTTTCCTGTTTGAGGCGTCTCCTACCAAATATCAAAAATGTGAAAACATTTTATTGCAATAACTTTGATCTATGAAATTTGAAAAGCGCACATGTATTCGTGATTAGTGGCTTTACATAGAAAATTGAGTTTAGTTGGAATAGGAGTTAGAAATTTTTCCTGTTCAGGACGTCTCCCTGCCAAATATCAAAATGTGAACATTTTTGAATAACTTTTGAATCATTGAAATTTTGAAAAAGCGCTACTATGTATTCGTGATCGTCGGATTTATACAGAAAATTGATTTGGTGAATAGAGATAGTTTTCCCTGTTCATGACGTCTCCTGCCAAATATCAGAAAGTAAAAGTTTTATTGCAATAACTTTGATCATGAAAGTAGAAACGCTTCATGTATTCGTGATCAGCTCAGTTTTACATCGAAAATAAGTTTGGTTGGAATAGGGTTAGAAATTATTCCCCTGTTCAATGACTCTCCCTGCAAATATCCAAAATGTGAAAGTTTTATTGCAATAGACATCTAATTGAAATTTTGAAAGCGCTGCATGTATTCGTGGCTCAGTTTTTAATCAAATAGAGTTTGTTGGAATAGGAGTTAAATGTTTTCCCTTTTCATGATCGTCTCCCCTGCCAAATATCAAATGTGAATTTTATTGCAAAACACTTTGATCAATTGAAATTTTGAAAGCTGCTATATGTATTCTGTGATCAGCTCGGATTTCACAAGAAAATTAGAGTTTGGTTGGAATAGGTTAAATGTTTCCCTGTTCATGACGTCTCCCAAATATCCAAAATGTGAAAATTTTATTGCAATAACTTTTGATCTAATTGAAATTTTAAAAGGCGCACATGGTTTCGTCATCATGCGGGCTTACATAAGAAATAGAGTTTGGTTGGAGGAGTTAGAAATTTTTCCGTTTTCATGACTCTCCTGCCAAATATCAAAATGTGAAAATTTTATTGCAATAACCGATCTTGAAATTTTGAAAAGGCTACATGTATTCTGTGATCAGCGTCGGACTTTACATGAAAATTGAGTTTGTTTGGAATAGGAGTTAAATTTTTCCTGTTCATGACGTCTCCCCTGAAATATCCAAAAATGTGAACATTTTATTGCAATAACTTTTATCTAATTGAAATTTTGAAAGCGCTACATGTATTAGCGGTGTCAGTTTACATCAGAAAATAAGTTTGGTTGGAATAGGAGTTAGAAATCCCTTTTCATGACGTCTCCCCTGCAAATATCAAAAATGTGAAAATTTTTATTACGATTTTTGATCTATTGAAATTTTAAAAGCGCTACATGTATTCTGATCAGCGTCATTTACATCAAAATGAGTTTGGTTGAATAGGAGTTAGAAATTTTCCATGTTCAGACTCTCCCTGCCAAATATCCAAAATGTGAAAATTTTATTGCAATAACTTTGATCTATGAAATTTGAAAAGGCTACATGTATTCGTGATCAGGTCGGATTTTACATAAGAATAAGTTTGGTTGGAATAGGAGATTAAAATGTTTCCTGTTCATGACGTGTCCCCTGCCAAATAAAAATGTGATTTTATTGCAATAACTTTGATCGTGAAATTTATAAAAGCGCTACATTATTCGTGATCAGTGTCGGATTTACATAAGAAAATTAAGTTTGGTTGAATAGTAATATAGAAATTTTCGTGTTCATGACGTCTTCCCTCCAAATATCCAAAATGAAAATTTTATTGCAATAACTTTGATCTATGATATGAAAGCCACATGTATTCGTGATGTAGCGTTGGTTACATAGAAAAGTGAGTTTGGTTGGAATGGAGTTAGAAATGTTTCCCTGTTCATGACTCTTCCCACTGCAAATATCCAAAATGGAACATTTTTTGCAACACTGATCTATGAATAGAAAAGCGCTACATGTATTCGGATCAGCGTCGGACTTTACATCAAGAAAATGAGTTTGGTTTGGAATAGGGTTAGAAATTTTTCCCTGTCATGGCGTCTCCCCTGCCAAATATCAAAATGTGAACATTTTATTGCAATAACTTTTGATCAATTGTTGAAAAGCGCTACATGTATTCGTGATCAGCGTGTCGGATTTCATAAGAAAATAAGTGGTTTGAATAGAATAGAAATTTGTTCTGTTTACAGATCTCTCCTCCAAATATCAAAATGTGAAAATTTTATTGCAACTTAACGATCTATGAAATTTGAAAAGCGCTCACATGTATTCGTGATAGCGTGGCATTTACATCAAGAAAATGAGTTTGGTGGAATAGGGTTAACTTTTTCCTGTTCATGACTCTCCTGCCAATATCAAAATGGAACATTTTATTGCAATAACTTTTGATCATGAAATTTTGAAAAGCCTACATGTATTCATTGATCAGCGTCGGACTTTACATAAGAAAATTGAGTTTGTTGGAATAGGGTTAGAAATTTTCCCTGTTCATGACGTCCCCTGCCAAATATCCAAAATGTGAACATTTTAATTGCAATAATTTTATCTAGAAATTTTGAAAAGCGCTACATGTATTCGTGATCAGTGTCGGATTTACATAGAAAATTAGTTTGGTTGGAATGGGGTTAAATGTTTCCCTGTTTCATGACGTCTCCTTAATATCAAAATGTGAAAATTTTATTGCAATATTTTGATCTATGAAATTTTAAAGGCTACGTATTCTGATCACGTCGGACTTTTACAGAAAATTGAGTTTGTTGGAATAGGAGTTGAAATTTTCCTGTTCATGACATCTCCCTAAATATCAAAAATAAAATTTTATTGCAATAACTTTGATCTAGTGAAATTTCGAAAACGCTGTGTGTATCGTGATCAGTGTCGGATTTTACATAAGAAAATTGGTTGGTTGGAATAGGAGTTAAAATTGTTTCCCTGTTCATGACGTGCCCCTGCAAATATCAAAAATGTGTATTTTATTGCAAAAGTCAATTGAAATTTATAAAAAGCTACGTATTCGTGATCAGGTCGATTACATAAGAAAATTAGAGTTTAGTTTGAAGAAATATATAAAATTTTTCTGTTCATGACGTCTTCCTAGCCAAATTCCAAAAGTGAGAATTTTATTGCAATAACTTTTGATCTGAAGTTGAAAAGCGCACATGTATTCGTGATTAGCGTGGCTTTACACCAAAATATGAGTTTGGGTTGGAATAGGAGTTAGAAGAACTTTCCGATGTTTCATGACATCTCCCCTACAAATATCAAAAGTGAAATTTTATGTGCAAAATTTTATCTAATTAAATTTTGAAAAGCTCACATGTATTCGGATCAGGCATCAGATTTTCATTAGAAAATAGAGTTTGGTTGGAATAGGGTTAGAAATGTTTCCTCAAGCGAGTCTCCCCTGCAAATATCAAAAATGTGAACATTTTTATTACTACTTTTGATCAATTGAAATTTGAAACGCAGCTATGTATTCTGATCAGCGTCGGATTTTAAAGAAAACAGTTTGGTTGAATAGAATTAAGAAATGTTTCCCTTCATGACGATCTCCCTAGAAATATCAAAATATTGAAAATTTTATTGCAATAACTTTGATCAATTAAATTTAAAAGACGCTACATGTATTATCGTGATCAGCGTCGTTTACATAGAAAATGAGGTTTGTTGGAATAGGGTTAAATATTTTCCCTAATTCATGACTCTATGCCAAATTCAAAATGTAAATTTTATTGCAATAACTTTTAGTCTAATTGAAATTTTGAAAACGCTACATATTATTCGTGATAAGAGTTACATAAGAAATAGAGTTTGGTTGAATAGGAGTTAAATTTTTCCTTTCATGACGTCTCCTGCCAAATATCAAAGAATGTGAAAATTTTATACAATTTTTGATCTATTGAAATTTTCGAAACGCTACATGTATTCGGATCAGCGTCAGTTTATAAGAAAATGAGTTTGGTTGGAATAGGGTTAGAAATTTTTCATGTTCATGACTCTCCTGCCAAATATCAAAATTGAATTTTAGTTACTGTAACTTTTGATCATTGAAATTTTGAAAGCATACTGTATTCGTATCAGGTCGGATTTTACATAAAATTAGAGTTTGGTTGGAATAGGGTTAAATTGTTTCCCTGTTCATGACGTGTCCCCTGCCAAATATCCAAAAATGTGAAAGTTTTTGCAATAACTTTTGATCCATGAAATTTTGAAAGCGCTACTGTATTCGTGATCAGGTCGGATTTTACATAAGAAATAAGTTTGTTTGAATAGTAATAGAAATTTTCTGTTCATGGACTCTCCCCCAAATAATATCCAAAAATGTGAAACAATTTTATTGCAATAACTTGATCTGTGAAATTAGTGAAACGCCACATGTATTCGTGATAGCGTGGCTTTTATAAGAAAGTGAGTTTGAGTTGGAATAGAGTTAAATTTTTCCTGTTCTGACTCTCACCCAATATGCAAAATGAAATTTTATTGCAATAATCTTTATCTAATTGAAATTTTGAAAGCGCTAATGTATTCGTGATCAGTGTCAGTTTACATCAAGAAAATAAGTTTGGTTGGAATAGATTGAAATGTTTCCCTTGTTCATGCGACGTCTCTGAAGATATCAAAATTGAAATTTTTATTGCAATAACTTTGATCTAGTGAAATTTTAAAAGCTGCCATGTATTCGGGATGGCGTCGACTTTACATAAGAAATTGATTTGGTTGAATAGGAGTTGAAATTTTTCCGTTTTCATGACTCTTCCTGCCAAATATCAAAAATGTGAAATTTTATTGCAATAACCACGATCTAATTGAAATTTTGAAAAAGCGCTCATGTGATCAGCGTCGGATTTTATGAAGAAAATGGTTTGTTTGGAATAGGAGTTAGAAATTTTTCCTGTTCATGACGTCTCCCCTGAAAATATCAAAAATAATGAAATTTTAATTGCAATAAGTTTTATCTATGAAATTGTTGAAAAGCGCTACATGTAGTCGATTGATCAGGTGTCGGTTTACATAAGAATGAGATTTGGGTTGGAATAGGGTTAGAAATGTTTCCCTGTTCAGTGACGTCTCCCTGCCAAATATCAAAAATGTGAGAAATTTTATTGCAATATTTGATCTAATTGAATAGTACGAAAAGCGCTTACATGTATTCGTGACTCAGCGTCGGACTTACATAAGAAAATGAGTTTGTTGGAATGGAGTTAAGAATTGTTTCCTGTTCTGCGATGCTCCTGCCAAATATCCAAAATGTGAAACATTTTAATTGCAATATTTGTATCTTAATTGAAATTTTGCAGGAAGCCACATGTACTTCGTGATCAGCGTCGGATCTTTGACATAGAAAATTGAGCTTTAGTTGGAATGGAGTTAGAATTATGTTTCCCTCTGACTTCTCACCTCCAAATATCTCAAAAATGTGAAAATTTGTTATGCAATATTGATCTAATTTGAAATTTTGCAGCCTACATGTATTACGTGATCAGTGTCGGATTTTGACATAAGAAAATAAGATGGCTAATAGGAGTGAATAAATTTTTCTGTTCAATGTCGTCTCCTAAAATATCCAAAAATGTGGCTGTCATGCTTCCGCAACTTGATCTAATTGAAATTGATGAAAAGCGCCAGCTGTATCATGCGTTGACTCATTTAAAATATTGAGTGGTTGGAGAAGGAGTTAGAAATTTTCCACATGTATGACCATCTGGGTCTGCAATACAAAAATGTGAACATTTTTATTGTAATAACTGGATCTAGTGAAAGTTTTGAAAAGCGTACTGTACTTGTGATGCATGTCGATTTTGGGCATAAGAAATAAGTTTAGTTGGAATAGGGTTAGAAATGTTTCCCTTTCATGACGCCCCTGCTGTATCCAGAAATGTGAGCTAACTTTTATTCAATAAATTTTGACTAAGGCACGCTACTGTATTCTTGATCGCGTCGGTTTACCTAGAAATTGAGTTGGCTTTGGAAGTAGGGTTAGAATGTTTCCCTTTTCATGATTCTCCTGTCAAATATCAAAAATGTGAACATTTTTTGGTCAACTTTTGATCTAATTGAATTAGAAAGGCCATTAGTATTCGTGTATTCATGCCTGATTCTACATAAGAAATTAGAGTTAAGGGATAGGTGAAATGTTTCCGCGCAGACGTCTCCTGTTAAACATGCCAAAAATGTTGAAACTTTTATTGCAAATACTTCTTGATTAGAAATGAGTACAAGCCTACATGTATCTTTCGTGATCAGTGCTCATTCTGCAGAAAGATAAGTTTGGTGAATAGGAGTTAAAATGTTTTCCCTTATTCCGTCTCCCCTGCAAACATCCAAAATGTGAAATTTTATTGCAATAACTTTTGATCTAATTTGAAATTGAAAATGGCTGGTATGTGATAATCGTGAGCGTTGATTTCTAAGCATGAGATTTGGTTGAATAGAGTAAGGCACCTGTTTCCCTTTTCGTGGATCGTCTCCCTCAACATCAAAAATGCATGAATTTTATTGCAATAACGATACATCAGTGAAATTTACAAAAGCACATGTATTCGTGATCAGCTCGACTTGACTATGAAAATTGAGTTTGGTTGGAATAGGAGTTCCTAGAATTTTTCCGTTCATGTTACTCTCTCACACTCCAAATATGGCATATGAACTTTATTGCAATCTTTTGACTCAATTGAAATTTTGAAAACGCTCATGTATTCGATGATCATGTCGGCCTTGTACATAGAAAATATTGAGTTTGCATTTGGATGAGATTAGAATATTTTCCCTGTTCATGACGTCTCCTCTGCAAATATCCAAGAAATGGAACATTCTTATTGTACAATCATTTTGATCTAATTGAAATTTTAGAAAGCGCACATGTGATCATGTCATTTACATAGAAAATTAAGTTGTTGGAATAGGAGTTAGAAATGTTTTCCTTGTTCAAGATGTCTACCTGCCAATTATCCATAATAGAATGTGAAAGAATTTTATTGCACATATTTATCTGTCTATGAAAATTTTGGCAAAAGCTTTACATGTATTCAGATAGATCGGTCACTTTACTAAAAATTGAGTTTGGTTAGCGAGATAGTAAATTTGCTCCTGTTTCATGACGATCTTCCTGCCATCCAAAAATGTGAAAATTCTTTATTGCAACTACTTTTGAATCTAATTGAAATTTTGAAAAGCGCCATGTATTGTGATCAGCGTCGCGTCTTTACATTGTAGAAAAGTGATGGTTGGAATAGGAGTTAATTTTTCCCTTTTCATGACGATCCTCCCTGCCAAATATCCAAAATGTGAAGAAGTTCTTATTGCAATATCTTTACTATGAAATTCTTAAAAGCGCACATGGCTATTTGTGATCAGCGACCAGGATTTTACATAGAAAATGAGTTTGGTTGGAATAGGGTAAATTGTTTCTCGCGACGTCTTGCCTGCCAAAGTCAAAAATGGAATCATTTTAACAATAACTTTGATCTAATTGAACTTGGGTTGACAAAGTGTAATGTATTCTACTCAGTGTGACTTTACATCAAGAAATAAGTTTGGTTGGAATAGGAGTTAGAAATTGTTTCCTTGTTCAAGATCCTCCTACAAAATCTCAAAAATGTCATTTTATTACAAAACTTTAGATCAATATGAAATTTGAAAAGGCCATGTATTCAGTATCGCGGTCACATGTTTACATCAGAAAATAAGTTTGGTTGAATAGAGCTAGAAATGTTTCCCTTGGTTCAATGATTCCCCTCCAAATATCAAAAATGTGAAACATTTTATTGCAATAATCTCATGATCTTCAATTGCAAATTTTGAAGAGCCTATAGTACTCGTGATCAGTCGGATTTAATTAAGGAAGAATAAGTGGGTAGGTAGAAATGTTCCACTTCTGTCGCAATGACGATCTCCACTCCAAATATCCAAAAATGCGAACAACTTTTGGCACACCTAGGACTTGATCTAATTGAACCTGTTGAAAACGCTCTACATGTACTTCGTGATCAGTCGGACTTACATAAGAAAATATGAGATTTGTTTGGAATAGAGTTAGAAATTTTTCCCTGTTCATGACGTCTCCCTGC
The DNA here is from genome assembly GCA_019973975.1 of Trichonephila clavata. NCBI lineage: Eukaryota > Metazoa > Arthropoda > Arachnida > Araneae > Nephilidae > Trichonephila > Trichonephila clavata. The sequence goes on along the minus strand of BMAO01018804.1, from coordinate 6,194 downwards.
CAAATCAAGAATATTGAATTCATTGCAATACTTTTGATCAACTTGAAAATTTTTGAAAAGCGCTTATATGTCTGATAACAGGCGTCTATTCTCATAATAAGAAAGAATAAGTTTGGTTGGAATAGGAGTAAGAAATGTTTTCTGTTCATGATCGCCCCCTGCCAAATATTCAGAAATGTGATTAGTTCTATTGTCAATACTTGATCCTAATTGGAAATTTTGAAAGCTGCATGTGCATCTTATCATGCCGGCCTTTTACATGAAAGAGTAATTTGGTTGGAATAGGAGTTGAAATCTTTTTCCTTTTATGTCCCTGCCAAAGTATCCAGAAATGCACTTTTATTGCAAGGTAATTATTCATCTAATTGAAATTCAAGCGCATTGCTCGTGTGGCGTCGGCTTTACATAGAAAATATGAGTCATTGTGGAATAGGAGTTAGAATTTGTTTCGTTTCATGACATCTTCCCCCACAAATCCAAGAATGGTAACTTTTATTGCACATATTTTGATCTATTGAAATTTTGAAAAGGCTACATGTATTCGTGATCAGCGTCGAGATTACATCAAGAAAATATGAGTTTGTTTGGAGATGAAGTAAATCTTTCCCTGTTCATGACGTCTCCCACTCCAAATTCAAAATGTGAAAATTCTTAATTGCATATAATTCATCTACATTGAAATTTCAAGAGCGCACATGTATCGTATGCCTGTCGATTTACAGAAAATTAGATTGTTGGAATAGGGTTAAATGTTCCCTTTTCATGACGTTACACGCAGAAGACTACAAAATGTGGTCACTATGCAATAACTTTTGATCTACGGTAAATTAAATTCAGCGCTACATGTAGTCGGACAGCTCCGGACTTTTACATCAGAAAATAGAGTATTGAAATAGGTAGAATATTTTCCTGTTCATGACGTCTCCCTCAAATATCAAAAATATGGACATTTTATTAACAATTAACTCAAGATCATGAAATTTGAAAAGCCACATGTATCTCTGATCAACGTCGACTTCATCAAGAAAATAGAGTTTGTTTAGAATAGAATTAGAAATTTTCCTGCTGTATGACGTCTCCCCTCAAATATCAGAAAATGTAAAATTTTTAATTGCAATCTTTGATCTAATTGAAATTACGAAAAGCGCACATGTAAGTGAGTCTGTCGGATTTTACATAAGAAAATAGTTTGCGTGGAACAGGGTTAGAACTGCTCTCCACTTCATGACGTCCCCCAAATATCCAAAAATAAAAGTTCTGTGGCTGCACATGCCTGCGATCAATTGAAAATTTTAAAGCGCACATGTATTCGTGATCACGTCGCTTTACATTAGAAAATAGAGTCTTGGAATGGAATGAGTTAGATGTTCCCTTCTCATGACTCTCCTGCACAATATCCAAAAATGTGAACATTTCTATCAAGAACTTTTGATCTAATGTGAAATTGAAAAGCAGCTACATGCTTGTGATCGCTGTCGGTTTAGCATCAGAAAATAAGCTTTGTTGAAGAGAGCTAGAAATGTTTCTGTCATGACGTCTCCTGAATATCCAAAATGGATGTATAAATTTTATTGCAATACTTTTGATTATTAGTTTTGAAACGCGCTGGACATGTATTCGTGATCAGTACTCGATTTTACATAGAAAGGTGAGTCATTGTAATAGGGAGTTAGAATTTTTCGTTGACATCTTCCTGCCAAATATCCAAAAATGATAGACAGTTCTTATTGCAACAACATTGATCTGAATTGAAATTTGAAAAGCCTACATGTATTGTGACTAAGTGTCGGATTTTATACAGAAAAGTAGGTTGGTTGAATAGGGAGTAGAATTACTTCCCTGTTCATGACGTCTCCGCGCAGAACTAAAAATGTGAACATTTTTATTAGCACACTCTTTGATCTAATGAAATTTTAAAAGCGCTACGTGATTCAGTGATCAGCGTGGACTTTTACATAAAAGAGATTTGGCTGGAAGGAGGTTAGAAATTTTTCCACATGAACGTCTCTGCTGCCAAACATCCAAAAATGTGAATATTTTATTGCAATAACTTATGACTCACCATCAAATTTTGAAAAGCGCAATGTATTAAAGCGTGATCAGCTCACATTTTACATAAAGAGTAAGTATTGGCTGTGGTAGGAGTAAGTAACCTCTTTCAATGACGCCCCCTGCCAATATCCATGAGAAATGTGAAAAGTCTTATTGCAATAACTTGATCCTAACTGAAAATTTTGAAAAGCTCTACATGTGATTCGTGACTCAGCTGCCGGCTTACATAAGAAATTGGTTCTGTTGGAATAGGAGTTAGAAATTTTCCTGTTCATGCGCTCCCGCCAAATATCCAGTAAAATGTGAACATTTATCAATACTTTGATCAACTTGAATTTGAAAAGCCTATATGTATCTCGTGATCAGTCGGTCTATGCTACATGAAAATTAAGTTTGTAGGAATAGGCTAAATTCCACTTGCTATGGATCGTCTCCCCTGCCAAATCATCTCAAAATGTGAAATTTTATTGCAAAACTTTTGATCTAATGTGAAATTTTGAAAAGCGACATGTATTGTGATCAGCTGTCGTACACTCGAAAATTACCAGTTTGGTTGGAAGCAGGATTGAATTTTCCCTTCACACGTCTCCCCGCCAAATATCCAAAATGTGAAATTTTTGGCAATAATTTTCATCTATGAAATTTTGCAAAGCGCCTATGGTCATCGTGATCAGCTGTCGATTTACATCAAAAATGAGTCATGTTAGAGTTAGTGAAACTTTTCCGTTTCATGATCTCTCCCTGCCACATCCAAAAATGTAACATTTTATTGCACACTTTTGATCTGTGAAATTCTTGAAAGACGCTACATTACATGATCAGCTCGGATTCCATATAGAAAGATTGAGTGTTTGGGACAGAGAATTAGAAATTTTTCCTGTCTATGATCTCCCTACCACAATATCCAATGGTGAACATTTTATGCACAATTAGACATCTTGAAAATTTGCCCTATACATGTTCAAGGACTCAGTGTCCTGGCCTTACATAAGAAAATTAAGCTTGGTTGAAGTAGGGTTAAATTGTTTCCTGTTTCTTGAGTCTCCTGCAACATCCATGTGAAAATTTTTATTCACAACTTTTGATCTAATTGAAATTCAAAAGACGCTACATGAGTCTGATCAGTCGGACTTATACTCAAGAAAATTAGAGTCTGTTGGAAGTGAGGTTAGAAATGCTTTCCTTTTCATGATGTCCCCACCAATATCAAAAATGTGAACACTTTTTATTGCAATAACTACGATCTAATTGAAATTTTGAAGCCAGCATGATTCTGGATCGGATGGCACTTACATAGAAAAATATGAGCTTGCTTGAACTAGGATTGAAATTTTTCCCTGTTCATGACGTCTCCCCTGCCAAATATCAAATGTGAGGCCTTAATTGCAATAATTTTGTCAAATTGAAATTTTGAAAAGCGCTACATGTATTCGTGATCAGTGTCGGATTTACATAGAAAATTAAGTTTAGTTGGAATGGGTTGAAATGTTTTCCCTTTTCATGACGTCCTAACCTGCCAAATATCAAAAATGTGAAAATTTTATTGCAATATTTTTGATCTAATTGAAATTTTCAAAAGCGCTACATGTATTAAGTGATCAGCGTCAGTTTACATAAGAAAATTGAGTTTGGTTGGAATAGGGTTAGGGTACCGCTTTCATGACATCTTCCTGCCGATATCAAAATGCTGAACATTTTTATTGCAATAACTTTTGATCTAATTGAAATTTTGAAAAGCGCTACATGTATTCGTGATCAGTGTCGGATTTTACATAAGAAAATTAAGTTTGTTTGGAATGAGTTAGAAATGTTTCCCTTTCATGACGTCTACCCTGCCAAATATCAAAATGTGAAAATTTTTATTGCAATATTTTTGATCTAATTAAGAAATTTCAAAAGCGCTACATGTATTCGTGATCGCTCGGACTTTACATAAGAAAATTGAGTTTGGTTGGAATAGGAGTTAGAATTTTTCCGTTTCATGACATCTTCCTGCAAATATCAAAAATGTGAACATTTTATTGCAATAACACGATCTGGTGAAATTTTGAAAAGCGCTACATGTATTCGTGATCAGTGTCCGGATTTATAAGAAAATTAGTTTGGTTGGAATAGGAGTTAGAAATGTTTCCCTTTTCATGACGTCTCACCAAATATCAAAAATAATGAACATTTTATTACAATAACACGATCATTGAAATTTTGAAAAGCGCTATAATAGTATTCGTGATCAGCGTCGGATTTTACATAAAGAAAATTAAGTTTGGTTGGAATAGGAGTTAAATGTTTCCCTTTCAGCGTCTCCCCTGCTAAATAATATCCAAAAATGTGAATTTTTATTACTGCACGATCTAATTGAAATTTTGAAAAGCGCTACATGTATTCGTGATCAGCGTCGGACTTTACATAAGAAAGTGAATTTGTTTGGAATGGAGTTAAATGTTTCCCTTTTCGTGACGTCTCCCCTGCAAATATCAAAAATGTGAACATTTTTATTGCAATAACTTTGATCAATTGGGGGTACGAAAAGCATATATGTATTCGTGATCAACGTCGTATTTTACATAAGAAAATTAAGTTTGGTTGGAATAGGGTTAAATGTTTCCTTTTCGCATGACATCTCCCCTGCCAAATATTCAAAATGTGAAAATTTTATTGCAATAACTTTGATCTATTGAAATTTTGAAAGAAGCGCTACGTATTCGTGATCAGTGTCGGATTTTACATAAGAATTAAGTTTGGTTGGAATAGAGGTTAGAAATGTTTTCCCTTTCGCTGACATCTCCCCTGCCAAATATCAAAAATGTGAACATTTTATTGCAATAACTTTTGATCAATTGAAATTTTAGCCTTATATGTGATAGTGATCAGCGCGTCGTATTTTACATAAGAAAATTAAGTTTGGTTGGAATAGGAGTTAAATGTTTTCCCTTTTCGACGTCTCCCCTGCCAAATATTAAAAATAATTACTATTGCAATAACTTTGATCTAATTGAAATTTTGAAAGAAGCGCTACATGTATTCGTGATCAGTGTCGGATTTTACATAAGAAAGAATAAGTTGGTTGAATAGGAGTTGAAATGTTTTCCTTTTCATGACGTCTCCCCTGCCAAATATCAAAAATGTGAACATTTTTATTGCAATAACTTTGATCCAAGGTGAAATTTTGAAAAGCGCTATATGTATTCGTGATCAGCGTTGGATTTTACATAGAAAATTAAGTTTGGTTGGAATAGGAGTTAGAAATGTTTCCCTTTTCATGACGTCTCCCCCTGCAAATATCAAAAATGTGAAATTTTATTGCAATAAATTTTGATCTGATGAAATTTTCAAAGCGCTACATGTATTCGTGATCAGCGATCGGACTACATAAGAAAATTGAGTTTAGTTTGGAATAGGGTGAATTTTCCGTTTCATGACATCTTCCCTGTAAATATGCAAAATATGGACATTTTTATTGCAATAACTTTGATCTAATTGAAATTTTGAAAAGCGCTACATGTATTCATGATCATCGTCGGACTTTACATAAGAAGATGAGTTTGTTTGGAACAGGAATAGAAATTTTTCCCCAGTATTCGCGGCGATCTCTCCCACCTTGAAATATCCAAAATGTGAACATTTTTAATTGCAATAATTTTATCTAATTGAAATTTTGAAAAGCGCTACGTAACCAATTCGTGATCGGTGTCAGTTTTACATAGAAAAGTGTAGTTTGGTTGGAATAGGGTAGAAATGTTTCCTTTTCATGACGTCTAAACCTGCCAAATATCCAAAATGTGAAATTTTTATTGCAATCTTTTTGATCTAATTGAAATTTTCAAAGCGCTACATGTATTCGTGATCAGCGTCGGACTTTACATAAGAAAATTGAGTTTAGTTGGAATAGGGTTAAATTTTTCCGTTTTCATGACATCTTCCTGCAAATATAAAAATGTAGACATTTTATTGCAATAACGATCTAGTGAAATTTTGAAAAGCGCTACATGTATTCATGATCAGTGTCAGTTTATAAGAAAAGTCATTTGGTTGGAATAGGGTGAAATAAACCCTTTTCATGACGTCTCCTGCAAATATCAAAAATGTGAAAACACCCATTGCAATATTTTTGATCTGTTAAGTACTAAAGCGCTACGTATTCT
>BMAO01018803.1:0-12168 GCA_019973975.1 Trichonephila clavata | reverse complement strand
AAAATAAGTCTTAAAATACTGTCTTGGTTGCGTTTTTTTTTTAATTTTGGGGGAAGTAAACATTTGAAATGGTTATCGCAGTCCTTACCATTAATGAATTTGAAAATTATTAAAATTCCTTCATTTGTGTAAAAACAGCAATATTTTGTAAAGTAAATGTATATTTAATGCATGAAGATTACACGTGTTTATTAACATTAAATTTCTCTTCTTGTAAGCAAATGTATTGAAACTTCTTCATATTGATCACAATTATTTGATTACCATTGTCATATAAAATGAGGGAGAAAAACTTAAATTAAACATAAAATATTAAAAAAAAGTTTCTTTTACTATTTACTGAACAGATTTAGATCCTGAATATTGTCTGCAATTTTAAACACCTGATAAAATTAATTTCCAATCAAAAATCATTATCAATGCTGCACAATGTGATTTTTATGTTCAAACAATAGGTTTAAGTTTAACAAAAGTTTTTATAAAATTAGACTTATATTATTGTTATGATAGAGAAAACAAATGATATACACTTCATCAGAATAAAAAGTAGGATGAAATTTCTAAAATTATTTTTAAAACAGATACAGCTTAAGATTTTCATTTACTCATGATAATTGGAAATAAGTATATATTTTACATACCGTGTTTAAAAAACATTATCCTAAAATAATTACTGACGTCACTACCCACACATCCATTTTCTACATATACTCTATAACATAAAGTGCGAAGCACCAAGAGAGAATAAACCGAATGGGACGAAAAGGAGTTGATAAGATGACATGTATTGAAAATTTTAAAAAACTAGAAGTGTTATGGAAAGCGAATGTCTGTCTCAGGAAATACAGCAACAAGAGAAAAATAAAATCAATAATGCTTTGGTTCACCCTTGGCAGTTGTTATCCAGATTGGAATTGACTCGGCGGATGTCCTCCTGGAGATTACTTGCCATACACGTTCCAATCAGGGAGTTAAATTAGCTCATTCCGGGGTCGTCGGGAGACGTTTTCTCATCAGAGTTCGTATATGCTCTCCTGGGGAAGATCTGTCGATTGAACCACAAGGAAAGGGGGAGAAACACGAAGGCAATTAATTAATGGAAGGCATGTTGGGTGCTGCCGGGCTTTTAGTTGTTGAATAATAAGCCCAGAAATCCACGAAAGGAAAAGTAGTGTGGTGCGGAGCGTAGAATCTCGTCGATTTAGTCCCACATGGTAAGGTGTTTCGAATGTCAATCCAAAGAGTCCAGCTATGAAATGAATAGCACCCAATATTATAACTCCTAGTTCTTGCACTCTGTAATGGACGCTATCTGGACGTCTTCAGACATGACTTCGCCGGTCATCGTAGCAGAAAACAATTCTACGCCCGACAGTGACATTTCAAGTCGAATGCACCTGGTACCACTTCAGACGATCCTGTCAGTGGGCTATAGTGATTAACACAGTCGGCTCCCCCTCCTTTACTACGTCATTGAAAATGGTCGATATTGAAAACTCTAGTATCCCGGTTACACATCGGATTGTTGATAAAGACGCATCAGGGACTGTAAGTATTTGTTGGATGATCATTCCGTCCTTAAGTTCTTGCGGCCACACGTTAACTTCTCGAAGTTCTATATGGCCGCGGTTCCTCCATTTCTTACAACATCCTAAAATTGTAGCATCACTTCGATGCAAATGTCTATTATCCTGTTATTTGACCAATTTGCTTTCTTTAGTCCACTTGTATGTTCTCTCACAAATGGTGACATCTGCTCATACTGTTCGTAAATCTGTCTGTGAGGCATTGATACAGTTCACGTGGGTCGATGGACACACATTTGCATGGAAGTTATGCCTTAGCACTGGAGTGTCCTCTATTTTATGCACTATCCGGATAATATTGCATTGCTCTGGAAGTCCAATTAATCCATCATTGATCCGCAAAAGCTAATCATTTACATATTTTACTCTAAAAAATAGTACGTACGCAATTCATTCAATTCAGAGAACACCTTCTTTATTTATTGCATTTAATGTTATAGGTTGTATTTAAAAATAATTTTGTAAATTTTCCTTAATCTAAAACAAAAAAAAAAAGATATTCTGGGTCATTAATTATAAACCTTCATGTCGATAATATATATTTCTTTCATAAAAACTCATTTTTAAAAATAAGGCAGAAAGAAAAAAAATTCCCATCATCGAATAAAAATTCTTTTTTATATCAAGTTCTAATATACTCGAACTAAACCTAGCGCGATTGAATTTTTTCGATAAATTTCATCTTTAAATGAGCGCTTGGCAACCTAAACGATATTTTATTCAAATGCACCATTTCCGTAAGTATTCCTTCCAAGTTGACGCTTATGTGGCATCGATCATACGCGGTAAAACTTTTTTTTCTTCATTTTTATTTATTATTTCCATCTTTGGATCGATAAATATATCTTGGAAAGAAGACTGAACATCAACTAAGCAAACACATTTATCTGGATTTCGAATTTTTTCTTAAACCAGGAACATATTTCTTCTTTCTTCCCTCTCTTATCTAGCAAGATATATTCGAAATATTCAATAAACCCACATAGCAGCACAGTTTCTCTTCCCTTCTTAGTTCTTTTGTTATTTTTCTTTAAAAAAATTCATATTCATATGAAAACAATTCCAATGCATCAAACGTTCTTTACGAAGCTTTTGACGTGAAGGCAAATTCCGTTGACAGTTGTGAACTGAAAAGGAACATCAATTTATATTTGCTTGCGCTTTGAAGTCGCAAGGAATATTTTTAATTTTGTTGTGAAAGGAACTGACTTTTTAATGTTTTTTTTTATTGTTGTGAATCATCTACCTCTTATTGCTTCCAATTTCATTTTTGTGGTGTGAAATTTCTGTTTTTAACACTTTCGTTAAAGAAACAAAATGAAAATTTTGAAATGAAAATATCATTAAGGAAACAATCAAACATCTCAACTCTTTGTAAAAATGTTAATATCTAGTGGGGAAAAAATTATTTGATTAAATAATTAATTGTTTATTAAGGTGTTATTAAAAACTTTTTTATTTTCGAAAAAATTTTATTCTAATTTATTTTATTGATTACTTTACTTTATTTTCATTTATTTATTTATTTTGATTATTTTAAAAATATTTCTCTTGATTCAAATAGATTAGAAATATTGTTTTATCCATGTAGCTTGTTCGCATTCAATAGTATTTAATTGTATCTTCTTTCGAGAAGCTCTGTTTAAAATTAATAATTCAATCTAGGATAGTTATTAATAAATCAGAATTTTATCGTTATTTTGGACATTTTTTGAGTCATTTATCTCATTTTTAAGAAGGCAATTTTTGAGTCATATATGTTTCAACTTTTTTTATCTACGCTATCCGAATTGCAGTGGTTAAACACTACACAAAATTTTTAATTTCCCCTACTGTTAGTTTTTTTTTTTTAAAGCCTGTTAATGCTAATATTGTTATTGTATTTCCGTAATGCAAACCCATTCACTTTTAGTTTGTTTTGTTAAAATTAGTCCTCAGCTTTAAAGTACGCAAAGAATGGATTATGCTTACATTGATAGGATCCTTAAATTAAGTTAATGGTTGAATATTAATCCCGTAAAAATTACTAAGATTCTTCTGGCAAAAAACGTATGAAGAACCAGTAAACCTTTGACAATATTTATATTCTGAAAAAAATAGTAGATTAGCTTAAAAGTTTTCAAATATTATTCCTTAAAAAAATTAGCCATATCAGTTCAGTATCATACAAGATATTGCACAATTAAAACCTTTGATATAAATATATTTTCAATGAGAAATTTGTCCAAAAAACATTGTTTTTTGTGTTATTCTTACATATTGTTTCACGTAAAAAAAACCCAAAATATATATCGAAGAAATTTATACGAGAATATGCAAATTTGGGTATCAGTTTTAGTTAAAACTAAAAACTAATACCCAAATTTGTCTTGGGCGTGAATGTTTTCATATACATTTTATGTATGTCTTTATATGACAGCTAAAAATGACTTCAGATCTATCTATTACAATCTTAAATTTTGCGCAATGTTATAAACATAATAGCGAAGGTTGGTGACCACTAAAACGTGTTTTAACCTCACAAAACAACCATTTCGGTTTCACAGCTGTTGAGGCATTTAAGCATCCAGTGTGCCTATATGTGCTCCGCACACATAACAGCTAAATAGTAATTTAAATTCAAATTTTAATTATGAATATGATTTATCAAAACATTAGTCCCGTTTTATTTTTAAGTTAAAGTATTACACTTTGTTTTGATTTACTTCTTATTCATTGAAAAAATAAGTAAATAGCTTAAGGTATGTGACTACCTTCGGAGCACTTTTTTTGAAATATGTAAAATTTCACTTATGTAAACATATTTTTATTTGTAATGGGACATAAAAGTAAGAATTCAAACACAGTTTTTACAAAGTTATAAATATTTTTGGAAATATAGGGAATTTTGAGTGAAATTTTAGTGAAAAATTGCAATTACGGTAAGGATTGTGTTCAAAATTCTGATACATATATTCTAATAATATTTATACAGTACATAAATAACATCATTTTCTTTGATTATAACTATGAAATTTATAATACTTCTGTAAAGTTTTCAAAATATGTCAATTTTTATGCAAAAACTCATTTTTTTACAAAAAACTAATGTTATTTTCTCACAAAAAGTGCAATAAAATTAATAAATATATACACAGGTATTAGATTATAGTTTAGACTACAGATAAAACTAAATTAAAGATTCTCTGAAAATTTCAAGTCAATATCTTAAAAAGAAATCTTGTAGTCAACCGTACCGTGAAGAAAAAAATTGAAAAACATAGTTTCTCAGAAAATGCATTTAAAGATTTTAATGCTATGTGAAAAATTTTCTACTGATTGTACATTTTTTAAACTCACCATATTTATAGCTCAAGCTCTTTTAAATTTCATGTAAAACTTATTTGGAATTTTTTTTTAACCTTTTGCTGTTTTCCTGTGAATTTTATACACTATAACAATTGTCGTTTTTAGCGAAATTTTGGTGAAAAATTGCAGTTACGACAAATTTTTTACACAAAATTCTATTAAGTGTATTCATATAATATTTATACAGCACATAAATAACATCTTTATCTGTGTTAGGTATCAAAAGATTTGTAATACTTGAAAAAGTTTTTTAAATACGCCAAATTGTATGCAAAAACTCATTTTTAAAAAAAAATTAATGCTTTTTTTTTCATAAAAAAGCAATTAAATATTTATATATATATATATATATATATATACATTAGATTTTGATTCATAACACAGATAGAACTACACAAAACATGTTCTGAAAATTTCAATTTACTATCTTAAAAATATTTTGTATAGTGATCTTTATCGTGAAGAAAAATATTGAAAAAGTTTCTCGTAAAACACATTAAAATTTTTTTTAACACAAAATAAATACTTTTCTACTTACAAAACATTTTCAGAACTCTCCATATTTATAGGTTAAGCCTTATTTAGCTTCATTTTTAGCTAATTTTGACTTTTTTTTTGGCTTTTTGCTGTTTTCTGGAGAGTTTTGTTGAGGGTAATGACTGGCGTTTTGATTTTTGAATACGTTCTGTGTCAATTCCCATGTAGTTTTTAAGTATCATTGGATCAATTACCATACCTAAATAATTAAATACATGCAACAGTCCTAAATAACCTGAATTATATAATAGGACAGCAATGTGTGAACCCAAAAACAAAGTTTTCTTGTGAACAAAAATTTCTTTTGGTAAAATAGACCATAATACATTATTAAAACTTTCATTATTATTTTGGGTCATGCCATGGAGGCATTTTTTTAACAAATCTTTATCACAGATTGCTAAGTAAGTGGGCTTTATCACTTTAATAACTGAATTTGAAAGGCCTGTTGTTTTGTCTATGTGTACTTTTTCATCGCATAATGCTCGTTTATACTTGCACCAGCTGTCTTTCTTTGTAGGACATTGCCCATGCATGGGATTTTGATTGCTAGAGCAGCAGTGAAAGAAAACAGCTATTACAGCAGATTGCATTTTTTCGAGACATCCAACATTGCTACGGATGGCAATCCCGTAATAGTTCTGCAGTTTATCGATAAATTTATCAGTTAGTTTGCCCTTTCCACCAAGTCCTTTGGTGTTCTTTTTTAGTTTCCTTAGACGTGAGCCTACTCTTTTTTGTATATGACCTATACATTCGAGTTTTGAGACACTGTTTTCCCCATATATATTCTTTACTTGTAAAAAGCCCTTGGAATCCCCATCACCATAGTACTCGGTGTACTGCAAGTCTCGTTTTATCAATGATCTTTCAAAAATTCTGAAAGCTCCAACAGCTTCCATATTTCTTGAGGATCCTTTATAGTTTGAGCATTCATGCGCAGATTTCACTTTCATTTCACACATTTTGCAATACTGAGTCATTACTTCCAAATCTGAAATTTTCTCAGTATCTATGGAAATAGCTGAGACACAACCATTAAGCGACATATGGCCTCTCCGCTGCCATGTGCCATCTACTGAAACACCACAATTTGTACTTTTTTTTTAAATTTCGCACTTCTATTGATGCAGCTTTCATATTTTCTTCAGAACAAAACTGTACTGCTTCCAGCAGTTTGAGTTCATGAGCTCTGAAGGTGTTTTTAGAAATGCAGGGCAAATTTAAAGTACATAGCAACTTCTTACCAGCTGTGAATCCCCTGCCAATCAATCTCAATCCAAATACCAATAAAGTATTGAGAGTGAATTTTTTATTTTCTTTACGGGTAGAAGTAAAGCCAGTCATGAATCCACAACTGCAAGACACACACAAGTTAGAGCAAAGTCCTTCCCTGGAATATTCTGTTAGTTTCAATCCAGTTGCATAGCATTCCGGACAACACAGGATTGAAATAATTCCCAATAAAGCTTGGAAATCAATAATTCGATTACCTGTAGAACCATGAAATATAGGTTCAGGCACATCAAAACTGTCATTAGTGCTCAATTTTGCTTCACTTGCAGACGACGCCTTGTTACTGTTTGGTGCTGACTTGGTAAATCTGTTTCCATAAAACCTTCTCTTTCTAGTCACTTTTGATCTAGTTTTCGGCATTTTGAAATTATTCACAATGAAATAAAACGTTAAAATTAAATAAAATAAATGAATAAATTGTAAAAATATCAAAAATAATTAGTAATAAAGAAGAACGCTTTCGAATGAACAATGTAAACAAAGTATAGACGATAATAGTATTGCCATTCAATAAAACAAGCTTGAATTAAAAAGAAACAGTTGCCAGATGGAAAAAAAATATTATTAAATAAGTAATGGATACCTTGATCTGTATTTACAATAAGTAATGAATGTTTATCTTGCTTAAAAGTCATGAAAAAGGAGTTCAAACTATTTGTTTACATTTTATGTCTCTTTAAATACCCATTTCCGGTTTTGAAAATTCCATTTCCGGTTTACTAATTAAGCTATAACTTTGCTTCTAAATATCGTAGGAACTAAAATAAAGTATTTTTGGAATCTTAAATATATGGGCTATAATATAAAAACATAAAAAAAATTTCGAAAAAATTCACCAAACACACGATTTTAGGGTAGTCACATACCTTAAACCACTTTTAGGTTTATTAGATTTTATTTTAATTTAGATTTTTATAAGGTTTTTATTTGGACAATGAAGTGAAAAAATCTGGGGCTGGATTTCTTAAAGAATAAACCACGTTTTTTCTAGAGTGAAGACATAGTTCTGCTGCCGAAACGATAGGGCTTGTGCTACAACCACCAAAGCGATTTCTTTTAATTTTCAATGAAATCCTTATTTTTATTTAACTTGTCTACTTTTTATTTGAGCAAACCTATATATAGTTCTTAAACTATTTCACTAATTTTAGCTATTTTAATGTAGCTTAAATTACTTTAACTAGAATATTAAGTCACTTTCGATCTGTCCATTTTATATAACTCTATATGGTATAAATAATCTTTTCTTCTTTTACCAAAAGACCTTTTGTGTATCAAATATTAAAATCAGAATTTTGAACAATGTTTTATTAAAAAAAAAATATTTAGTTATAAATGTTTACGTTTATGTACGCTTAACAATATTAGTTTTAAGGAAAGTTATTATTATGTAGCCTAAGTTGCAACAGAGAAAATATAAGCATATACAAAATAAATAGTAGATGAAGTAAATATAAAGATTTATTCAATTTTCTAACATATCACTTAACAATTCATTCTAATAAAAAGTCAAAGTTTCATGGATATACTTCAAATAATTCAGTCAAAAGAAATTTTGAAAATTTTAGCTTTGACAATATTAATGTTTGCTTTTTTCGATTATATGAATAGTATAGGAAGATGTGTTACTTTTATTGTATCTGAATTTAACCTAGTTTGTCTTTTGGCACTGAAATTCAAAAATTCTTATGGAGATTGTAGAGCATCCGATTGTGAAATAATGGTGAAACAATTCGCATCAAATAACAATAACCAAAGACATTAGACAAATTACCTTCACAGTAACTAGAAGAGCTTCAAATGACGTGTTCATTATTTTTCACCAAAAAAAAAATATATGTATTACAGCAGGTATGAGGAATAACAAAAACACGTAAAATATATGAAACCTTTTCGTAATAATTAAAAAAAATCCAATATAATAAGCAGTAGAAGCAGTTTCAATACTTAATAATTCTGTTAGGAAAATTAAATTTATTAAAATATTTTATAGCACTTAAAATTCTTGAGCAATTTTGAATTTATAAAAATTTTGAACATATTTGATGGAACTATGTATTACTAAAATTATATATATATATATAGTAACATAAAATGAAAGAAATACATGCATAATAGCATTGATAATACAAAATAATATCACTAACAAAGCTAGAAGATTTAAACCAGATTTCAAGAAACACACTTTAAAAATGATGGAAGAGTCTATTATAGAAGAATTAACTAAGCGTATGCATAACATGTAACAGAATTAGAACTTTAAAATGTAAGAAGCCAAAAGAGTCAATAGACTAAAATGAAGACCTGTTATGATTTCTAAAGCTGTTGCT
Source organism: Trichonephila clavata (assembly GCA_019973975.1). Lineage (NCBI taxonomy): Eukaryota > Metazoa > Arthropoda > Arachnida > Araneae > Nephilidae > Trichonephila > Trichonephila clavata. The sequence continues at coordinate 3,071 of BMAO01018803.1, read as the reverse complement.
GAATTAGGACCAGCAAAATTAGGTTTAAATATATTTTATGGATCCTACTTCCCCTGTTCAGCAGAAATTTTATACATAACAGGAAAACATACCAATATTCAAAAGTTAGGCCTAAAACCAACCACGTGTAATTTGCAACCAAAAGAAAAATAAAATAAAAATAATAGAAAATATGAAAGGAAATGAATCCTAACAAAATACAAATAAAAATAATTTTGAAAAGGAATAATGAAGCAAAAACTTACATGAAAAAATGCAAATAACCGGAGAGCGGGAAAAAACTGTACGTACGAGAACAATACGCTAAATGATCGTTAAAAATGACGTGTTAAGTTGGTAAAACCAGATGCAAAAATTAGTGGCGCCACCTGGATAGTTTTTTTTTTGTAATTAAACAAAGCAAACAAAAACAAATTGAAAATAATAAAAAACAGAAGGAGAAAAAAACAAAGAATAATACTTAAACTTTGAAAAGGAGAATTAGAGAGATAATTTAGAAATATATTTAAAAATGAAGTTACTTGGATAGTTGTATTCCAAGCAATTATTGCGGAATAGCTTAAAATTATTTTGCTTAACATCATTATCTGTGATCGTTATTTCTTTTTATAAAATTTAAGATGATATTTCTAAAAATAGATAGAGATGTAGGTTACTTTCCCAAAAAGGCATTTTAATAATGTTAAAATCAAAAGAGTCTCTTTTATCAAAAATATTACTAATTAGTATATTATTCTTAACAATTAATTGTAGGTCTAAAAAGTTTGCAGAGTCATTATTATAATTGGTTTTTAATCATTTCAGATATTGGGGATAATATTTGAAACTAGGAACAAAATTTACTATATTACTAAAGATTATTAAGTCATCTATGTATCTAAAAAAGTAACAAGAATCGAAACTAATGTTATCATATTCATAAAAGTGCAGATAAATATTGGCTAAACAGTTACTCGCAGGTCCTCCTTGTGGAAGACCTTTAATTTGCTGATAATAAGAGTTATTGTGAAAAATATAATTTTCATATAGTACTAGATGAATAATTGAAAGATATTTATCATACTTAATTAGTTTATTCAAAGAATATTTGTTATAGGCTATTTTGAGAATTTTAAACCATATCCCAATATCTATGGAATTAAATAAATCTTCAAAGTCATAGGTGTGACTGCCACTGTCCAGCTATATATATATATATATATATATATATATATATATATATATATATATAGCTGGACGGTGGCAGTTTTCAGCCTCCAGATGATAGCGGTTGACCAAGAACCATAGCAAATCTAGAGGATGAATTGATTATCAGATTAGCTGTCATAGCTCCTGATTTATCGTATTAACCATCAGACGTGTGACCCGCACACGAGTGTCCACCGTGACCATTCACAGACATCTGATAGAGCAAAATTTACGTTCGTACCCAAAACTACACCACCTGCATCTGCCAGGAATATTGACGACCTAGCCCGACAACTGGAGGAAATTTGGCAAGAAATATCACATGATACCATCAGGGTGCTTTATCACTCTATGTCATATCGTGTTTCAGCTTGCATCAAGGCTGAGCTCATCACTTTATAACTATGTAACTCTGAAATAAATCAATCAATTTTTTAAAAATTGTTATCATTTTCTATTATGTGCAGAATTTTTCTACCCACCAATTTTTGTCTCTATCGGATCGGACAACTCATTCTTGGTGAGTCGTTTTTTTGTTATGTAGTATATATATATATATATATATATATATATACTCAATAACAAATATATGTATATATATATGTATGTCATGATTTTTCGAGTTATCATCAAGTGAACATGTCTTTATCCATGAAATCACTTTTGAATCTGATTGCTAAGAGATAGAGACGGACACGTGTTAAAAATAAGAGTCGGCGGCTACTCAAAAGGTATATGTTCTTCAAGTACGCTTCTTATTGAAGAGATATACTTGAAAATTTAAGCATGACATATTAGGTAATAAAAGTTAATGGTCGGAGTGGCAAAGTTCTGTTAAAGCCATGTGTTCTTCATTCCCGAACTGGATAATAAATCTAATACTTGAAGATGTAACGGGAAAATAAAAGTTAGAATTTCTAGGGATTTAATTTTAGATGTAATTTAATTATCCTTACATATATATATATTGTACAGTAAAACTTTATGTCTAAATCAAATTCTTAAAAATCCGTGTGTTTCGGGCAGAAAATAAATTGCTATACAATTAATGTGCATTATTACTACTTTGGTATCAAAAGCGTAATAAAAAACGTTGTATATTTTTTTTTGTTTAAGAAATATTGAAAATATATTCTTCCTATTGTATTCACGACATATGTATATGTCGAAATAATCTTTTTCTAGAAAGTAGCTGTAACTTTAATAATGACGTCTTCTGACTAGAAAATTTTCCACATAGGCAAAAAGCAGAGCAGCTCTAACGATTAACGGATCGGATATTAATTAAAAAGTCCATTATTCCTTTTCCGAATTAATTTATTCGTACTGATTATTTTATTCAATTATTATAATTAATTTATATAAATTTTAGATAATATAAATAATAAATAAAATTCCTTGTTTCCCAGTATTTTTTTTTCTAAAAGTTTCCCTTGGAGATGTAGCGATATAATTTATATAAGCCAGTAACAACCTCCGCATCATGGTGATCATTTGGTGTAGTGGTTAAGTTACTCGGCTTCGGACCCAAAGGTCCTGGGTTCTGTCCTACCGGATAAGAGCACCACTTCAGATATCTTATTTGAGAAAAAGCTTTTAATGAATAAGACCGGCAACATATCGAGATAAATAATAAAAGCCAAATAAATTTAAAAAATCATCTATTATTTTTTTATAATGTTATTTGTCACCTTTTTACAAATTTTAACTTAAAAAAGCTTTCATTCTTTTTAATTTTGATTAATAAGTATTTTTTATCATTTGTTTCTTAACATAGAAAAGAAAATATGTAAAAACCATGCACATTTTAATTCTGATCAGATATTAAAATAAGTATGGGAAAACAAATAATACTTTAGGGGTCCGGCACATAATTTTAAAAA
>BMAO01018802.1:0-20107 GCA_019973975.1 Trichonephila clavata | reverse complement strand
AATACAAGCAAAGGAGTTCTCGAATGAGGAGTTTTTCCTCGGTTTTCTTTGTGAAGAATTTCTTTTCAAAGATCAGATCTTTTCGAATGACACCTCCTCTGGGATTCATTCACGTTGGAAGACTTAGCTCTGAGACTGAAACAATCACAGAGAAGGATTCCTTTTTACACATTCTTTCTCATTCTCTGCGCGATGAGTTCTGTTATTCTTTTATTTATTCTTGGAGAGCAACAAAAACACATTCAGAACAGAAAAGAGTCACAAATAAGATGTTATCCAGAAAAGAAAATAACATTATAAAAAGTGTTTAATTTTTAAAAAAATGTTCCTTTAAGGTTGCACACTCTTAATTTTAAAAAATACATCGAGATATAGGGAAACATTTTTTATTTCTTCATATTGTGTGGTCTCTTTTTGTTATTAGAGTAGATCTCATAGCCCTCTTACGGAGCTTCTTACTTTAATATATGATTACAGGAGGTAAGTTATTATAAAAATGATTAAGTCTATTGAGATAAACAAAACATATAGTTTTTTTAGCACATTAAATAAACTGTAATAAATAAATAGCAGTTAATATCTTAAATAATGGTAAATTAAATACACTTAGATGCATTTAAATTTTAAAATAAAATCTTATTCCTTAACAGTATTTGATTATGAAGCTTATGTGAGTTATATTTCTTCTTAAATAAAACATTAAATTGCTTTGTAGTACTCCTTTGATTGCAGAATAATTTATGTATATACTACTCTCTCTCTTAGTGTTATTAAGGTATTCGACTGGTTGCGACAACTTTTTTTTTTTAAAAAAAAGGAGATATGGGGATTTTTTTGTTATTTTTAGTTTTGTTTAGTGCATTTTAAGAAAAATGTGCTAAAATTAAGAAGAGAAAAAGAAATTATTATTACTAAAATGGGAAAAAACAGGTAAAAATTGACAAAAAATAGCATAAACGTGGCCTATTCTGCACCAAAGGTTTATGAACAAATTTTCAATTTTTTCAATCTAATGTTTTGTTATATTAATAATTTTGAAATGACCTTTAGGATAAGAGATATTTTCTTTTTTTTATAAAAACTAGAGCACTTTATCTCGATTACTATATGAAAATGCTTAAAAAGACAGTGATTATATTCACATAAGGGACTGTAAATTTTGTAATAAAGCAGTGACTGATAAATCTGAAGGTTAAAACAATTCTACTATTATACAGAACGCATAGAAAAAATTTAGTTAATTATGTTCAAAACTTTTTTTAGCAATCGCTGACTCCGTTTGATTATTTTCAAAAAATCACATTTCGAGTAAAACGCGTTTTAAAGTATGACATCTTGCTTAAAGTAATGGCATCTGCTTTTACTAAAACACTTGTAGTTTTCGTTCTAACAAACGGAAAATGATAAACTTGGTATTTTTATAAAGCTAGTAAGATGGCCCATAAAATAAAATCATAAAAAAATTTGTCAATTTTTGGCAAAATTCACAGTTTTAGGGTAGTCGGATACCTTAAATCCCTAAATTTACAATAATCATTTTTATTTTTAGTTTTTAATTTTAATTATTCTGCTACACCGATTATGTTTTTACACAGAAAACTCACGTCCATTTCGCAAAGTTTCTCCAAATATGCAAAGAAAAAATAAACTACCAAAAATAATTGAATTTTATAGCTTAGTATATTAGTATACGTTATAATAGAGTATAATGTAGTTCTCGGTAGCATTTAAAGAAATTAGTGTCAATTGCATTACTTTCTGAAAAGAAACTGTCTCCAACACCCATCTAGTTTTTTTTATGTGTATAATCTTGGAGTATAAGGATTCAGGATAATTCAACTACTATTCTTATATTGTATGTTTTCCAGTAAAGTCAATCTGTTTACTTATGTTAGGCTCATTTTTGTTTCCCTTCTTAAGCTGTGAGACAGTGAAATCAATTAGTCAAATAAAAAAAAAGAATAATCTTATGGTTCTTATATAAATTTCATCAAGTGTTACTTACATAACTCTAGATCCAGATATATGACTTAATATTAAAGCTCCCATGTTTATAAAAAAAGGAAATACGACTTGTAATAAATTATCACTAACAATAAAAATACTGAGTTTTTTAAAAAAACTTTTTTGAAATTAAGTGATATGTACCCTAAAAAATCATCAACCTGTCAAAATTTTTTATTGGTTTATTTGATACCTCGAATCTTTATAAATATGTTTGCAAACTTTCAAAGCTTTACCTGCATTTTTATTAAGTTATGGAGCAATATTTGATGCTAGACAGCAACTACCACGCCCACATTTTAGATTATCTATTAGAAAACAACCATAAAAAAATGAATTAATTATTTTTCTACCGCGCGTCAATGAGACTGACATTATATATGCAGTAACAAATCATTTCAAGAAAGAATTGTACAATTCATGCAAAAATTCTAGTTTGTGTATTTTTTGTTGGGGGGGGAAGAGAAAATGGATTTGGTCAAGATTTAAAATTTGTGCGTGCTTTTATATATTATTATGAATGAAATTATAACTTCAAAACGGATTCTCCCAAAGCACAAATACTAATTTTCACTTTGATAACTCAGATAATTAAAAATCTAATTCGCAAGATAGAAAAACTCTATCCTTTTTATATATACATGTTTTTAGTGATATATATATATATATATCCCATGCGTGTGAAATTCAACATTTTACTAAATTATTTTTAGACATTTATTTAAACAAATGCACATATACAGTTGTTATATTTTGATATATTTTACCTATAAAATGTTATTTTTTGCTTTCATTCGTGTACAATGTTTAACATGCAAAGGCTTTTAAAATTATGGAAATAAAAATAAAGACATTGACATCTTTTGTACATGTTGAGCATTAGCGCTGAGCATGGATTAGCTCTGAAATGTGTGTATTTTTTTATAATTATTAAGATAAAGTTTTATGATATAGATCTTTCATTCGTTTTCTTCTATATATTCATTATCATTATTTTAATTGTTCTACGTTTGTGCAATTTCTTATGGTAAGCAGTTTTAAATAAGGTAATTAACATTTCATAAAAGTTTCAGATTATTCGATGAATATTATATCATGCTATTCATGGAATGAAAATTTCAAACTCATTTTTCGCCATGTTGAACTTTTGTACATATGCTGTTATTCAAACTCTAAGGCTTTTTTGATATTTAAAGTAAGGGTTTGAAATTTTTTATACATGTTCTGAAATGTATGTTTTGTGAAACTGTGCATGGAATTGTCTCTAACATGTTTAGTACTTTTTCTAAAAAATTTCAAAATCAAAATTAATGTTTTTATGAGTTTTGGAAGTTTAACTATAAAAAAATTAATTAAAATTAAAAACCACACAGAAAAAAACCAATGCCTAGTTTTATGTAGTATATTATAAGGTACTTGGAAAAAAAATTTTGAAAAAAAAAGTGACATTTTTAAAAAAGCCTTAAAATTTAAAAAATGCTTAAAAAAGTTCAAAAAATTTAGATTTTACAAACATTTTGCAACAAATTAAAATTTTTTTGTATGAAATCATCATTAAATATTAATTTTTATAAATTTCAATTAAAACTAAATATCAAATATTAAAGAAATAAAAAAATTGTGAAACAATAAAAAAATTGTGAAGATGGTACCATATCGCCTTAAAGTTTTTGAACTTTCTGAAATTTCTTCTTAGACCCCCTAATATTATACAAATTCATAAGACAACTACCCTACAGATGTATAAACATTTAGCGTTATAATGTAGTTTTTAATTCAAGTTGAAGGACATTTGCATTTGAATATAATTTCAGGTAATGTAAAGCTTCTTTATTTCAAGTGTAACTTACATTTGAATTTAAATATATTTCCAAATTTAGAAATGTTAAAATAATATGTGAGTGATATCATATTATACGAATATTGGTTTGAATAGAAGCTATAAAGCTACTTATGATCTCTATTGACAATGAACAAAGAGAGCATCTGAGTTATTTCCTCATTTGTGCTCAGTTTCCCACTACACAATTTGGGTCGCATTTCAATGTTATTGTAGCAACCTCTTTATGTTGATACACTGTGCAATGTAATAAATGAGTTATAGGATCTTTTCTTCTTTATAATGTGTTCTAATAAATATTTTTAAACATTATAAATGAGAAAATAATAAAAATTACACGAAACACTTTTCAAAATATTTTTTTGAAAATAACGTTGCAAAAGAAGTCTGTTTTGTTGTCTGTAAACAATGATAGCTACAGATTGCAGGAAATTTAAAAGAATTAGGACATATATAATATATAACAGTTAATAGTACCGTTTAAAAAAATTGAATTACATGTTGTTTAAAAATGTCAATAACAGACCCAGTCCCTTCTATGGTTGAAATGAACAAAAATAGGCTTAAGCCTTTGTAAGAAATTATTTCAATTTCGTCCTTAAATTTAAATAAAATCAATTTTTAGGAATATTTTAAACAAATCTCTTGTGCAATGCAGATAAATGATTATAAATTGAAATTAATAACTCACACGAAAAATTAATCAGCGTAAAAACTTCATTCCGAATTCCTTTTGAAACAATTCTTCAAATTCGAAAAGCTACTAAATTGAAAAATATTTAAGAGTGCATAAAAATAAAACTTTTTTTCCAGGGATAAGCTTTTATCACTCGAAATTCCTTTGTAATCCTTTTACGTTCTTTTAGACGTTCCTTTTATAGACCTATAACCTTAAGCGTTATCTTATTTACTGTTAGGATGATCTTTGAAAGTTATTATAAAGGTTTTTATAAGCTATTCTACTTAAAACTTAAACGAGAATGTTTAAGTTTGAAATATAACTTAAAGTTACTAAATGTGTCTTAACCCTAGGAAGATTTATAATACACAGAACATGTAAAATGCTATGCACTAATTTTTTTGACCTTTTAATTTCATATTCTATTAAATAAACTAAATAATAATTTGTTTTCTAAAACCATTTTTAAAAATTATATGCAATTTTTTTTGTTTCAATGCAATATTATTAATATTTTTGACAGGGACGTGTTGTTTCGAAACCAAATATAACTCTGTTTAAATCTTAATTATAAAAATATTCTAACGAAACAAGGAAAAGGGAAAAAAAACCCCCTGATGTACACATTTCTGTGTGTTGTTGTTTCTACAGCCACCCGAATCATAGTGTCATACATATCGAGGCGTACAAATTTTATCGTTAAAAAAAGCTAGTTCTACGCTGTCGTTAGCAGCAGCTTTGAACACTATGCAGGTGATGGTACGTTTTATCTCCGTTACACCTGAATTCTGAAGTAGAACACCCTGGGGGGGGGTTCAGAGGTCCTTCCATCTCTCTTCCATCAACCTATCGAGATGACATACGGCTGGACGAATATTTAATGTGCACTCATGCCACACGGGCATTATAAGTTTACAAACATACCGGGATTCGAACCCAGACCCTACGACACAGCAATCAACGTCACTAACCACAATATTGTCTTGGCGTCAGTTTTTGTGCATCAATAAATTATCAGACCTTTTATTTTTAAATTCAGCATTCATTATTTTACCATTTTGTTTCAAGATCTACAGCTTAATTTATATCTTATTCAATTAGAATTCAAAATTTCTTCGTATCTTATGTATTCATAAATTAACTCAGACGAAAAAAATTCAGAAAAAAAGTTTTCAATCACATTCACATGAATGTCGAATTTAATATATTTTGCATTCAAGCATATTTGGCTTCAAGAAGAACAATCCAGACATTTTTGAGATTTATTCATAGAATAAATAAACATAAAAATTTATCTGTTACTAGTTGAAATATATATTTGAAACGTTTTTTAAATGGATGAAACAATGTCACATTATTCTCTTTGTATTTTTTAATATCAGCTAAATTTCAGTAAATGTTTTTATGTTCCGTAATTATGGATCAATATTTTTGGGCACGTGTAAGCATGTAGTTGATAGATAGTGAGTTTTCTAAGCTGATCTTAATTTATCGGGACGGTATTTTTTTTTATAAACAAAATAAAAAAAGCTTTACTTTTGGAGAGATTAATTTTGGGAAAATTTAAGCCCTAAGAGTGTTGATTTAATGTAATTAAGGTTTGATTAAAATGACGTTGTTGATGATTATATTAATTTTTTAAAAGCATTGCTTAAATGTTTTATTTTTAGCAATACAATATAACAAGATAATACCAAACTTATTAATATAAAAGCGTTATTCCAAAGAAGTAAATTAAAAACTACGAAAGTTGTTATTTAATTTATTGTTAATTTCTTTTAGTTCAAGGTATGCTAGCTATTATCAAATAGCATTAATGTTACTAGAAGAATAAATCCATGGATCAATACGAATGAAATACCGAGAGGGAAGCAAATTTTGCTTTAAACAAGCAATTAAGTAGTATACCATTTTAAATCACTCTCATTAATATTAGTATTCACGCACTCACGCTATATCAAATTTTCATAAATCTAAGGTTTCATATATATCGTAAAATCCGGCGTATGACGAGCACTTTAAACACAAAGAAATAACATTGAAATTTACGGGTGTGCGTTATACACCGGGTATAAAAATGACAGCCTTAAAAATAAAAACAAGTGATGAATATAAAAAAATTAGATTTCTACATATATCGAAATACTGTTTATTTAAAAGAAATGGCAGACCTTATAAACTTAAGCAGTTGTAGTTCTAGAAGTATACTATTTTTCAAAAGCCTGGGATAATATGTCGAATAAATGACTTAGAGAAACTTAAACATAAGAGTATTGCATACTAAAATTTCAGATTTCTTCCTAAAAAAGGGGTGCGTGCTATATGGTGAGTATACCATAAAATTAAAAAATGCAACTTGAAAGTGTAGGCGTGCGTTATACGCCAAATTTACGGTACTTAAGAAGCATCGTTAAAAACGTAATTATGAATCCCCTTTAAGTAAATGTTTCCATAAGAAATAAGAAAAAGGAGCACTCAAGAAAAATTTATTTAAAAAAAAAGACATATGTATGATAACACTGAAAGTTGTAAAGCGGAATTAAAAAATGAAAAGTAATTTGCAACTTACAATTTTTTTTTATATTCGAGAATGCGTTTTATGGTATCTTTAAAATATATATACTTTGTGACGTAGCAATTTCATTCAAAGTACCCTTTAAAAATGAAATGAGCTGGATTGTTAAAAATTAAGATTTTATACTAACATTGAGATGTTTTTTAAAGAACATAGATGTTGAATTTTATCAAAAATCTGAAATGGGTATTGAATTTCTGAATTTTAAGCTTATAATTTTTTCAGATCTGAAATTTTTGAGAAAGATATTACTTTTACTGTTAATATGCATAGTATTAGTCCGATTGTTCTGTAACAAGTACTTTCAATGATTAAAAGGAAAAAAATATGAATGAAAAAATATCAGTATGAAAAAAAATATACACCTGAATATATTCAAATTTCCTTCAAATACTGAATTCATTTTTAAAACTGAACTTAGAAATGCGTTTCTTGCATAATATTGAAAAATATATCTAAAAGATTTAGGAAAGAAGATACCTGAAATTATGAATCATTGCTGATTTTTTTTAGGTATTCCTAAATAAATTTTTTTCATTAAAATATATAAGATTGCATTCAAATAAAATAAGAATACATTATTTTTTAATATTTTGAACAACTCAAGCACACTTTTGGGATACTAATTTGTGTGTTAAGATTTTTATCTAAAGGAAATAAAACCATTTGATTATCAAATTATGACCAAAAATATCTGCCTACTATTGTAAAATTAACATTATTTGAAATGCTAAAACAGTAATTTATTATTTCTTAGTTTTATATTAAGCTTCAAAAAAGTAATAAATAATTTACTAAACACAATATATGAGTAATATGTAATTTTATACAGCAATAAACTTTCGAAAATTTGAAGAAACAAGAACTTGTTACTTTCTTATAATATTCAAATTATAAGTTCAAAGTTAATTTTTTTAATAATAACTGAAATTCCAATTTAATATATATATTTGCATGCTGCTGATAGTTTTATATTTTAAGTAAATGAAAGAAATATATATGTGCAGTTTAAAGTGCTAAACAATTAATGAAACAAATTAAAATTATTCTACAGAACCTCTATCAAATGCAATTAGACTATAGTCTAAATTACAGCCTCATCTGAAATTGAAACGGTGTTCATTTGGAGCAGGAAGTTTTGTATTGATTGTAGGTCATATTTCTTACAGGTTTTGTTAAATTGAAATTTAAGTCATAAAATGATTCAACACTTAAAAAAGTAATCACTTCAAGATAAAATTTTTTCACAATGTTTATCAATATAATCAAACTCCCCTCAAAACTTCCTTAAAATACTTTTTAGATTAAGTCAGTGCTTCTCAAAAAAAAAAAAAAAACTTCCATTATTTCCAACCTAATTTTCAATCATAATTTTTATCGCCCCTTCCCCCATACTATAACTATGTATTCAATATAATAACGTACTTTAACACTAAAGCTACATTACAGCTTTACTTATGCACCGCATATAATAGTAAGAAAAGTATTATAAATTTGTATATGTTATTTTCTTTTAAGTAAAAGATATTTTAAATTAATATTAAATAATAATTAATAAATTAAATTTCGACTTTTTGATATGTTTGCGCTTTCCATGTAGGGTTATCACTACCCCTGGGGGGGGGGGGGGGGAGCGTGCCCAACAGTTTGAGATTCGCTGGATTAAGGTAGCCAACTACGTTCGGAACCGTGATTTCGCAATAGCGTAAAAACGAATATTTTTTAAAAATATTTGATGCCAGTTAGATTAAAATACACGTATAAAATTGTTTCAAGAATAATATTACAATAAAAAATTATTTAGATGCAATACTTTGGCAAAAAATGAACTTAGAATTACCTTTTTTCAAAACATTCTCCTTTTAAGAAATTTTTTTCTATAATAATAATATTTTGCTTATACAGTCGACTCTCGATAATTTGAAGTTGAAGGGACCAATGAAAAACTTTGAATTATCAAAAGAGTAGGAAAAAACACCGAAAATTCACGAGGAGAAATTTTTTTGCTAACACATATAAATTTGAAACTATGTAATAAATAAACTATTGTGCATATATATGCAATTATTTTAAAGTATTTTTTAAAAGTACATATATTATACACATTTATGTATTAAAAGCGTTTATTAGAAGAATACATACTGTACATAATTGATTTTTTTTGACGAAGAAATCTGCTATCCATTTTTGTTTTGTAGCATTCTATTTACTTTATCAATAGATTTTTCTAGAATAAATGAAGCTTGAAAAACTTACGCATCAACATGATTTTGAAGGGAAAAGTTGTGTAGTTTGTTAAGTAACACTCTTTATCTTCTGTCAGAGTTATCGGAGTCAACTCCGATGGTCATCAAAGGGGCTACGTTACAGGGGAGACGGTACAACACAAAACATGTAAACTCCAACCTGTTAGCTACAGGACTCTACATGATATTGAAGGTTCGAATTGTTGAGAGTTCTATACAATCACTTTGAATTATCGCGTGTTGTATTCTGGCCAGCCACAGATTTTACTTCGAAATATCGAGTGTACGAAAACGTATTGTTTTAGTTCGAAATATCAAGAGTTTTTCTAGGGGCTGAACATATACTTCGAATTAGCGAGAGGTTTGTATTATCGAATGTTTGAATTAGTGAGAATCGACTGCATATAGCTAAGACTTTTCCAGAGAGCCTGAACTAGAACTTTGGAAAAATTCGCATTATTTTCAGACTTACAACCAATTGAATTAATTATCAGTGCTTTTCTGTTAAAATTTCTTCACTCTGATATATTAAATATGGATAAATCCACTTCTAAACAATATATATTTAAAAAATCCTGGTTCAGGCTCTGAACAGAGGTCTATACTATATATGCAAAATATTATTATTACAGAAGTATTTTCCATAAAAAGAAGAATATTTGGAAAAAATAATTCTATGTTCTCTTTTTGCCAAAGTTTTACTTTTAAGTCATTTTTAGTTGTAATAATATTCTGAAAACAATTTCATACGTGTATTCTAATCCAAGTGTGTGTGTGTGACACTTAATATTAAAAAATATTCGTTTGCACGTATTTGAAAAATCCCGGTTCCAACGTCCTTAAATTAACAAATGTGGTCATAAAGTTATCAGAAAAAAATAACTGCTACAAAGGCCATAAAATTTATTTATTTATAAGAATATGATTTCAAGTTATATACCAACAGAAAGACTCAGATAAGATATTTTTTAAAGTCATAATAGAATTTTAGTTTTAAAGTAACAATAGAAAAATAATGGAATTTACCGTGCATCGCTTGGAATCACAATGTGGAAAATACTTTTACATAATAATTATTTGTATAGAATTATCCAAAATATTTTATAAGAAAACTGTTTTTTTCCCCTAAGTGTGTGAAACATTTTCCCATTCGTTTCTCAATTCTTTTATTTTTCGTCTTGCTTTTTATCTGAGAAGACTCGCGTTTCTTAAAAAGAATTTCCAGCACATGGAGGGATTATCTCTTCTTAAAGTCTTAAGGTAGAATTTCAGGAATTCGCTTTCAAACACCTGGAATGTCGGGAAAAAGATTTCATTGGGTGTTTTTAACGTGGTTTGGTGACATACACAAAGTACTCGGACCAATTATCGTATATTCCGGAGTTTTAACACAAAAAATAAGATGGAAATTTACGGGTTGGCGTTATACACCGGATATAAAATTCGCAGGTTTAAAAATAAAGAAAATATAAGCATACAAAATAAGATTTCTACATACGGGTTGTCCGAGGATTATTGGGATAAACTTTATAAGAAGGTAGGGTCATACACATCACAAGGATTTAGATTTGCATAGCAACCTATGGTGGTCGGAAAAATCTTTATTCGGCACTAGGTGGCGTGGTACACAAGAACATGCGTGGAAACAGACTTGCATTACCTGAGTTATTTGCGCTATCATTGCCCGTAGAGCAGTATGGAACATTTTACGAACATCGAGCTGGCAAATATGCACCTGATTTACGCATTGGCAGAACGAAATGCAGGAACAGCAGAAAGATTGTATCGTGAAAGATACCCACAGAGAGATACATCAGATCCCCGAATGGCATAATTTGAGTGAAAATGGATCATCACGAGGTAATAAACCTAGTGATGGTGGGTACGAGTGACTCGAACTCCCATCTTTGACCAATAAATATTTTAGATCGAGGTACTCAACCTTTTTTTCTGCCGTACCGCATACATATGAGGGCCATTTCACACGGGCTGCAACATGAAGATCAAAGGGGTGGTGGGAAATGCTTTAAGACCAAGATAACATAGAAAATTTAAAATGTGGAAATTGATCAAAATATTAAAACTTTTATTTTACTTTCTTTAAATATTATTTCTTTTGTTTCTGTCACTTAATATTTCTATATTGGAAGCATTTAAGTATCACTCTTTAACAATATCTGTATCAGTAAACGGTTTCATATGATTACCAATGATATAACAGATTTCATAGGGTACCTTTGTTATCGCTGTGACATTACCACTAACAAAACACTTCTTTTGCTGTTGTAAAGATTATTCAAGAAAGCCTATTTATAATCTCTTGAAGAGATCTTCGAGGAAAAGTGTCATTGAACACGATTCATGTTTATTGGTATTTCTTAAATACACTTTCGTGACAAATCAAACAATTACTAATCGATGCTTGTTTTTCACTACAAAATATAGTCAACTTCTCAATCTTCTTGAAACAATCTATTTTTTAAAAATATTTTTCGCTTTCAATATATGAAAGATATTTAAAAATAATTTCCACTCATAAAATGGTCTCTAATCCCCTGTTGTCTATTATCATTAATCAGAAATATATATATATATCAATTCTTACCCGTAGCGACATTGACAGCGAAAAGCAATACTGATATATTTGATTTTTTTACAAAGAATTTACACCAAAATTTCATAAATAAATGAATTTTTCAGAGCAATGGACCATGACCGGGCCATTTAAAAAAGCCCATTGGGCCGCAGGGCTATCGCTGCCTTAGATGATCTCAGTCTTGAGCCTCTTCGTTTCTCATGTACCTATCATACTACTTTCCCATAACGTTTCCGACCGCAAATGCAAATCTGAATCCTTGTAATGCAAATCTGAATCCTTGTGATGTCTCTTACCTCCCCTAAAAATTTGTCCCTATAATTCTGGTACAGCCTGTATATGTAAATACTGTTCATTTAAGGGAAGTAACATACAGTAAGAACTTTCATTAGTGGATAACTTGGACAGTTCGTCATATTCGTCTTTCGTTATAGCTTCAGTTGAATTATTTTTCTTTCTGATCTTTACCATTACTGTTACACTGACCTATAAATAAATAATTATGTTTCGTGCCATCTAGAGAGAGAGAGAGAGAGAGAGAGAGAGAGAGAGAGAGACTGTTAGATATGCTACATTTTTCAAATGATTTTAAAACTATGTCAAGTTTAATTTCAGTCTATGCTTTTATTATCCCCTCTCACACGGTTTCTAAACTGGTACGACACGTTGGGCTTCCTTTTGTAAATGTTTTTTCACTTTCTACATTTTTTCAGCACTTCCTTTTTGCTCTTTAAGGTTTTAGTTCTTGAAGTATACCATTGCTCAAAAGCCTGGTATAATGCTTCGAATAAATGATTTCAAACGATAAGAGTACGTATTACACATATAAATTTCAGATTTATTCTTAAACAAAGGAGGCGAATGTATCTAAAAATTCAGTTTGAAAACATAGGTGATCGTAGTACACCAAAATATGTATATATATAATTTCCTATAACTAAAGAGACTCCTATAATTTTGAAAAATAATTTATCATTAGACTCTATAAAATGCTAATTGCGTTTAAACAAATAAAGACTTTAAAAAAATAAACAAATAACGTTTAAACGTTAAATAGCGTTTAAACAAATAAAAACATGTGCAGGCTTTACCACGGCATTGGCAAAAATCGATTTTTCCCTTTTCTTTCCTAAACGTCATATCGATATGTTAAACGGTTTAGTTCCTAAATACACACTTCTAAATAAATATACTGCATCATGAAAAAAAACTTTTTTTTATTAAAATTAAAAGTGTTTATTACATATGCATAAAATGAAATGATTACAATTTTTCTATATCTGTAGTTAATACTTTAAATGATGTAATTAGGTATTGGTGAAATGCTTTCTAGCTTTGAAGCATGCCTGTACACATCAAAGTAGGAAAAAAATATAGAGCCTTAATCTGCTTCTTTACCCATTATTCCTTTGATATGTATAGCATAAACCTTTAAAATTCAACTTACATATGCTGTATCCCAAATATTTTCTAATTTAGCTTCGCTGGGTTGCAACTACCATACCAAGCGTTTCAGAAGCACAGTTTGATCATGAAAAAGGAGACGAACTCTCTCTGAATCGCTTGGTAAAATTATTGTACGGTAGTTTAAGTAAATGCGAGAAAATTTTAGATGCAAAATATGTACCAGTGAGTTTTAAAGGTTAATATGATAGATTTTATCTGCTAATGCCTTATGTATTCTACTATTTTTGTGATTCCTGAGTCTTACTATGTTGCCGACAAGTTTGGTGTCTTTTCCTGATCAAGGAAGATTTTGAATAGTACTAAGCAATCTGAAAATATACAAATCCTATAGGACATCCTATAGGTCTTATCCTGTCGTAAAATGGTCTCGGGATCACAATATGCTGTAAAAAGAACAGCACGGGATGCTAAATGTTTTATATCATTTTGTTAAGTTATTGACATATACACGGAAATTTGCAAATCAGCTAACGAAAGATACATCATCCCATATCATCACAATAACTCTGTCATTCTGTAAGTAAGTCTACTAGGGATTGCTAGTCTGACTCCTTTCATGCATGGATATGCGGATTATGCCTTTAGACTCATAACTGAATCTATTTCTTTTTTTATTCCCAATGGCCAGGCTTACAAAAGACCACTGCACCACAAAGGGGATAGGAACAAAAACAAAAACGGAGACACAACAAAGTAGAAAATAAGAACGTAGTGAGAAAAGTCTATGAACCCAATAAGTCCCTAGCTTGCCAATAAAGATCACTCAAAGAGGAGCCCTTTAGTGCTGGGCAGCTGTGAATATGGTCAGCATCTATGTCCTCACAAATAACATAGAGCGTGCAGAAAGGGCCTGTGCAACATATGAATTCGATGAAGCGCAACTGAATCTAAGGATTACCAATCTATTAGATATCATTATGATCGAGCATACTTCAACACTTTAAACAATTTTATTGATGATGTAGAAAGTTCAGAATTGTTAAAGGAGGACTTTTCAAGAACAACGTTAGTGTAATCCTATTCAGACAAGTGCCATGAAGTGATCGATGGAATAACCGGCTGTATATATATATATGGATGTTTGCATATATGATCTCTCTTCACACTCCAACACCGTTCAACCGATCACTATGAAAATTGGTTATGTATATGTATTTTTTTGTGGAGAAGGTTTTTCTGCAATCCTCTTTGTTGCATCTCCCCTCCAGGTGGTGTTACAGCAAACCAAATTCTGAACCGCTCAATCAATCGCCAAGTTACCAACGTGGTTGCCAGAAATGATGCCAACTTGGCTCTATCACCAACATTTCGCTATGCTTCCATTGAATCGTCATTGTAATGTAAGGAATAGCGTTGCTTGCAAATATTATAATTTTAACATAAAATAAATACAGCAGAAAGTAATATTGATGTATTACACATCCAGATATAATTTATTTACACTATTTTAAGCGTTCATTACACAAAATTTGTAGCAATGTGTTACTTTTGCTAAGCAGAGATTAGAGCTTAGGAAGGTATTTTCAAAAAATCGACCCAAAAGAGCGTTACGGGATGTTTTAAATAAAAAATATCCTTTTTATCAGCTATCGACCTTCAGATTTAAAATTCAACAAATATGTTTTTTTTTTGTCCAGCTGAAATATGCAAAAATTTATTTTTTGTTTAATTTGCAATTCACGTAAAATTAATTCATTAAAAATATCTTAATCCTTCAATCTGTACTGTTTAAATTTTCAACTAACCCGTCTGAAGAACGAATGTACCAGCTGGTACAGTCCTTTTTAAACTTTTAGTATTGGTGACCCAATTTTCAATCATAATTTTTATAGCGCTCCCCCCCCCCATGCAATCATAATGTAAGGAATGCAATAATAATGTACTTTGACGCTAAACCTACAATACGGTTTTAATTATATACCGTACAAATTAACAAGATAAGTATTAAATTTTGTTTATGTTACTTATAAGTAATGTATATTACTTTTAAGTAATAGGATAATTCTTACGTTGTTTTTCCTTTCTCTAATTTTTAAATCAGAACAGATTGCAAAATCATATTTAAATAAGATTTATTTCCTCCATCATCCATTTCTTAAAGTACAAATATCATTAGAATCTAATCTAATCTACGTTACTCTACTTAGGATATGAAGAGTATATGTGTTATTTTTTAATATTTAAGGCGAGAAAACTTCAAAATGTTTTAATCCAGGAGCAGGCACGCACTCGATACTAAAGTTAATTGTGATTGAGTCACCCCAATCCTTTTTTTTTATAATTATTTTTACTGTGCACAATAAAAATCGTATTTCAAGTGAATAATTTAAGAGAATATATACTTACCTACTTTCAAGGACTTTTAAATTTCTCTTTGATTATTTCAGGGAAAAAATCCAATCAAACTGAACTAAAATGCTTTAAATATGCGTAGCTTGAGTAAATGACACAAACGGTGCGGTTTAAGCTCAATTCGGGCCCTGGGCGCAGAAGATCTACGGACCTTCTTGACACTGTCGGATCCAAGATGGGACTCTGATCCGGTTAAATCGAGCTTATCTGGGTGCCCTCTCCAGGCGGATAAACTTTCTCTGTGCCCCAAGTTACTGCTCCCGGGTTAGAAGTGCATTCAGTACAAAAATATGGATGTTAGTTCTGAGAAGAATTATTTTTCATTATGCTTTATACGTTGGAGAATACTCATAAAATAAATTTGGTCAATAACTCTTCAAAGTGCTCCCTGTGCTTTTCTAAATATCATAATACTCTTTTACATGGAAAAAAAGCACAACAGAAATACATTATTTACAACTTCCCTAAATGAAAATAAACACATAAGAGAGGAGACGGAACTAACCATACCAATAGGCTCGAAGGGTCAATTAGATGATCAGAAAATAAATTCTACTGTCTGGGTGAAAAGTGAATTAAGTCTTCCTTTTCTTCCTACAGTTAACGCACAGTATTTCAATAATAATAACAATGATGAATTTTTTAACATCTTAGAATTCTTTTGATTCTGGGTCTGAGTCTTTCTCTCTGAAAGAGTAGTATAATTTAGGTTAAAAAACAATAAAAAATCTCTTATCGTGGGATTACAGCAAATAAAAAAAAATGCTTTTTTTATTTGGTTATAGGATCAAAATAGCTAATAAACCTGTTGAAGCTTTTATTTTCGATGACGTAATACCGCCAGATGATATACATAAATTATATCAATGTAAATGTGTGTTTTCTTATTATGTCAGAAAGTATTTGTTTTACTTCATTTCAGTAAATTAATTTTTTAAAATCTTTTATTTTTGATATGCTCGTGCCCCCTCGTGGGGTTAGTATGCCCCCATATTTTGAGAAACACTGAGCTGATATATGTGGGACGGCGTCTAGGGGAAGGTTCGATTTTAATGTTAAAATAAGCACGCAGAGTTAAAATAACTTAATTTATTAATAACACAACTAAACATTTACTATTTACAAGGGTTTTAAATTAATTCGAGATAGCACCATACTAATTCCGAAAACACGTACTCTTTCTCAAAACAGCGGAGAGACCGATTTCCTCTGACCTGCCTTCGTTCAAGCTTTGGTGCAACTCTCAGTTTTTCTTTTCTGCCCCCTTTATAAATACATGACCTCATCGTATCGCGCAGCTAAAACTCACGTGGTTTCGACTAGTGGTGCCATCTCTTACAATAAAAATCAAAAGAAGTAAAAGAAAACTTGCACTTCTTTCCTACATATATATATATATATATATATAATATATATATATAATATATATATATATATATATATATGAAAATCTACTGTAGCATCATGCCCTATGGTGGATAATGATACTATTGTACAAACAGTAGATCTTGTCTCACATTTG
Source organism: Trichonephila clavata (assembly GCA_019973975.1). Lineage (NCBI taxonomy): Eukaryota > Metazoa > Arthropoda > Arachnida > Araneae > Nephilidae > Trichonephila > Trichonephila clavata. The sequence continues at coordinate 2,826 of BMAO01018802.1, read as the reverse complement.
TACTTTTTCTTGGTTTCCATAGCTTTCATTTGATTTCAGTTATCTCCTTTGTGCAGTCATTTTTGTACCGTTCAAGTAGTAATCTGTTTCTCTTGATACGACTTATGGCTTATTTCGCGCAACCCAATATCCAATTTCTATTCAAATAGTTAGGATGTTTTTAAGAGTAGCTTAGAGTAAGTTGTATCTCCAGGAAAGATGGCAAATAAGAGAAAAATTATGTTTACACAGATCCATAATAGTTCAGCGCGATATAATTCATGCTAACATTCAGTTAATCTAGAACTCTTTTAATTTTCTTTCTCAGATCTAAGAAAATTGCATTTTAAAATTAAAAATCAAAAGGTTTGTTCATCCTGTGTACCCCTCTCCCCAAAAAGGTACATAATTTTGCTTTGTTAAATTATTTTTGCGCATTATTGTTTAACATGAGTAAACACAATTACGAAATTCAAAAAATAATTCTAGTATAGAAATCTAGAATGTCTAGAAATAATTGCTAAAGTGATTTCGAGAAAGATTCTCGAGAATCATACGGGCAGGATGTTAAGCAAAAACTATCCTATAAAGAGATCGTTGAAAGATGTTGAAAAAAAGATCAGTTTTTAAATTAAATTTTGATGGTGACATTTTGATTAGATTTTTTATTCATAAAGCATATAAAAGCTTATTTCAAAGATAAAAACGTAAGTAAAATGTAGATAAATTGAGAAAAATCTTGGTTATATGGTTTTTTTTTCTTGTACTTCAAAAAATTATTTTTACTATTGATTTCTCTTTCAAATGAAAATTAAGTTTTTCAACCTCATTATCTAATTATGCTTATTATTTCTAAATTAAAAGTTGGATGAAATATTTGAGTTTATTATTTTCACTCCCTATTTAATTATTTTCAAAAAAGTTTCTGCTTACACCAATTAAGCGATTTACAATTAATTCATAACAGGACTCATAAATTTTAAAATCTCTCAAAACACTTTAAATAAGTTTTTGAGGTTTCCTTTTTGAATCTTAATTAAATTTTACGGCAATATTTTTTAAAATTTTGAACTCCTTTCACATGTTTGTGCGTAATTAGAGATTTACCCAAACAAAAATATTGGAAACCCATAATTGCAAGATTTTTTAAAATCTTTAATACATAGACCGCGTTATAATCATCGTTAGAATTAAAGGAATTCTATTCGAAATTGAAAAGACTTGTCTGATTGCCGAGAATGTAAAATGATATTTTAGAAGACATTTTTCTCTGAGAGAAAATATTGCTAAAATTCTTCTACATCTTTTATTATTAGTATCTGTATTTGAAACCGGAGAGTACAATCAAAGCTTTCAATACGTCATTAACTCTTTCATGGTATTTATTTGTGACTTTTCTTCTTTTAAATGAAGAAACTTTTGTTCGAGCATCTGGGCTAAGTTGGAGTGAATATGAGTCGAAAAATTAATATTCCTTTAAACTGAAGAACTAGGAAGAACAGTAATTGGAACTCTTTTGAAAGTAAAGCTCTTGCAAACTCAAAGTCGAATCTTATTTTTGACGTTATTTATTCTCTATAATTTACAGTAGATACCAAATTCTTTTAAACGAGTTCATGAAAAGATTTTAAAGGACTTTTGATCTCGATGGGAAAAGATTGTTTCATTATTTTTATTTTTAAAGATCACTAATTATGTCACCTTTTTTCTTGTAATTTCAACACAATTTTTGTGCGTTAAACCTTTGAAATGGAATGGAAGGATCGGATCAAGATCTGTGCAAAATTATGTGATACCTATGCCTTCACACGCGGAGCAATACCACTTCACTGCTTAATGTTCTTATCAAGATAAACAACAGCTTTCACTGCAACGTGCTTTTACTAAATGAAATTTGATTTGAAATTCCTGCATAAATTTAATATACCGTGTATTCTGGCGTATAATACGCACCAATGCTTTCAAACTGTATTTTATAAGTTTTAGGCATATTCGCAGTATAAAACACACCCTTTTCGAATTCCTACTATTTTAGCTCTTCTCTCTCTCTCTCTTTGTGTATATATATATATATATATATTATCATGTTCAAATTTTCAATCGTTAATAAAATACTTTCTATTCATCCAATCAAGTTCAAGTAAATTTTTTTAAACTTGTAGGTATGATACTTGATGTTAATACAGTTTTTCAAATTTATTCATAAATTAAATTAATTCAATTAATTACCGATTTTCAACGCCAGATTCGTCACCATTGTTTTAAATGCAACTGTTAAAAAATGACAAAAGTTGGGTCGAAAACCGGTTTTTTAGCCAAACTTGCTAAACCGGGTATGCATTGTTATAACAATGAAGACAAATCATGCTCTTTTTTCAACTCCTCCCTATATATATATATATATAATATATATATATATACATATATTTTATATAATATATATACATATAATTTTTTTTTATATTACTTGTTTTTTTTTACAAAGAAACCTGAATAATACGGTACTTAATGTTAAATGTGCTCGTTATACGCCAGAATAATACGTTACTTATGAATTATTATATTTATTTATCATTCAAAATCCGAAAATATACCTAATTTTTTTAATTATAATATAATTATGTTAATAATTGAAATTTAAATGAACCAGTTTCTTTCAGAATTTTATGTATTTTATATATATATATATATATATATATATATATATATATATATATATACATAAACAAAAAAAAAAGAAGTGGAAAATTCGATAGGTTCATTTTTTAGAAGAATATGTGTTGGTGTGAGTGTGTGTTTATTAATGTCTCATTTAAAACAGCCCGGACGACGAATTTAGTAATTTTG
>BMAO01018801.1:0-91502 GCA_019973975.1 Trichonephila clavata | reverse complement strand
TTCTTACTATATGCTATATATATATATACTTGACTCTGATGTTACTGTCGATCAGGTGGCATAAGCAACAACAACATATAACTTGACTTCTATTTAAATCAAGGATTAGCTTATCTAAAGCTACAATAATCGTGTCTCTTTTAAATTTTTCTGTCCCATACACAGCTTTTTCTGTGAATTTATCTGCAAATTTTGAAATAACGCGTCTCTAGTTCACATCGCTATATTCTGTTTCTACATTAGGACTTAATTTTTGGCTGATCTTGATACTTCTTTCATTTTTGATCTGATTCACATGTCGTACATTGCTTAAGACGTTTTTAATTACATAATGAACTTATTCCCTTCACAGATGTCCAAACTCCAAGAATCTGTTATTTTTTGTTAACTGAATTAAATCTTTCTAAAATTTCTTCCAATATATAATTAAAATGGCAGTTTCGGTTTTGTTAATTTCTTAAATAAATTTGCTACCTCTTTTTGAAAATCAATTTTCTCATTTTTATTGTTCCTAAATGTCTTAAGAATATTCATAATATTACAATATTTATCTCTTGAAGCTTCAAAAGGATCGTAATGACAAGACCATCTGGTCTGACTAAACTTTTTAAGGTAAATTTCAGTTTAAGTTCACGATTTAGAAGTTTCTACCATAGATCGAAGTAGAAAAGCAAAACATATATTTGTTGCACTAAACCAAAGAAGTTCACGATTTCAGTTGCATCCTTAACTGAATCTGCACAACTAGATTAAGAGAATGTGCAGCACACGGCACATAATTAGTAAATATATTTATTTTTTTTCCTTTAGAAGAGCTTGCACAGCATTATATGGACCGGACATATTGGCAGTGTTGTCATATGACTGTCCCCTACAATTATCCAATAGCAGTCCATTTGTTTCTAAAAAAATTCTTGAAGATAATTTAATATAAACCTGTGTGACTACTTATTAAATTAAAGAGACACATCTTTCATACATTTTCCCCCGAAAACATTATCGTAGTATAATAGAAAGTTAGTCATGTGGACAAATCTGCTGTTGAATCCATCACTATTGTATAGTACTTTGTGTCATTGTTATTTATTTGAGTTATATAATTGTTTATGATTTGCTTGCGCATGATCTCAACTATTTGCTCATATATTGTTTTTGATAAGTACGATTTTGGTTGTAATTTTCGCAGTTCAATATATTCACGAATGAATGAGTCGAACTCTGCTAGCAGTTTCAGGGTACCCATAAAATTACCGTTTTGAGGAAAACTAAAAACTTCCTCGGTACCTCTAAATCAGCGATACTCAACCCATGGGCCCCATCGGACCATTCTGAGTGGCCCGGTCTAGGTCCGTTAAAATAACAAATTCAATTATTTAGGAATAATTTATTAAAAATTTACCGAGTCAACCAATCAAGCAATCAAATCTATCAATTTTTCTATCGATGTCGTTCTGGTACAAATTGCGAAATAATATATTTTCTTTTTTAATTGTAATGGTTAGTAATAACCAATAACAATGCAGTAATTTGGTGTAACTTATTTTTAACTAACCCTCATGTCTAAAAAATATTTGCTGTTTCAAGACGATTGGGATCTTGACTATTTCGTACAAAATACAAACTTGGATCAACAACCTGTTTGATTTGTCGTGAAAATGTTATACATAAAATATACAGTTTTCATCGTCACTGTACTACTAAACACAAATCTTTCAATGGCTCTTATTCTTGAGGATCCATTTAAAAGACGAATAAATTGGTTTTCTTAAAAAAAAAAAAAATTTGAACAGCAATAAATATTTTGCAGGTGGCAATGTCACAAAACGCAGAAGTAACAAAAGCATCCCATAAAATTTAATACATTATATATCTTAGACAAGACATATGAAATTGTTAACGATAAACTTAAGAATTATTACAGAAATTGTTAGTGTTTCTTAAATGCTTCCGATGTACTCTTTGATGAATTCAGTTATTTGTTCAGATATTTTTTTTTTATAAAATCAAAAAATATTTGAATAAATTTGAAACAAAAATGCGCAATAAGAACAGACAGTTTATTACAGATAATACTGATTTCAGTCTGTAGTTCAATAAAAACTTTTTGCTACCACATCCTGCGATGGATAAATTAATATCTGAAATAAAAATATGTAAGGCATTGTCAAAAGAAAAAAATCAAATTATCCAAGTACTTGACAGCTTGGTTTTTATGACAGTAGAATGCAGACAAAGGGCTTGGGATCATTGATTAACGGAAATTGAAAAATTCCCCCGCAACTGGGTAAAAAGTGAATGAAACTTATATTTTGTGAGTTTTGTTTGATAGAGTTTGGTATATAGTTTTAAAATAAGATCCAAATTATGAAATTTTATATTTTGACCAATTTTTCACATTTTAAATACTCTTGATCTTATATCTTCCCCCTCTTTATTAATCCTCACGTTGCGGCCGCGTAAAATACATGTCAGATGTATGTGGCTCGGCGTAAAAAAAGGTTGGTACCCCTGCTCTAAATGCTAAACATCTGTAGTCAAATACTTTACTGCCGCAATAAACACGTTTGAGGAAACTGTGGTAATATTCCGTATCTTTTCTTAGTTGTGCTCATGTAATTGTTTATCTAAAAATACTTATTTCCTTTTCGTGTCAACCAAACTAACATTAAATGTCTATGTTCAATAGAATTTTCATGATTTTCTAAACAATTCCTTACGTGTTTCCAATCAGAAAGCCGATTGTGTATTAAAAATTTGTTTCAGAAAAAAGTTTTCAAGTGAAACAAAAACACTACCAGTACTAGTTGAATCGCAAAGCCAAGATCTTTCCAGCACCTGGTCATTTTTTTTTAGTGAAATAATTATTAGAAAATGATATATTTTGTTCTTTGTATTCTCTTCGCGAAACTGAATATATATTGTTTGGATCTTTATTTTGAAAATAACTCATTTCAAGTGGAGAGATATAATCAATAAAATTATTACTTAGCGATTTAGGCCACGAACCTACATGAATAATCCTAATCTTCCTACTCCGTGTCTTCATACTGAAGGTATGTGACTACCGTCGGAGCTCTTTTTATGAAATATACAAATTTTCAACTAAATAAACACATTTTTATTTGAAATGGGGCATAAAACTAGAAATTCAAGTACAATTTTCCCAAAATTAAAAATAATTTTGGATATATTGGGAATTTTGAGTGAAATTTTAGTGAAAAATTGCAGTTACGGTAAGGCTTGTATTGAAAATAGTAATATAATAAAATATTCAAATAATATTATATACAGTACATAAATATTATCATTATCTGTGCTTAGAGCTATAAGATTTGTAATACTTTTGAAATTTTTTGAAATATGTCACTTTTTATGCAAGAGCTCAACTTTTTACAAAAAACTAATGTTATTTTCTCACAAAAAGTGCAATAAAATACATAAATATATACACAGAGATCAGATAATAGCTTATACTGGAGATAAAACTAAAAAAACATTTTCTGAAAATTTCAAATTAATATTTTAAAATGAAATCCTGTAGGGAACTTTTCCCTGAAGCAAAAAATTGAAAAACATAGTTTCTCAGAAAATGCATTTAAAGAATTTAATACAGTATAAAAAATTTTCTACTAATTGTACATTTTTTAAACTCGCCATATTTATAAGTCAAGATCTCTTTAGCTTCATGTTTAACAAATTTGGACTTTTTTAAAAAACCTTTTGCTGTTTTCTAGAGAGTTTTATAGACTATAACAATTGTCGTTTTTAGTGAAATTTTGATGAAAAATTGCATTTACACAAAATTCTAATAAATGTATTCATATAATACCTATGAATCTACATGAATAATCCTAATCTTCCTACTCCGTGTCTTCATACTAAATAATTAAGAAATGTGTGTGTATTTGTACTTACTTTTTACTTGAAACCAATAAACAGGTACCTAAGTATCTTTTCATTTCAGGTATTATATGCATAGGACATAGCACCAAATCAGTATAATATTGTAACTTAGAATTATTATTACACAAAAATAAATGGCTACAGAAATAGTGCCACTACGTTTGTATAAATGCTCTATGCTCATCGGCACCGCTCTATGATAGATATCATAGAGCGGCGCCGTGTACAAAAGAGTGTAATTAATAGACTGTATTAATAATAGAGTGTAATAGACTGTTTTTATTATAATTGTTAATAGACTGCAATTAATAAAGTGTACTTAATAGACAACACTCTATTAACTACACAGAGCTACAAAATTAAAGCTTTGGAGAAGTACAAAAGAGGCTTTAGTGGTTTTTATATTATTTAGTGTGCTGATTTCGAAAATGACCTACATTTTTCCCCATCACATCAGGATTTTTTGTAAAATAGATATTTGTGCTAAAACTTTATTTGTAAAAGGAAATCTTTCAAACAATTTAGCCTGGCAATTTCGGTCAACAGTAGTTTTTATCCAGTTAAATCTATGTAAATATTGGTTCTTGATAAGGCAATTAATTTCTCAGCAATTAGATGAATAGTGTGTGAGTGAGTGAATATTAACGTGCACTGTTCAGCTACACGAGAGATTTTGGCGATGGACCCTCGTAATTTTGAACCATGGTCAAGTGACGAGGACGATACCTGAGCTGCCCCCTCCACCCCTTTCCTAACTATCACGACCACACATACTGGAGAACCTTTGAGCTCTCACAGATTTAACAGCATCGCGCCCTACACGGAGGGTCTTCAGTGGCACTAGTCACGAACTCATGACATGCCTGCCATGAATCCGGTACCTTGGACACTAGCAATTAGATAAAAACCATCGTTTCTAGACCTCATAGGCTGTCTCTGATCATGAGAAAAACAAAAAATTCTCTTGAGGTTTAAACATTTTACATCCAATTATAGTGTAATTTCTAAAAGAAAATCACCAGCATACTATTTTAATTTGTTTTTATTAAGGTATTTACATAAAATATATAGACATTTTCGAAATTAATAATTATTAATTTCCGCGTATTCGGTGGTAGGGCGGAAGAACAAAAGTAAATTGCTCTTGCTCTCGAAAATGAATTTTATATGGTATTTCGGGATATTTTATTTTTGATTTGTGTGTATTTTTACTGGTTTATTATTTTATTACTATTTTGATTGTAAGCACCTTTTCTGTTTGTTATCTTCAACGGGGAACGGGGCCCCCCTAGAACCCGGGGCCCTGGGCTGCAGCCCATTTAGCCCATACGTAGATCCGGCCTTGCGCAAGTACATGTGTCATATTTTAGTTATCATAAATTATCATTACCGCTCTTCCCCAAATTGAACAAGAATAATTATTTTTGATAAAAAATTGCCTTACTCCTTGTGTTAATTAAATAAAATTTTCATTAAAGATATAATTATTCAATAGAAAATTATTTCCAATCACACTCGATTCATTTTTTTTTCAGGATTTTAAGTTGCTATTGGCGAATTTACCACGATAACATGTCAGATGTTACACATCGTATGCGATTACTGTAAGGCTTGTTTCTTTTTTTTTTAATTTTGAAAAATATTTTACAAATATAAGAGATTTTTCACACAAGAGGAGATTTTTGGACGAATTTAAATTTAGTAATGAATTTTAAACACTGACAGAGCTTTCGGTATTTTGATTATGTATTCCAATTTATAATAAATTACAATAAAAATTTTGACATAAATAATGATCTAGAAAATTATCTATAGATATATTATTTAGATATATATCTATAATTACCCTATTTATTCAAATCTAAGCCGCCTATTGATTCTGAGCTGCATTCCAAATTCTCAAAAATATTTGTGAAAAATGAAAAAATAGCGTAAAATGGTTTATCGGTATCCAGTTTTAAGAAAATTAAAATAAATTAAAAAGATAACTAATAAGAAGTGAATAATTAGTTATTTACCAGAATTCTAAACTTTCAAATGCATACTTGAACCTGTAAATTGCTCTAATTGTCCTATACAACGAATTTTTAAAAATTCTAAAGCCATCATCTTAATTCTCTTAACTAAGCTTTTAATTCTCGTAACCCGATTTTCAGTAGCATTAACATTGGAAAAAAGTGCGGCTTAGATTCTAGAAAATACGGTAAAAAAATTATTAAATACATAATTACATAGATAAAATTTTTTGAGAATAAATAATATTTATAAGGTATGTGTGTATGAAATTCAAGATATCATATAGACATAGGTAAAAATTATTTGAAAAAATTTAGATTTCTTAAGGAAATCATTATACCTTCATAAACACAAAGAAGTACTTCAATAAAAATTTTATATAAGTATTGAAAATAGTTTATTAAATATTCAGTGTGATGGTAAATTTTATTTTCAGCTTTTTATAATACGAAGAAAAAAAAATTTGTTTTTAACAAAAAAGTTTAAAATTTTAATTTTATATATAAGCCTGGAATATAAAAAAAAACTATCATTTTTATATCCGGTGACGTGCACCTATAAATTTCCACTCGTAAATTTGTGTTAAAAGTGCGTGTTATACGTCGGTTTAAAAGTAGAATTTAAATTAATGCATTAAGTTGCTATATATACATGTTGCTGAAAAGAATTTTTTCATCCGAACACTCCTAATATTCGATGCAACTATAGGCTTGGCTCCTATAAAATTGATTTCATTGGAGGAGAGAGGGAATCTTGATAAGGTGTCTTTTTTATGAACATCGCGGAAGATACGTCACTCTTAAAACTCCCAGCTTTGAAATGCTTAAAAAATTAAGTTAATGTTCCTCTCCTATTTTTCGTTATGGATTTTATTTCTTGCGATTTTTATTGTTTTTGTAGAAACTGAAAAGGGGGGGGGGAGTGGCTATGAGTCCCCACGAGAGAGGTAGAAAACTTGAATTGAATGAATAATGTTTATTATTTTTTTAAGAGCGATACAGTAAAACCCCGAACTTATGCGATAGGAGGGACTAAGTGATAACTGCTTAAGTCAAATTCGCATAAGTAGGGGTATGATTTTACATGTAAATATATAAAAATTATTTTTAGTTGGGACTAGAGATGAAAGAAAATAATAATTTAGGTAAAAACAAAATGTTTAGTAAAATTTTAGATAACGCAAATACAAATCGCAGACCGAAGTTATTTTGATGTAGAAGGCTTTATATAAAATCTAACAATGTAGTGTGCTGGTTCAAAGTCTTTTTTATCTCGCAAAATTCCTCGTAGCGTGCTAATAGTTTTTTTAATTCCTTGTTTTGTTGAAAAAGTAAGCTCTTCGTTGAAATCTATATTTTCTAAAATTTGAATAACCTTTTTTCAATCAAACCGAGGCCTTGTGTCAAATTCCCAACCGTCATTTGATCTTCTGATTGAACAGGGTCTAAAAAAAGCTTTTCAATGTCTTGCTCATGAATTTCTAAGAGCTCATTTATTTTCAGAATCTTGCAGATTTTAAAAGTCATCACTATCCACTTCTAAATTTATTTGCCTAGCAAAATCAACAACATCTTCAATCACATTACCAATTTCATCAGAGTCGCCCATCCGGTATAGTGGTTAGTGACACTGAGTGCTGTGCCGTAGGGTCTGGGTTTGAATCCCGGAGAAGGCATGGATGTTTGTAAATGTATAGTGCCTTCGCGGAATGGGGGTACTCTCTAAATAGCTGTCGAGCTGCAAGTCCTCTCGTGAGGTTGGTGGATGGGGAAGAGAAGTGGAAGGCCCCTGACCCTCCCCCAGGGTGTTCTCCCTTAAAATTGAGGTGGAACCGAGCGAAATGTCACCTGGATGGTGCTCAAGGCTACGGTCAAAGACAGGCGTACATCTAGCCCCTTACCAAAACGCAGTCGATATCAGGCGGCATAAGAAACAACAAATATGATCGGTAGCTCATTAGCTTTTGATTCGATTATGTCGCATTACGATATTACGGTTGCTCATATTACAAGGGGTGATCAAATGAAAAGGTACGAAACGACATAAAAATGAAACAGTTAAATATTTGCATATTCCGCCAAGGGAGAATGTAGCGAGACATCTCGGGATGCCATTGGAGACTCTGACTGGGATCGGATCATGCGCGGGTGCCCGCATGCGCAGGAGAGAGCAAAGGCTCTCATAAAAAGCGGCGTCCAAATGATGCGAGCACAGAATGACTCGAGCACAGAAAAAGCATTAACTCCGATGTGTACTGTGAGACACTCCGACGCCTACGCAGGTCCATCAAGAACAAAAGACCGGGGCTGCTTACGGAGGGTGTGGTTCTGCTCCATGATAACGCGCGTCCACACGTCTCCAGAGTCACACAAATGGAACTGGACAAGTTCCAATGGGAGACGTTGGACCATCCGTCCTACAGTCCGGACATGTCACCCTGCGATTTCCATGTGTTTGGTCCACTGAAGAAACACCTGAAAGGAAAGCGCTTCAACTCGGACGACGTACTCATGGACACTGTGAAGGACTGGGTCTCGTCACAGCCACAGGAATTCTGGGAACAAGGAATCCTGCGGCTTGTTCATCAGCGGGATCGTTGTGCTCAGGCCTATGGTGTATATTTTGAATAAAGTCTATATTTGTACCCACCGTGTCGTTTCGTACCTTTTCATTTGATCACCCCTTGTACATTAAGCACCCCCCCCCCACCCAGTTCTCTCTCTCTTCCATTCCCTAACGTCAGAAAGAGATTTTTTTTTTTAATGTAATGGGTAGCTCCATTTCTTGACCCCGTATTGACAGGAAAGACGAAGCGTTTTGTTTACTAGTATTTCGCGATTAAAATAACAGAAAATTCCTTCTCGAGTCATGAATTTTCAGTTTTGACACTATTTCGTTTATTCGAATCAAATGGATGAGAGCTTATGTGATCTATGAAGAGGACTCAAGCTTCGGTTCAGTGCACCAACACTCATCGCTCATTTTTATCTGTCGTTTCTATTTCCTGTTGAAAAAAGCAATTTAGTTCAATAATGGTAGGTATTAAATGCAAGAAAATATTGAATATTCCAAGCAAACAAACTATTTTGACACACACAAGGCTGCTTTTAGGTTTCTTCGCACGAAAAAAATTCATTTAAAAATATTTTCATTGCAATACAAAAAACCGTTATATATTTATTCAGTTCAAGTTGAATGGGAATCTTTCTCGGAATTCATGTGAACAACACAAACAATTGCAAAAATTTGTATCTAGAATCAGATAATTTATTCAGATCACAGAGCTATAATTTTAGAGAGGCAATTATACTTCAATATTGTAATTACCAAAAAGTAAAAAAAAAAAAAAAAAAAAAACGAGTTTTAAAGGTAACAATCCTGAATTATACCAAAAATATATGCATCAATTAATATATAGAATCTGATAATTTATTTAGATTACCGTGCTATAATTTTATCAATAATTTGTATCTATCGTAAAAACCCAGATTGTAATGTACATCGTTTAATAACATAATTATTTTCATTGTCGCCCATCCGGTATTGTGTTTAACTACTGTGCCGTAGGATCTGGGTTCGAATCCCGGAGAATACATAGATGTTTATAAATGCCTAGTGCCTTCGCGGCGTTGTGGTTTCTCTAAATAGCCGTCGAGCCACTAGTCCTCTCGTGAGGTTGGTGGAAGGGGAACAGAGGTGGGAGGGCCCTGACCACTCCCAGGGGGTTCTCCCTCAAAAATGGGGTGGAACCGAGCCATATCGTTCCGTCACTTTCATGGTGTTCAAAGCTACGGATAACGACAGGTGTACAATTTAGCACGATGCCATGAGGAATTTCGCAGGCCTCGATCTGACTACAGACAGGTGGCATTAGCAACAACAACAACAACTAATTTCATCAGGCTCTGGCACTGATTTCGCCTCAGTTTCAGTGATTGGGGGGAAAAAGACGCATCGGTGAGATTTGAAAATCGCGCAACTCCGGATTCGCGTAAGTCAAGGTATTAATATGTATGAACACTTTTTTTTACTTACTTCTAATCCAAAAACTTAAAACATATTTTAAGTAGAAAATTAACATCTTTGAGAGATGAGGTTAATAATAAAGATTATTAACGAGCTATTGGCCAACAATTCACAAGGAAGGAAATTAAACCAGTAAATCTCAGAAATGACTTAAGAAAATTATTAGATCAATAAAAAAAATGTAGAGAGAAGTTCAACCAAAATGAGAGTTTGAGTTACACATTATTAACAAAATTATTCATTTGAAGTTAATAAAGTGAGATGAGATTACTTCAATTTGATTCACATCGCGTTTGAAGTAATAACCATTTATTCCTGTAAAAAGCTGAAGTAAAGAGAGTTAAGATTATCCTAAACATCTTAATTTTCGAAATATGTAGATTGATTTGTATCCTATGAAGATTTCGGATAAAAATACTTAAAAGGACTGAAAAAAGAAACATTAAAGAGAGAATAGGGGAGAATGTGTGTTACAAGATCTAAGATGATTAACTTATTTTAGATATTTCGAGATTTGTATGAATGCCTCTTCCATTTTTTTTTTTACTCCTTAGAACTTCATATCCTTTTTTCCTTAATATTCTAAATATAATAATTTCTAGATCAAACTGTTATTTTTACATTTTTAAAATTGATTTTTACATTATTTGTCGCAGATTTTTTCCCTCGTTTTCCCACCTTAAATCAAGAAATTTAAAAAAAAACCCGCAAAACTTTTCAATTTTAAAACGCTTTCATATTCGTAATATTTTAAAAACCTTTAAACTCGATTTCAGAGTATTATTTATGTTTAGTTGATGGTATTAAAGTATGTTAGCTTAATTTCTTATGCGCAGGTGCAAAGTGAGTGAGTGAATATTAACGCACACTGCTTTAGCTACACGAAGGCTTTTGGCGACGAACCTCGTAATTTTCGTAAATCGTGAATATGTTGTAACGGTCCTATCCGCACTTTTCACTAATCTTCTAGGGAAATCCTTTTTTTTTTAACTGTTGTATGACTATAAAATCACTTTCCGTGAAGGAACCGTGATCTATGAGAGAGCGGGAGTCGATGGCTGTTAGGTTGAGACTGAAGCTAGAGGTATAATAATTGAGGTAATCGGAGTTTCACAGTAAGGAGAACCGAGATCTGTAAGGAGAAAAATCATCAGTGCTTCGTAATTAATAATGGGAAGTACTTCAAGAATTATTATTAATATTTAGGTTAGTAATTATGGTTTAAACGATCTTTTGAAAATAAATTTAGTAAAATAAGGTGTTGACTTTATTAAAATATTTCTTGAATCTGTGCATCCAAATCCACAAGAGACCACACACACACGATATATTTCTTATTTTTCTCACGTATTGTTATTAATGATATATATTCATTCTCAAGGTTTTTTTAAAAAATGAAATCGAATCGCATAAGTTGGCATCTACGAGAATTTCTCAACTCCTGATGAAAGAAAGGCGCTCAGAATATAAAAACTGAAGCTACACAAAGAAAAGAAAAAAACGAAGTAAACAAACAAAAAATAAACTTGAGGATAAGATAAGTGGGCCGAAACTGTGAAAACCAGTCAAGCTTACCGCTTCTCAAAGGTCAACGTATCTGAAGTTGCACAGCCCCTAAAAGGCCCCCCTCGCCGTTAAGTCCTCAGGGTACAGCGGTCTTTGGTATATAAATCGGATTTTTATCACATTTTCAACCGAGATAAAACAAGATTTGAAAATACACTTTCGCTTCAGCGGTTAGTAGCGCTCTCAACGTGGAGATTAGAGGAACGTTTTACAGTTTTTCCGAGTTTTGTTTCTGTCGTCATGTATTCTGTTAGTCATTTTTATAAGAAAGCTATTAGTGGCTTAGGAGTTCGCGTTGGAAAATCAAGTGGGCTTTTTTTTGGAAACGCGGTAAGGTGAATTTATTTTTAATATGTTCTGACAGTATTTCTTAGCTAATTTTTGGAAAAAATGCTTAATCATTTGATAGATTTTTTTTATGGAAATGTATTCTTTAAATGATTCACCTTTTATTTTACACAACTTTTTTTAATGTCAAATTTATGTAATGTATTCACGTATCAATGCAGTTATTTACGTTCAAAGTACATCTAATCAAAAACTTACATTATTAAAAAATAACTTTAATTTTTATATTCTCATCTTTTGTAATTCGCAGAAATTTATGCCCTGACATAAATTTCTAGTAAACTTTTATTATGTCCTTCATGTAGAAATGCTGTTATTTATGTTAGTTATTATCTAAAACTATAAACATAAGTTTTTTTTCTAGTTGTGTTATTTTGTTGGAAAATTTTAATGGTGAAATATATCAAATGTTTGAATGTTCCTGAAAGTATTTCTGCAAAACACAGATTAAGTGATTTGAGAAGTTTGTAATATAAATTTTTCTTTCATTTCATTAATATTTATTTCTTGTTTCCTCCATAATGACACTAAAAGTTTAAATGAAATCTCATCATGCATTTCGACTGAAAAATATACGTATTTTTAAAGTCATCCGTATTATTAAAATTTAAATAAATTACTCCAAAGTATAAAAACTGTTCAGCTTTTAAATTTTTAGAGATTTATGTTCTTATTTAATATTTTACTTAGCAGAAGAATGGTTTTGAAATTTCATCTTTTAGATTTTTGTACGTGTGTACAAATTCGAAATCATCGTTAAATGCATTGTAATAATTTATTAAATTCTAAACATTAATAAATCCAGTGGCTGAGTGGGTCACTGTTCCAAATATCTGGTCCGGAGTTCAAAACCTGGGCTGGACAAAGTCTACTCAGCCTTGCATCCCTTCAGTGGGCCGATAATGTGTACCAAGCTTGCTTGGGAACTAAACACTGGGGGTTTCACGTCAGACTGACCACTTGACCCGAACATCTGCTCATGCTCCTCAGCGCTCAAGGTCACAAGAACCGAGATGGGAACAGTAGGCCTTGGCTCTCTGTGGGCTGTCGCACCAACTGAATTTAGTTTGAAAGTTAATTCAATACAACGTTCTTTTAATTAGTTAAAACTCAAAATTTTGTTACAATACCTATAAATCTTTTGTTTAAGGTAAGTTTTATTTCAAACAATGGTCATAGAATTTTTTTTCATATTTAAATAACTGAGAAAACTGAATAAATCTTATTAAGTGATTATATAATTAAGAACTCGCAATACATTTATATATTTTACATGCCTCATTAGGGAAGCCTTTCTGCGCGAAGAGCAACTCCGAGTAATGGAGGCTTTGCTGAGGTGGGTAACAATATTTTTGTTTCGATTTTTTAATTCGTAAATATGAATTTATTGTATCCAATAGATAAAATATTCATTAAAGATATTATTGAAGAATATAATTATTTTACACTTTTACATGTTTAAGTTTACAGCTCATTCCAAAGAATTACTTTTTAAAAAAAATACGGTTTCAAATGTTTTTATATTTCCAAAGCTTAAATAAATTTAAATTTCAGAACTTATTCAACGATTAAATCATATAAATTCATTTTCCCTTTATCTTTGTTTTAAAGGCTACTGTTGCTTTGCATAGACCAAGCGAAGACTGCAACTTTTCAACTACAGTAAGATATAATTTAATTAATTGTTTTAATTTTGATGAAGGATTTTTTAAGCTATAGTTCAATAGTAAAAAAAGAATTTCGAAGATGAAATTAATTTTAATTTTGTATAAATCAATCTCTCTTTATTTTAAAAAATACATAATTTATCAAATACATTATACATATTTTTACAATATTTTAATCTGAATTCCGAATCTCTGAAGGGAAACAATTTTGTAACAAAGTTTCAACATAGACTTACTGTGTGTATGTGAACTAAAGGAGTTTTGTCGAGCATTAAAGTCTAGTAATCTTCGAAATACTTAAGCGGCGTGAAGTAGTAGCTATACCAGTAACAGTACCGTCTTTGGGATCTGAATGTGTACGAAACTGCAATATGTATCTTCTAAAACTCTGTAGATTTCCAATGCATAGTTAAATTTTGTATAAAATTAAAGTTAAGCATTCATTTTTTAAATGTAGTAATCACAGCATCACAGCATCTTTTTTTATATTGCGCAGAATGCTTCATAAAAAAAAATCTTACCTATAAAATTATTACTTACCCCAGGGAGACCGATCTTAGCTAACAAGATTTTGTTCTTAAGTCAGTCTCTTTGAAAAACACCACCTTAGAACTTTAAGGCAGCCAATGAGTGCCAGATCACCGGACATAGCTTTATTGAACCAAAATAAATTTAGAAGAACAAATTAAACACAAAGCAGGTTTTTTTGAGATTATATATCTGTTCCACTAATATAAAATGGTAAGTCAACTAGAATACCACTTGCATATTATATGGAGAAGTACGAGGTCTTCGGTGTATAGAAGTAACCTAATTAAAGCCTCCATCTTGTCAGAAGGAATCATCAGCCATATTACTACCATCAAATTTATGTAACATTTCGTCATTTGATCTATATTTAAAATTAAAAATAACGAATCAGCTGACCACTTAAGCTGGCTCATAGGTTGTAATCCGATAGCCGTCAATTCACCTTCAAACGGCCGTTCGCCGTGGTTGAGTATTAAAGTACAAATGTATTAAGTATTATGGAAATTTTTTGAACTAAAATTGGCTGGTTTATGCATGAGTTCAGTGAGTGATACATCTCAATACTCAATGGTTACAGTGCTAGTTAATTTAAGTAAATCTTAAGACAATATCAAGATAAAAATTAAGTTTTAACAGAGCCAAAAACTGACACATTAAAGAAACTATATTAAAATACTAAAGGTAAGTTTAGGTATATTTTGTTCAGAATATATGAGGTTGGTAAGGAGGACTTCATGATTAAGGAGGACTTCATGATTTTAATTGTAATAGTACGAGAGCTAGCAACGTTAGAAAAACAAGAATTTTAGTAAAGCTGGTTTTTTAATATATCTTTCTCTATGTCCTTCCGAACAGCGTGCGGGCTATCTGGCTGCTGGTAAACGTTGCGTTTATTAATGCGCATCATATCTTTACCGGAAAAAATATTGATTTTTAAATTATTTTAGCAAGAAAATTTCTTTTTCACTAAATTAAAATTTATTAACAGCACGAATTTATTAATGCCAGACATTTTTGTTGTTGCAAATAATGTGCCAGACACTATTTTTACTAAAAAATAATTAATTTCAAACCATTTTAGAATGTCTGTAAATTTAATATTTTATTTATACATAAATAAGTACAAATTTAATTTGCCAGACATTAATTCGGTTGCTTACTTAATAGCCAGGCCGATTTATTATGTTGTCGATAAAGAGAGACTATGGCAAATTAGGTACGGCGGAAGAGAGACAGGAGTCTATTTAAAGTATTTGAAATAAAGTAAAGGAGTCTATTTAAAGTATCTACACTATTTAAAGTATTTGAAAAACTTTATTTTTATCTTTTCGATGTTGAGTATAATAAAAAATTAATATTTAAATTCTTATTAAAATAATAATAAGTAGTTGATTAAGGGGGTTCACCCATGTGACGGCCTGTTTTTTAAGCATTCTTAGGGAATTTTTTTGACCACCAGTAAAAAGATAGAACTTTACGTATTTCATCATTTATTTATATGTATTTTAAGAGTATGTATATAAATATTTAGCCAAAAGTATCCAATAGAACGTGAGTTACAGCGCTCTGAACACACCCTCCTCGGAAAAAACGGACGCTCACTTCCTCCACGATTCCAGCTAATTGGCTTATCTGAAATTTAAAAAAAAATAACGGTGCTTTAATCTATAAGCTTAAATGCACAGAATGGACTATACTCAATTGAAAATACCCCAAAATTGGATTTTTGGTAGACCTCTGAGGAAAAACTTTCGAATTTCATGGTTTTTTTTTTGTCATGTTAAAAAATAGAAATATTATGAATTTTGGAATGATCATAGCCCATTTGGTGTGTATATATGTGCTGAGTCTACCTTATAAATTTGAAGTCTTTCGGTTAAACCATTCTTGAGATATATTGGAGAAAAGTTTGAAAAACACAGTTTTGAGAAAAAACGCGTTTAAAGTTTTGAGTTCAATTAAAACACAATGAAAATCTAAACTTATCGCTACAAACAGCTGCTTTTATAACACCTGCTTC
Source organism: Trichonephila clavata (assembly GCA_019973975.1). Classification (NCBI taxonomy): domain Eukaryota; kingdom Metazoa; phylum Arthropoda; class Arachnida; order Araneae; family Nephilidae; genus Trichonephila; species Trichonephila clavata. The sequence goes on along the minus strand of BMAO01018801.1, from coordinate 75,425 downwards.
TTTATAACGACTTCAAATTAAAAAAAAATCACTTTACTACCGTATCCTAGACTTCTAGACATGTTAAAAAAGGAATTTATATGAAATTTTTAAAAAATTTTTGAACCCATTACATGGGTGAACCCCCTTAAAGTATTTTTAACAAAAGGAAAAGTATCATTTTTTATATGTCATATAAATTTAATTGTAACTAAATAAAATGTTTTTTTATAAAAGATAGAAGAAAAATTGCCATTGATACAATCACAAAATTCTCATTACTATTTATATACATATTATGTCCAGGTAAACAGAATCTATTTTTCACTGAAATATGTATTTTCATTCCGTAATAGAGTAGTGTCACAAGAAACTGATGCACTCCATAGTCGTCATCCTCGTCACTGCTCCCATTATTATCAATATCATTATCATCATCTTGCGTTTTGTTTTGGTTTTCTAGTAGTGTTGGTTCTGGAGCAAAAAAAAATTCATCATTACATTTTATGATAATGTCAGCAACTGATGATGGAAACTGCTCCTCAGCAAACCAAAGAAATCATACTTATCATCATTAATCCAGAAGCTAACGGCGATAAAGATGAAGGATTTTTTAAATGAGCATTTCTCCAAAACTTTTTCACATATCGCACTCGCAATAAATGCTGATATAATTTAGCTTTACATGGTGGTAAGCTCGATGAATTGAAACTTCGACATTTCTTTTCGAAATTATCTTCGGGTTTTTTCGATTGATACGTTTTGGTAAATAGATAGAAGCGAACATCATAAACATTTGAAGAGTTAGGCACCCCATACATGTGACATATAAATTTTTCCAATGTGAAAAATGTACGTTCAAGTTCATTTTCATCGTCAGTTATAATCTCTTGAAGGGCCTTATTTTACCTTTCCGAAAAACTGCTGGGGTGTAATCGCACCCTGTTATTGCGTGGAAACATGGCAGAGCAGTGATTTCCAAAATGGTCTATATAGACCCCAGGGGTCCATAACGACCTACAAAGGGTCCACGCCAGCTAAAACATAATTTGGGGGTCCATGAGGTGTAAATGGGGGTCTACGATTGTGGCTCTCATTAAAACAATTTGTAACTTTAATCTTTGAAAAAATGATGTAGTGGAAATCAGATTTAACTGATTTTACTAAATTGAATGAGGTTAACTAGTTATAAGGTGATAGCATAAATTTTACTAAGACAAGGACTTCAACGCTCACAATCTTTTATGGAAGGTGTGAAATACCGATCAAACACAATATCAATGCGAGATGATTTAAACTTTGAAACCATTTTAATTAATTTTTTTGGTATGCCATCGAAAGTTTGCGGTACTTCTTTCATGAGGTGTAACATGAAGAAACCGTCTAAAATGCTAATATTTAAAAATAAGGATTGCTGATTGGCCTTGCTAACTTTTTTTCTCGAAAACTTTAATTAATTGTGCTTTATCTGTTTTACAAATACTACCATCTGCATGACATATCGATGTTGGTATCGGCGTTAGTGTATATCCCGGTACTTTTTCAATATCGGCTTTGTTGGTCATAGATATACCTAAGAGTCGACCAAACAGATCTTGTTGCATTCTTAGCTCAATAACTTTGTTACTAAAAGTTATTTTTTTTCGTCTTTGGAGCACCAACAAAATTAAGCACTTGTTTTTAATTTATTTATTTATTGGCTTATCAAATCTATCCTGATCTTCAGCACATTCAGTAATGAACTGTTTCCGTAAATCTTTATCATTTTTCTTAATGTTCAGCAAAAAGTTCGCTAAATTTTGAGGTACAGGCTTGGCAGCTGCAGTATCATATAAACTATCTTTGTCTAAACTTTCATCAAATGAATTAATATTTTTCTCAAAAATTTCAATGAAATCAGCGATTTATTTGCCATAAATTTTGGTTCGATTTGGTTGCAAATCCGCAAACACGTCTTGTAATTGCTTCAATCCATAAACATCGAGAACGTGAGAGATTATAGCAGCTATAATACTGTGACTTTTGGTCCAGCGTTGATGGACAGCTATGGAATTAGTATAATGTGCAAAATCTCACTGAGGCGTCTAGCCGCTTCGGCATTGATAGTCTTCTCCAGTGTAAGATCAATTGGTATCCTCAAGAATGGGTTTGTCGGTTCTTTTTATAACAAAACATCCATTCATGAAATCAGTTTTAACACGCTTTTATAAGCTTCACTTGTACGTAACGGAATCTTTGAACTCGATTATCACCCACTTAAAAAGGTCAGATTAATTCGAAATTTTGCACACTTGTCAAAGATCGATGACAATACAATAATCTCATAATTTTGTTCCATTGTCCTGATCAGGACATCAGAAAAAACGATTTCCAGATTTGGTGACTAATTTATTGTACCTTTTCCAGATTTGGCGAGTAATCGACTAATTCTAGATCCCATTTCTAGATGTGGCGTCGAAAAGATTAAAGTTGCAACCCTATAAAAGCGAAAACTTTGCTTCCGCAATTTTCTTACCATAATATAAACAATTGTCTAGTTTTTCTGAAAATGAAAATAAAAAAAATTCGGCATGTGAAAAAAAAATATTTATGTTCTAACCCAGCGTTTCTCAAACTGTTGGGTGTGCCTATTGGGGAGGGGGGGGGGGGCATCATAACCATACGTGGAGGACGCCATATCGAAAAGTCCAAAATAAAAATTAAAAATAATTAATTTAAAGAAGCAGCTGTTATAAAAGCAGCTGTTCGTAGAGCTAAGGTAAGATTTTCTTGTATTTTAATCGGACTCCAAACTTTAAACGACTTTTCCCCCTCAAAACTGTGTTTTTCAAACTTTCCTCCATTATATCTCAAGAATGGTTTAACCGAAAGACTTCAAATTTATAGGGTAGACTCAGCACATATATATGCACCAAATGGGCTGCGATCATTCTAAAATTCATAATATTTCTATTTTTTAACATAACAAAAAAACAAAAAAAACCCATGAAATTCGAAAGTTTTTCTTCAGAGGTCTACCAAAAATACAATTTTGGGGTATTTTCAACTGAGTATAGTCCATTCTGTGCATTTAAGCTTATAGATTAAAACACCGTTAATTTTTTTTAAAATTTCAGATAAGCCAATTAGCCGGAATCGTGGAGGAAGTGAGCGTCCGTTTTTTCCGAGGAGAGTGTGTTCAGAGAGCTATAACTCACGTTCTATTGGATACTTTTGGCTAAACATTTATATACATACTCTTAAAATTCATATAAACAAATGATGAAAAACGTAAAGTTCTATCTTTTTACTGGTGGTCAAAAAAATTCCCTAAGAATGCTTAAAAAACAGGCCGTCACATGGGTGAACCCTTAATCAACTACTTATTATTATTTTAATAAGAATTTAAATATTAATTTTTTATTATACTCAACATCGAAAAGATAAAAATAAAGTTTTTCAAATACTTTAAATAGTGTAACGTACTCCTGTCTCTCTTCCGCCGTACCTAATTTGCCATTGTCTCTCTTTATCGACAACATAATAAATCGGCCTGGCTATTAAGTAAGCAACCGAATTAATGTCTGGCAATTTAAATTTGTACTTATTTATGTATAAATAAAATAATATTAAAATTACAGACATTCTAAAATGGTTTGAAATTAATTATTTTTTTTAGTAAAAAATAGTGTCTGGCACATTATTTGCAACAACAAAAATGTCTGGCATTAATAAATTCGTGCTGTTAATAACATTTTAAATTTAGTGAAAAAGAAAACTTTCTTGCTAAAATAATTTAAAAATCAATATTTTTTCTGGTAAAGATATGATGCGCATTAATAAACGTAACGTTTACCAGCAGCCAGATAGCCCGCACGCTGTTCGGAAGGACATAGAGAAAGATATATTATAAAGAATCAGCTTTCCTAAAATTCTTTCTCGAAAACGTTGCAAGCTCTTAGACTATAAAGAGTGAAAGCTTTGCTTTATAAATAATACACCGAAGTTTTAGAAGTCTAGTCCGGTAGCAGGTTTAAAAGTAAATTTGTGAAAGAGATTAAATAGAAACATAGGTTTTTTGAGTATGTGTATAGAACTGTGACAGCTATTTTTAAGTAAAAAAAACCCTGCACGTGTATAATTATCACATTATATAAAAAATAAACAATTTTCTTCCAAGATACGCATTGCCAAATGTTGTTTTACGATAAAACTGTTTTGATTACCTAGCTCTTTCATGAGATCATTTCTACGGTAACTCTTACAACATAAGAAACACTTCAATATTAAGAATTAAAATCTGAAAGTATCACAAATGTCATCTGATTTGAAATACTAGAATCGTTTAATGCAAACCTCTTCGTAATCTTATCTTTTATGTCAATAAATTCTTTCATAAGTATTCCCCGACTGTGTTGAAGTGAACGATTATCGATCACTCCACATTTTATGTTCTGGAGAAAATAAGAATTCGAAATAGAATTTGCATTTCAGAATATTTTTTTAACATTCCCACGATAGTAGAAAGACCACATGGTACTTCAGCAATAATTTGGCTCATAGAATAACATTCTTCCTTCAGAAGTTTTTGTTTCTTTTATTATAAGGCAGAAACAAATACTTACCTATAACTCCAATAGTACCCACCCATGCACTTCAAATTGCACCATAGGATTGCTTTAAATGTACAAAAACATGCTGCATATTTTGCTTTCAAACCTTTATTCCAAATTATCTCTAATTGGTTGGAATAACGGAGTATTTCCTTGGTTGAAAAACAATCACTACAATGCCCTTGTTCCTGTCTTATCATTGTTTTTCTAAAATATCAACAAAATTATTTAGTTTACATAAAATCTATAAACATATTTGAAATCAGAATGAAAAATCCACTAGAATTGGTAAAAATAATTAAGAAAATGCGATAATTACAAAATGAAAAATTAAGTCAAACTCAAAAATTAGCAATAAAACTAGTGTGTTTAGGGCTTTTGCCTTTTATGTGAAGACAATTTAAAAAATTCTTACATTTGTTATATTGAAAAATTTAAGATAATTTTGTGATAATATTAATTTGGGCTCCAGTGTCATTTATACCCATGCATTATATTTCGTAAACTTAGATGTGCTTATTTTTTTCTCCACATAAACTGTCGAAGTCTAAATCTATTGAAATTAACTGCAGTTGCCGTTTATATTATGGGTTAATTTGTTTTTATATTTTGTTTTTGTAGCCACTCACGCTGAGAGAAATATTTTTCCCTTTAATATATTGTTTTGGATGACATTAAAATGCTTATAGCTAAGTGTGTGAGAAATCCTGTGTATTTTGCATGAATTTGCAACCTAAAATTTAGGAGCTATTCGTTTTTAAATTTAGATTTTATCATCGAATCTATTGATATTTCTAAAAGTTGATCAATCTCCTTCATTATAGATGTTTTTTTTTCTTTCTACAAATGAAATAAAAGTGCATTTCCTATTAGGAAACTATTTAGGTTTGCAAAACATTGTACTAATGAGAATAAAATTATTTCGTGGAACTCGGGATAGTAACAGTAGAATAAAATATTCACAACACAATTGAACATTCACAATATAATAGGCAGTATATGTAAAGAAAGGGTTTTAATATTTATTACATTATAACCAAAAAAAAAAAGATTACCAAATGAATCTATTATGTATTAATAAAATTTTCAGTTTTATCGACTGGAATGAGCCTTTGATACTTGTGGTTATACAAACTTCAAAGAGAACGTGAATCCATTTTACATACACATAATTTTTTTCAATTTTTTACTATGCCTCGTGAAACCCGTGGGTGTTCCTCATGGAACCCCAAGGTTCCATGGAACACAGATTGAAGACCACTGCTTTAGACTATTTCTAAATTTCCACACACACGGGGGATATAGCGATATAAACAATTAAATCAATATAAATTTTTTTAATGAAAATATTCCGCAAATACGCAAGTTATAAGTTATTGATATAGTTTAATTTACGAGCGGAATAATTTACAAGTAGAAACGTGAATAAGTTGTCAGCAAAAACTTGTAGTAATTTGGAGCCTGCCATCTATATAAAAGGATTTTCCATGACTGATGTTTGTTAGAAATATTCACATATGAAAATCAAGTTTTCTCAAAATCACATAAAATTAAATTAAAGCATTTTAAATGTTGTAATAATATATGAAGAACGATCAACATATCTCAATATGGCAGATAAAAAGTTTAAGAAATAGCTAATATTTATTAACACTCTTCTTTTAATAAGTAGTGTATAAATTTTTAGAGGTATTTTTGATGTACAATATTAACGGTTTCAAAGTTAAGTTATAGAAATGTCAAAGGAAAATAACATCTTGGGAAAACTAAAATAAATATTTAATGAATGTTTTACAAATGTTACTTGTGTAATAATTGCTTACAAAGATTCAACAATGTAAAGAGAATTATTTAAAATATTGATTATAAATTGTAATAATAAATAAATGCTCAAGATTAATAAACAAGGGAAAATTTTTTGCCATGATTCAACCAAGATAAGTAAAGCATACAGCAGAGGATTATATGCAGGATTGAATTGCAAAATTTAGATTGAAATATGCACACACACAATATATATTACGTTTTCATTCCTACCGTAGTATTAATTATAGGACTAAAACACTTTCTTGAATAGCCTGTTGATGTATTTTTGATTAAACTAAATTTCTTTGTTATCTAAGAAGGATTTTAATCCAATTGAATTTTTGAAGTAGTTTTCGAATGAGAGAGATATGTAGTATACAAGAATAAGAACTCATAATACAAGATTTGAGAAACTATTTAAACTAATTTTTTCAGCCATCATATTTGTGATTATTTTGTTCAAGAATGGCTTTATTTACAGGCAAACACATGTTCAAGAGCCTCTCAAACTGAAAGATCCATTCTGATGACCACAGTAAGTTGAAATGACTTTTTGTTTGAATTTTAAAATTTCTGTTGAGATTACATAACTTTTTTCCGATATTTTTTGGGTACAAAATCAATTCAATTTGTTTTACTTTAAATTTCCTATTTTCTTTGCTGATTTGTGAATGAATAAACCTCGGAAATTCTATGCTTTCTCATATTGGCTCATAGTCAAGTTTGAAGAATGGAGGCTAACCCAGGTGTAATCCTCGTTCAAAATTATGAGATCAGTTGCCAAGAAACTTCATGTAGATTTAAAAAGCGATGTTAATAAAAATCTAATGAAATCAAAATTTGAATGTTGTGTAACAAGATTTTTTTTCTCATAAAATATTTGTACTAAAATTCATAATATGAATTAGTAAAAAAGAAAAAAATAAACAAATTAAAATACAGGGCTTTTTAAAATAATCTTTTGAAATACATTTTTTTTCTCTTTCAGTCACTAATGTATTTACAAAGAGTTGCTTCTAGTTGCAATTATTCGACTTTGGTAAGTTACAGTTTTATTTTGTCTATAATCGAATTTCAATGCATATATTTTTAGAATAGTATTTAAATTATTATAGATCAGCGGTTCTGAAACTGGGGTCAGTGCACCTTCCGAGTCCAAAGCACCTTTCTAGGGGTCTGCAATATATATATATATATACACTAGTTGACCCAGCCTGGCGTTGCACGGGCTTTTACCGAGGGTATAACTTAATCCCCATGTTAATTTCCTCTTTATTTCTGACGCCAGCACTTCTGTGTGGGTGTGACGCGTACGATGTGAGTGTATGGCCCGTGAGTGCGTGTCATGGCTTTCTCTTTTAACATTTTCCCTTCTCTTCACAAAATCAGCACTTCCAATATTATTTCTCGAAATTACTTTGACTTCTTTGTTTCTTGCCTCTCCGCTTAGCCCGGCGTTGCACGGGCTTTTACCAGTGAATAACTTATAATCCCCATGGGAATTTCCTGTTTCCCTCAGGACGATAGCACTTATGTGTGTATGCGCGACGTGAGTGATTTCTTTAACTATGTCATTAAAACTCCCTTTTTCGAAATTTGTTCTTAAGTTGGTGTGGTGTGGTAATTAGGAGAGATGGGTAAAAGCTTAGGTGTCGTCCTCGTCACTTGACCATGGTTGAAAATTTCGAGGTCCGTCGCCAAAAATCCGCGAATAGTGCGAATTTATAAATCACTCACTCACTTTTCAATTCTATTGTTGCAATTTTTTAGTCCCCGGAAACGAAAATGTAGCCTTTTTAAAAATAGTTGTATGTTGAAAAAAGACAGAAAAGTAGAAATTTTTCAAATTACAAAATTTTACTACTATTTTAAATCTTGAAGTAAAATTGTGAGGATATTTAGAAATGTTCGACACACGGGGAAAAAGTTTCATGCAATTTTCTTTATAAAAGAAGAAATTATTAAATGATTGTTTTAAGTATTTTGAGTGTTTTGTTAAAAGTTGTTCAAAAAAGTTTTTGGCTTTTTATTTTTTAAATCACTGATTCTAAATTTTTAAAAATCATTTTTATTTAAACGCAACGATTTTGATTCATTTTAGAAAAAAATCATAAAATATGCAAAATATCATTGTTTTGTAAAAAAAAAAAAGTTTTTTTTTTTTAAATTCTTAAAAAAAAAAGATAGTTTTTGGCATTTTATTTTTTTAATCACTGATTCCAAATGATCAATGAACTTTTTAAAAATCATTTTCATTTAAATTCATCTATATTTATTCATTTTAGAAGAAATCATAAAATACAAAACAAAATTTATTAATTATTTTATACTAATATTGTTTAAAAATATTCATTTAGCAATTAATTGTGACATGCCAATTTAGTGATTTTTGATACATTAATAACACGCAATTAATAATGAAGAATTTTTTATTTGAACATAGCTTTTATTTTTTTTCTAAGGAAGTTATGCTTATTTACTGAATAATTCAACAAAAAAAAAATTCGAAATGGGCAAATTTTGCGTTTTTATTATGAAATTATGTGTCAAAAAACGATTTATACATTAGGCATTATTTTAAAGTAAACTATAAGTTTTATGAAAGAAAACAAAAATTTTAATACTGATAAATATTTTAAATGAGTCTCAGAAATGTATTGAATACATTTTGTCATCTTAATCTAACATCTATAATGATTTAATTTTGAAAATTATCTAAAGAAAAAATGACGAAAATTGAAGCAAAAATAACTTTTTCACTCGCATTTTTTTTCTCGCCAAATTTACTAATTTCCTCCTGTTTAAGGCAGAACTTTTTAGTGTAACCCTTGAGTTAGATGCGGTTGACGGTTAAACAGTTCAAAGGTCTTTGGCGCAAAACTATTTTTCGACTCCAAGGTTTGGCTAACTGTAAAATCGCGTATTTTTTATTAATTTTTTTATTTTTAGGGCATAATTTCTAAGTTAATGCTTTCAAACTTCACAAATTAATTGCAAAAATAAAGTACTTTTAAATAAAAAAAATGTACAAAAAATACTGTTTAAATTATTTCTCGCAAAAACGGTTTTTTACGAAAATCACAATTTTTTTTTAAAATCCGTACTTTTTAAGCAATTTTTTCAATCTTCGTACAGATTACGGATAATATTCTTTTACACACGAAAATAAAGTTTCGTGTGATTATCTTCATAAATGACAAAGTTATCAATGTTAAGTTAAAATTTTGAGTATTTTTTGAAAAATCTTTAAAAAAAAGGTTTTCAGAATTTTATTTTTTAAATGGCTAGATCTAAAAGAGAAAGGCTTGAAGTTATTGAGTGTAGAATATCGTTTTAATAAAACGAAAACAAATTCATACGCAACAATTTAGAAATAAATTTGCTTAGAAACGCATCAGTTTCAACCCTTTTTTAAAAAATTCTTAAAAAATAGAAAATATCATTATTTTGCAAAAAAAAAAAAAAAATTATACCGTATTGTGGCGAAATAAATGATCTTTCCGATTCTGTAATTATTTTTTGTCTGATTTCAACAGTAAAAATTGGATGGCAATTGTAAGATGGTGGAAAACGTCGGATCACCGCTCGGCCGAAACGGAATGGAAGTTCTGCCAAGTAAACAACCCGCAGGAGTAAAACAATTAGGCGTTTTAAGGTTTTTTATTAATATCTTTTTAACTAATTGCAATATCGGAATGAAAAATAGTTTACATCCTTACTCTCAGACCTACTGAATATACGTACAAAATTTCTTTAGAATCGGTCTAGCCGTTTCGGAGGAGTTTGGTTACAAACACTGTGACAGGAGAATTTTATATATTATATATATATATTATAATCTTTTGAAAGGCCTCGTTGAAAAATTGAGATGTGCCATTATTGACCACATAACTAAATTGCTCTAACGAACAAACTCTACTAGAACATGTTTTTACAACAAGAATATTAATTTTTTTTTTGTTTACAACTACATAGCCATTACTAGAGCGTAATATTTTCAAAAGAATATGTAGTAGAAACACGTGCAAGGATTAAGAACTGAATTTATATATAAATTGCTGCTGCAATTAAAAAAATAATAAATAACGATTTTTAATAGTTCTTTATTTTATTGCAATCATAAGTGTCTTAAACAATATCCTACACTAAAAAGGTAACAAAAAATTCAAAATAGTTACATTTAAGGCGATATTTGGCAGTGCATATTATTCACTAATTTTTCAGAATCAGGCGAATAAGATGATATTTCCAATCTTATAACATCTTCGAGATTGATATTCTTAAGTCGAGATCCGATTGTTGATTTAATTGTGTTCATTGTTGAAAACAACTATTCACATAAATATGTAAAGTATTGTCTCAAGATCACTTGCTACTAACATATTTCATTATACCCAAAGTGGCCGTGGTAGCCAAGTGGTCTAGGCATCGGATCGTGGCTAGCATGTCATGAATTCTATCCCAGTACCACTGAAGACCCACCGTGTAGGGGAGCGATACATGTTAAATCTGTCGAAAGCTCAAACGTCCTCCCGTTAGTGTAATGTGGTAGTTAGGAGAGGGGGGGGCAGCTCAGGTGTCGTCCGCGTCACTTGACCAAGGTTCAAAATTACGCGGACCGTCCCCAAAAGCCCTCTTGCAGCTGAAAAGTGGGACGTTAATATTCACTCACTCATTATACCCAAAATTTAGTATTGCATTTTTTACTTGGGGATCGTAAGTATTTTTGAAAGGTAGCGGGTTAAGCTTTGGTATATATGGTTTATATTTCTTAATATGCAATCAATCTGTTTTTGTTCTTATTGCGGTGTGATTACGAAAGAGAATATCTTAAATGATCTATTTCATGCTTGTGAAAAGCATTTGTTCATTTGTTAGTGAGTTCCTCAGCAGTCTCTTGGTTAAAACGCAAGCCGAATGAGCTCAATTCATAACGGTCACGTGATAAAGACAAACACGTGTTCTTCATTAAATTCAAAACAAACCAAATTTTGTTTGTTGTTCTATTTGTAAAACTTAGATAAAATTTTAAATTTCATAAGATGCTATAAAAAGTTTTTCCAAAAAGATTTTAAAATTAAAAAATTCTTGTTTTCTGATCATTCGTCCGCGTTATTATTAATGTACTTTTTAAAAGAAATTTCTGCAAAAGAGCAAAAGTTGGCAACAAAACAGAGCTCATGAACTGATTAGCTGAAAACACAGGATTTCTTTTATTGTATGACTATGAAGTCACTTGAGTCTTTGAACTGATTGGATAGAAGCACGTGATTATCATGTGACTATGACGTCACATGAATTAAGACAATTAGTTTCTCTGCTCTGAGTTATTCCCCCCCAAAAAAATTCTGTATGAGCTTAGTTTCCATTTGGGAATGATTAAGGGGCCTGCGGTAGTCCAGTGGTCAATGTATCGGATAGTGGCTGGCATGTCATGAGTTCGAGTCCAGTACCACTAAAGACCCACAGTGTAGGAGAGCGATGCACGTTAAATCTGTTGAGAGCTGAAACGTCCTCCTGTTGGTGTGATGTGGTAGTTAGGAGAGGTGATGCCAGCTCAGGTGTCGTCCTCGTCACTTGACCATGGTTTAAAATTATGAGGTCCGCCGCCAAAGGCTCTCGTTTAGCTGAATAGCGCGACGTTAATATTCACTCACTCACTCGGGAATGATGATTACAATCAACATGAGTGTTGAGTCTACAAGAAATCTATTGTGAGATCAGGACCTCACACATGCGCATCCCTGTGAAGATTGACAATTATTTGTCTGTAACATGTGACAATTCTCGTCCTCGTATATAGAAGTATATATGATCTCCTCGGCATTCATAAATATTTTATTTTTTAGCATTAAATAGCTTGTCCCATACTAATCTTCCATTTGAAATGTTGCATAATTATTTGAAAATTTCGAAATGTATCTTTTGAAAATTTTTCGGATTTAATTTCAATGTTTAAAAATCTGTGATATTTTTTCCTTTTGAAATTTTATTTCCTTTTTTTAATTTTACAGTCGAGCCTTGACTTAACCAAGAACAGCAAGCATGTTTTTCCGAACGAAGTAAGTAGCAAAAATTAAACTTTATCCTATAATTGGTTTTCATACCTTTTTAATATAGAATAACTTTGAATTTGAAAAAGTCATTTTTCTCGCAATAAAATAGTTTTTCATCCATTTCTAAAAATTTATTTTTCTTCCAAATGATTTTGTAAAAGTTTTCCTTAGATTAAAAGTTTAATATTGATACATAGTATATAGTTGATTTATCCAACAACGAATAAAGAATTTATAGCACTTCTCTCTTTTTCTCGCGGTCGAATTTAGAATTTAAATTTGTAGTTATTTAAGAATTAAAGCTTTAAATCCTAATTCGAGGATTTTGATCAAATTCAAATATAATATATAGCTAGAATTAATAGAAGCTAAAGCCCTTTTCTTTTACAGTCTCTTTGCCCGTTCATGCAAAAGTGTCGATTTTACTCTGACGAGGTAAGCTACGCTTTTTTTTCTGCTTGCATGAAATACAAATATTTTATTGCTTCACAAAATGTGCTAAGTGTTTGGGATATTTTTATGCTAAATTATTAATTAGCAACTAAATTTTGAGATTTATTTTAAGAATTAATTTTAAATGCGTTATTTAGCATCAATGGGTCAGTTGAAATAGAATCAAAAACACTTTAAAAAAAATTATGCTACTTTGAAAATGCATGCTTTTTCTGAATTCTAAATCGAATATTTGGTTAATCGTATACTAATGGAAATTTTTCCGTTTCAGGTATTCGATTACCATATTCGTATAAATCAACCCTTTGACCTAAATGACCTGGCCATTCAAACGTAGTGGTCAAATGGCCTGCCTATTTGAATTTTACACATGCATTTTTTACTTACAAAAAATATCTGAAAATGAAAACTTCTGAGAGATATTTTAATCAATGGTTTATTCAGGAAAAAATTGTCGGTTAAGTTCACAGTAAATTTTTTCTGTTTTACTTTGCTGCAGAATTGGTCCTATACTTGTTATTTTATAAAGAAGTATCAATGTAATAAATTTTTTCTTATTATTTTGTCTAGATATTTGTGATGGTTTATTATTATTGTAAGATATGCCTTGGAACTCTATAAAGACTCCTCTTTCCTATAGTAAACTTTCCATTTTGCCATTATTTTTAACAGATATAAAGAAATAAAAATTGATTTTAGGAATTAATGCATATGATTTTTCACGCATTCTTTTCTTTTTTTTTACCTACAATCAACTTTTAATAAAACTGATTTTTTTACAATACAATTTACATAAATTATTTAGAATTTTTTTTAAGTTTAATCCCCTTAAAAATCACAAAGCTTATAAAGTTTAACTAATAGTATTTATTAAATACAATCATTTTTAAAATTCTAATAATTTTATTTTTGAAAGTATCAAATGTAATCTAATGAATTAAATTTAACAATTAATGGCAACCCTCCTCCCTACACAAAAAACTCCGTGAATATGCTAATTTAAAACTTTTTTTTTGTAGTACCTGCTTCTGCAGCTGGAAGAGCATATTACTTGGGTAAAAAAAAAGAGGGTTTTTTTTTTCAAAATGTTCACTTCTCAAACATTTTTCTGTTCCATATTAGAGTAATATTTTCTAAGTTCTTCATTTCTTCTATCTAAAAATTGCGCAATTCCTTACATTTTTCTCATAAGTTAAAATAGCAAACAATGGAATATAAAGCTCTTTTTGAAAGCAACTAATTTAAATCTGAGAATATTTTGAAGAATATATCACAATCGAGATATATTCCATAATTTTAAGCAAGAAATTTAAATCGTACCATGCGCTATAAATTTCTGTATTAGTTTGATTTGTGAAAATAACTTCTCGATAAATTAGCTTTAAATTAACAGATATTTTGTTCTTTTCCTCATCATTCTCCTTTTTGAAATGTTGCACCCAAATACTTTTTCAAATTGGACTGCGGATTGGCAATTATCATTGCAGACCTATTACATTATCTGGGAGCTGTTATCACTTTTTTAATGTGGCTCCATATAGGTGGATGCCAATTGCCGCAATCTAATTTTGACGCCCAATTTCTTCCCCAGAGAGGCACCTGAGCTCTGACGATGACAAATTGTACTGGTGTTTAATTTTGCCGTGAGTACCCAAGCCAAACAGACACTCTAGGGATCTTTTTTACCCTAGATAACACTCGCATAATCATACATGAACGCTGTCTATATTATGCATCATGAAAACCCACCGACTTGGGCCGAGGTTGAACCCGCAAACTTTGACGTACAAGACCAGCTCTTAGCCAACTACGTCGCCCAGCCGGCTGTACCTAAATACTAAAAGCTAACTTTATTCTTTAACTACATTCTCACGTTCTCTCTATTCTTCATTGAAACCTACCATCCATTCCATTTTGCATTACATTACACTCTTTGCATTTTCCTCTTCATACACCCCCCAATGATTTTTCTCATTAAGACTCGGTCACGAACTGGTAGTTGGAGTGTTATGGGTTCGAGTCCTGCTACTGAAAACCCGCTGTGGAGAGGGGACCGATGCACGTTAAATCTGCCGAGGCTCAATGTCCTCCCGTTGGTGTGATAATTAGGAGATGCGTGCCAGCTCAGGTGTCGTCCTCACCACTTGACCGAGGTTCAAAATTACAAGGTCCGTCACCAATATCCCTTGTGTTGCTTTATAGGGCGACATTAATATAACTCTCATTCACTCGCACATTAAGATTAATTTAAAAACAATGAGTATAATAAGGAAAATCTTACATTTCCAAGGCATTTAAGTAGATTTCATACTCATATATAAAGAAATATCTCATTAATATCAGTTGAATAAAGTATTTTGTAAAAGCATTGTACAAAACGTAGGGTCGACCTTTTTATTTAAATCACTAAGAAATTTTTTTTTAATCATTAATAATCTAAATACGGAAGCCGTACACAAGTATTCTAGTTACTCCTCCAGAGAACTAAATATTTCAAGTTAAATTTAATTTCCCTTTTTGAAATATATTTTAGTAAGATTTTTTATCAGTCTGTATAACAGGTTTGTGTATTACGGGCTTATAAGGAAAATTATATGAAAAATCTATTAGCATTAAACGCCATATAATTATATTGGCTGTTAATTATACATAGTTGTTACATTTAAATACTGTATAATAATGTATCAAAATTAACATTTTTTTTAGTAATTTGATTAGTAAAAAAAATCTATTCAATTAATATTTAACAGTCAAATTTGGATCGATACATTACGTTAAATACATTGTACTCTTCACTTTCATTTTTTTGAAAAAAAATAATGCTTATGAACTTTGATTTTCACACATTTTCACTGAAAGAAACATTATTTTGCTATTCCAAGTATTTCAATTTAACTGGAATTTTGTTTTAAGGCATTATTAGTTTGTGTGTGTGTAACTTAGTTTAAATTGTTTAACTCTTCTGAACAGGGACTGTATACAGGGTGATTCGCTACTAGATTGACAAACTTGCAGAGTGTGTAGGAGGTACACAGGCGACTAGGAATCACATAGGAATGCAGGGTCGCAAATGCCGTAGTTACAAGCTATGGGGCAAAGAAGCAGAGAAACAGAACCACTTTAATCAGCATAATGTCCATGAGTGGCCTTTGGAGAACCCTCATCGCGTACGCAACCACGTGCAGCTCAACAGCGTTTCTCAATCAATGCTTGGGCCGGCATTCTAGGACCTCACTAGACCGTACCTTCTGCCCAATCCTTTGGACGGTAGGGCATACATGTACTCCATGAAACAAGTCTTGCCCGAACTTCTTGATGCAGCACATGTTCCTCTGTTGTTGCGCCACTCCATGCAGTACCAGCATGACAGGGCTCCTCCACATTACGGAATTCACGTCCACGAAAAACACCTCAAGGTAACCTTTGGACAGCGGTGGATGGGTCGTGGTGGCCCGGTTCATTGACCTGCCAAAGCACCGGACCTATCATGCATAGACTCCTTCTTCTGGGGTCACATAATTAGTTTGGTGTACGAGACGTCCTTTCCTTCGGTTGAAGACTTCATCGCTCGAATATCTGTAGATTCTGAGAGGATACGTAATATGTCAGGAATTCCATGCAGTGCCTCTGTCAGACCTGCCAGACAACTTCTGGTCGTAATTTCGAACACCTGTTGTAGTATATATAATACCTTTTAATAATGTTTTTTGTCTCATTAATGTGTTGCTGTTTTAGCTGCTTTTCTCTGCTTCTTTGCACCATAGCTCGTAACTATGGCATTTTCAACCCTGCATTCCTTTGTGATTCTGAGTGGTCTCTGTATTTCCTACACACCCCGCAAGTTTTTCAATCTGATAGCGAATCACCCTGTGGCAGTGGTCATGGCCGACGTTGTCGAGACTTGATTCAACTGAAGACTCGTCGTGTAGAGAAACTGATGCACACGTTAAATCTGCCATGCCCAGTCTTCACATTGTTGCCGTGGTATGGTAGCTAAGACAGTGGGGGTGTCGTCCGAGGTGTAGTCAATGTGTTTTGTTGTTGAAGACTTCCTTCTCAACGGTTCAAAATTAGGAGGTCCGTCTCCAGATGCCCTCGTGTTGTTTTAAGTGTGACCATTAATAAATCACTCCCTCTTTTGTTACAAAAAATTAAATGATATAAACTGCTTAAATCGACCAATAAAAAAATCTAGATAGTATGTTCCTTTGTACTACAATAAACTCTTAAATATTTAAATGTATTCGTATACTCTTTTGGTTCCTGAAATAACTTCAGAAAACAAATGAAAGGTACTCAATCTTTGCAAAAACATTAAAAAAGAAAATTAAAACTTAAACAAAAAGGATTTGATATATACTTATATAAGTGAAGCTGTAAAATTTCAAAAGCATGAATCGAATTACAAAACTTTTCGTTGTTTTCCTCCGATAAAAAAAGCATGATATGATATCTCTTTGAAAATTTAGATATCTTAAGTCAAGTGCATTCGATTTTTCATAAGAACTTGGTTTGTAGATAAGAAAAGTAATGAAAAAATTATTTTCTTATAAAAAATTCCTTTTTTGATATTTTATTAAAATGAATGTTTAAATCAGACCATGAGGAATAAATTTTGAATTGTTCCATTAATTTGTTGGAATCTCAAATCAATTTTTTACTCAATCTTATAGAAAAGAAAAATTTCATGATCAACTATTCATTTTGAAGACTGCGCATTCTGACACGAGCATTGACATGATGAATGAGAGATGATTCATCCAACCAGGCAACTTCCTTCCACTTATTCATGGTCCAATCTCGATGTTCCTGGGGCACATTTAGGTGTGATTAAAATTAATGCTTAGTCACACAACAGAGGCAAGGTGTGGGACGTTTGCTGTGCAATCTCATATCCAACAGTATCCACTGAACTGTGTGTTTCAAAACACTTGTACTTGAACCTGCATTGTATTGGGCTGTTAGTTGACCTACTGTCTGGCGCCGATTTTGCTTTCCTAAGGTGGATAGTCTCCGACGTCCTTTGTCTTTGATGATGCGTGGACGTCCAACAGCTTGGCGTCTACTGCTTGATTTCACCATCATTTATCCACTTTTACACAGATTCCAAATATGAGATAGCGAAAAGCCTACCAGTCGTGCTGTTTTTGGTTATACTCATTTGGGGTCTTTGGAGGATTCCAATCTGCTCTCTATCAAATTCGTTTAGATCATCAGCCTTTTCCATATCTCGCCAAAATTAAGCATAATAATAATTCCTTACCTTCTCCAGCAGCACTTAAATAACATTCCCTCTTACTCTCACTTGCCCTCCACGTCATATCAAGATTAGTTTAATGAAAAATGTGGCAATGTTCATAATGTGTTTTGGCTCGAAGTAGTGCATACGTTGTAAAGGAGCACGTGTAAATCTTGTACATCTTTTTCGATCCAGAATTATCCTACCTAAAATGTGAGTTCGATTTACTGGAAATTAAAAAAAAAATCAGAATAATTAGTTTTTATTTATAAAACATAATTAATTTTTTTACTAGAAAGCTGTCTAGAGACATTTTTTTTTGTCGATTCCTCAAAACTTGTTGAAAACGCAACATAGCCTTATAATTAATATGTTGTGCTCCACATGATATTCTAGTCACTGCTTTATTAGGTTGATGTTATTGAATGCCCGATGAAACACTTTCCCATGTGTTCAGCATTTCTCTTATCATGTCTGAAGATTATTGATATGCTTCTAATTCCTTTCACAGACTCGCCTTTAAAATTTCTTGTTGTTAAACACAGTGTAACTTTACAGCTATTAGGTAGTCAATTCTTTGCTGGGCTCTAGTACAAGCTCTTCGATATGTTTTCTATCCCCTGATCTTAATATTAAGACACAATCTTATTGACTAAAGACTCCACACAATATTACTATCTCAAGCACCAAATTGCACTCGACGACATTCTGGGGCCAAAGCTTCTTCCAAGCAGAAGTAAAGGTAATCCCTGTAGGTCTTTTCAATCCTTTTCAGGCAGGCAACGGTGTGAATGCAATATTTCTCCGAGGGCGAGATTGGTCCCTTCAGTAACCTTAAAACCACGTTCGAAGAGTGATTTAGTGTAGAGCTTATTAAAATTAGAATTAACTTGCCAATCCACAAGCTGGATTTACAAAGTAGCAGAATCTATTGGGAAATTTAAACTCTTCTTGGAGGTTATTTTGCTGACGTGGATTATGGGCAGAAGTGTTTTCTACACGAAAATCATGTAAAGGCCGATTTATCCTCCCAAAAATATTTTTTTTCACAGAATTAGCAAATATTTCATCGATTCAATCAGTAAAAGATCCCGTGTCACACATGTTTTGTTAGATTTCCACATCACATATTTACTAGACATAAAACTTCTTGAGGCTCAAGAAGCATTTGAATGGTAGACAAACGGTTCAATTTTCATGTCACCGCTTGCATTGTCACAAAATAGCAGAAATAAGTCTTTCATTAGCATATGACTGAACTACGCATTATATTCTAATCTTATATAGGCTCACTCCTTTTCAGAAGAGCCTGTTTCATCATCTGAAAATCTGTTACTACAAGTAACCCTTAGACCCTATAAGCTGAACCATCAATGAAGTTCTGAATTGCCTTTGCACCGGATATTGCTGCTTCACTGTGCCTTATAACACTGTGGATGCCAAACCAGCCAAGGTTTCCCTTAACTAATTTTCTTCTGACATTGATGATCTTGGCGTTTCTTTAATGATATCAGTGCAAATCACTTTTGCATTTTAGAGCCTCTTGTGAACAAATATTTTACAAACTTGCATTCAAACATATTTTTGTGGAAAGTTTAATAAACTTTTCAAAAATGTTCCCGAAGAAATAGCCGCAAGAAGACGAGCATAATTGAAGACAAGTAATCGAAGAAGTAGAACATAAAATCATTGAAAACTGAGAAGAGGAAGTATGAGCGTGGCTAATCTAGCATGCACTTACATTCAGTTTATATCAACGATTTCTACTATCCTCTCAAGAGCAAGGATATGATTAAAGAGATGTATTATTCAAAGAGAGTGACAGAAATATCTGTGCAAATGTTACGTATTCTCAACGGTGTTGAAAGGGTGAGATAGAAAACTATCAGAAAGAGAGTAACTATTAATTATTAAAAAGAACATTACTTGTGAGAAGACAAAACACAATGCTCCTTATATATATATATAAGGTTTAACTGTATATATATTTTATTATACTATATATATATATATATTTCAAAGGGGCTCTCATCTTAACAATACAAGATTAAGATTTAAGTAAAGTGAACTATGAAGCTTTTCAAAGTAAAGTTGACTCACAACACGAAACAAGTAATATAAAAAAAATTAAGTCAATTCTTACTAGGTTAACAAAGAAAATTTTATTTTAGTTACTTTTTATTAAATAATTACAATATATATATATGTGTGTGTGTGACAGAATCACAAAATAAGTGACAAACTAGAAAGCGATTTTTCTTGCAATTTTCCATTCTATATATATAGTGTAGGACCATTTTTTTGTTTACTATTTATTCATTAATTAAATTTAATTATTCTAATAAAATAGTATAGTAAAAAGAAATCACATTCTCAGAAATTAGGCCAATTAGGGAATCGAACCCACGACTTTTGGATTAGAATTTCAACGCGCTATTCATTGTGCTACAGGGACACAACGAACGATTTTCTTTTCTATATATGCTGTTAGACTATTAATTTTGTGTTTATTACTATTTATTCATTTTTTAATTTAATTAATGAATTAATATTTCAAAAAACTGTATTAACATCAAGTGTCATCCACTACAAGTTTAAAAAATTGTATTTGAACTTGAGTGGATAAATGAAAAGTATTTTATCAACAATTGAAAATTTGAATATATAAATATGTAATATTAGGGAGAGAGTGAACTTATAGTAGGAATTGAAAAAGGATAAAAAGAAGCTTGAAAAATCAAGATTCTCTACTCGCATTAAACCTTTTTTAACCGAGACATTTAAATCTAAGTTATAAAGGGGGCTGTGGGTAGACTAATGGTTAGAGAATCGGACTCCTGACCGGAAAGCCTGCCCGATGCTGCCAAATACCCTCAGAGAATACACGGAGTACGTGCTCGTTAAATCAGTGGGTCCGAAAGTCTTGTGGGCGGACGCAGCTGGAACCACGAGTGCAGGGGGCTGGAGAATATTTCCCTCCCCTCCAGTTCCATGCCTAAATTGTGGAGGTGGAGATAGGTGGTGTCGCCATCTATCGGGTAAGAACCGAGCCAAATCATACTGTCACCTTCATGGGGCTCGAAGCTTAGGTTAACGACAGGCGTAAAATTCTTGCTCTTAGCCGCGATGAATTTCGTGGACCTTGACTGATGTTACTGTCAATCAGGTGGCATAAGCAACAACAACAAATCTAAGTTATATTAAATATACTGTAAGACAATAAAATTAACGCACCAAGAATGAAGTAATCTGTGACCTCGAAACTCTCAAAATACTTTGAGTGAGGTTTGCAATGCAAATGATCCAAGTTTGGTACGAATGCGGATGATCACCCACGCTATAATTACCAAAGTAGCTTTAGCATTGTGGAAGATCCATAAATATGAAAATCACATGTTGACGTTAAAAAAAGTATTACGGGAGTATACAGTTTTCACATCTAACAGAGTTGAAAAGGGGCTTCATCACTGACCTGAAAACATTAGAGTGGTCCATGCGCCATATTGCTTGCCATGCCAATCGTTCCGAGAGGGCCATCAGGTGTTAATAACACAGAACACGCGATAGCCTCCATGCGTACGGTACAGCTCTGGAGTGAAGACGAGACAAGATGCACTTCAAGAAGATTGATCCAATTGATTGTGGATCTCATAGTGATCTCCTTCCACTTAACAAAAAAATAGGGTGTTTTTTTGTGTGTCGGCGATCAATTTCTAGATGCCTCGAGGAAGCAAACTTGCGATCCCAGCACCTTTTTGGTATACTGTCTTAACTCGGAACATTGGCGAATTCGTCTACAGTGGTGTCAACTCGGAGAGACTTGGAAAGCTACAGTTTGGCTATCTGTGGTGTACAGTGATTTATGCTCTTCATTTTGGAGATCACTTAATTATCGTATTCGGGTGTCGAAGTACTTTAGTAATCGATTCAGCTCCCTCCCCCCACTACAAGTATAATGGTCTTAGTCTACGATATGAGCTCCTTTTTTGTGGCGATAAGTGGGACATTAATGACTCTGTGATATGTAGATATGATTCTAAGTTTCTATGGGCTCCATTCCTGTCCAGTATTTCAAATGCAATATACAAACAGGATAATAAATATTTGGTAATGACCCGAGTTGCTCAGGATTTCCTACATTGAGTTGAAACACTTCCTAAGCATGTTTATTCCCTCGATATGTCCCTTGTAGAGCATATCTGCGATCCACAAAAATGTCAGATGCCACCATGGCTATTCTGGGCATGATTTGGGAGAGGGGTAAGATTCACCAACTTCATGGGTTTATCTTTCTCAGGGCAACATCAGACGTCTACTCCCATTTTAATTTCGAATCATGTTTAGTCATGTATTGTAACACAAGGTGATCTACCGTGATATTAAATATAACCCTATAATTGCCTAGTTTCTCTATTGGATAAAGTATATCTCTTTCATCTTTATCATTACCTATAACGGGGTGGGGGGAGCAAATGACCTTGTGGGTCACTTCGGAAAAACATTATAATCCCGCGGGCCGCGTATAAACCTTTTTTCTTTATATTAGGTTTGGAACCATTACAAACATTTATTGGATTAAAACAGAGGCAACGTGATAAAACAGAAACCGTTATGGGATTTATTTGTTACAAAACATTATACTAGAAGCAAAAATATTGCACAAAATATTCTCATTTTGTATCGCTTTATGAATCTGGTGGGCCGCAAAGTTATTGAAGGCGGGTTGGCCCCCCTTGACTTATAACAAATTTCACCTCAATACCATGCTTTCTTTTTTGGTGCACTAATTTTATTTTCCGAGAGTTGGAAGAGTGAGTAATTTAGTATTCTTATAATTTTTACTTATTTTGAGTGGTCGGTTGCGTAGTTAAATATGGTTTTAAAATTTTGTATTAATTAGATATGTATGCTTTAAAACGCGTTTTTATAATTAATGATCTATTGACAATAATATTTATTTCTTTGTTGCAGTTGATGATTTTTGACAACCAATCTTTTTATTTTCAGCCATTAAAAGAGCTTGCTTTGAATGATTTTCATACAAAAAAGGGAGCCAAGTTTGGTGGATTTGCAGGATATCGTATGCCTCTTTATTATTCGGATTTAAGCATCACTGAATCCCATCTACACACAAGATCTCAAGTAAGTGTGTTTGATGTTTCGCACATGAAGCAGATGTTTCTAAGAGGCCAAAATTGTGGCAAATTATTGGAAAGTTTAGTTGTTTCTGACTTAGAAGGTAAGTATTTTTTTAACTGAAATAGCTAAATGAAGTATGGTAATGGTCTCTTAAGGTTTTCCAGCAGTTACCCAATTACATTACATTATATTACTGTTGCTTAGTTCATTTTCCTCTAAACTTAGTTTTTTTTTATTTATATCAGTTTCTTCTAATTTTTTCTACCAGAATTCTTCTACATGTAATGTAATATGTAATTTTAGGATTTCTAGTTAAAGAGCAAGATGTAAGGCTATTTTTTTTACAATTTCTAATTTCTGTGACAAGAAATCGAACCATGGCGTTTTACAGTTTAATATATTTGTTTCTCTTGTTTACACACACACATAAACGACATTTCCTAAATATAACATCTTTCACAGTATCCAATATTTTATGCATAAATAAGGCGCCCATAAGAGCTTGACTACTCGGTTTCCACCTGGAGGGTGAAAGCAAAATCCCTACAAATATACTCCTTCTAATGAATTAAAGGTTCAACATTTCTCTAAAATTTGAATTGAAAGGGACTTTAAGAGTTTAAATTACGGTGTGTACATCTTCAAATAGTTTCATCAATCAAAATAATAGGGTTGCTGAACTTGAAAATGACCGGGGCATTCACGTAATGGTATGAAGGCTTGATAAGTGAAATACTATTTCAGATGACACCTAACTGTAGCTCTAAATTACAAGGTCCCTTACATTTTTCTCACATGTGTTGCTTCAGCTTAGTAAGTCCCTTAAGCATACTTGTTTAATGGTTTCTTAGTCTGAAGGTTATCGACATCTTCTCCTGTCGATACTCTTATAAGTAAATAATAATAGTGATTTTTTTTTAAATAATAGTAAAGTATTTAATATAAGAAATGTTAACCCAAATTTTATTTCTTTAAATCTCTGACTATTACTGAGTAAATGGTAAGATAGCAGCAAATTATTCTGAATTAGAACTGTAAACAGCGGTGCAAAGTTCTTGATAATAGATATAAACAATATAATTATGTAATAAAAACACATGTTATAAGAAAAATAAATACTAGATCTAAATAGAGTTGTCTATGAAAATGAAACTAACGAATTAAATTTTTTTCTCTTGCATCTCAGGGACCCCTTTCCCCTCATTCCTGAAATAGTTCTAAAATTCTAAATTCAAAAATTTTTTTTTTTTAGTTCAAATAGAATTTTTGTTATACCAACATTAAAAAAATCCATAAAGACTTGATGCATGAAAATTTTTATAAAAGCGTATGATGTAGTATATATCTAAGCAATAACTATTTTATAATTTTTAGCATTTTTGTTATAGAGTTGGAATGCGATCAAGGAACCCTTACTCTTCTTACTAATGATAATGGAGGGATAATTGATGATATGATTATCACAAAAGGTTATGATGATGAGTGGTACATTGTTTCAAATGCAGCTTACGCAGATAAAGTTGAAAACATTTTCAGGGTAAGAATGAATATTTTGACTTTTTAAAATTTCTTTACGCAAAAATTCCTGCTAACAATGATTACAAGCAGAAAAATGACAATCTTGGTATAATGATGGTGATGATGATACATGTGCTCTTTTGGTTGTCTTTTTACTAATTGGATTTTACAAAATTTGCTAATAAGGGGGTATATCCAATGAATAAGATAACATTGAAATTCCTATGTGGATTCCAGACATACTAAGGCAATATATATTGTAAAGATGGAGTTCTAAGTGAGGTGAAGCTAAATAAAAATCAAGTATTGAATTCCCAACCTCTTTTTATTATTAATACCCTTTTATAAGCTTCACTTGTATGTAACGAAATCTTTGAACTCGATTTTTACCCACTTAAAAAGATCAGATTAATTCGAAATTTTACTCACTTGTCTAAGACCGATGAAAATACAATTATTTCATAATTTTGTTCCATTGTCCTGATCAAGATCATTAGGATTAACGATTTCTCATTTTCAGGTGGCCGCGGTAGCCAAGTGGTCTAGGCATCGGATCGTGGCTAGCATGTCATGAGTTCGATCCCAATACCACTGAAGACCCACCGTATAGGGGAGCGATACATGTTAAATCTGTCGAGAGCTCAAACGTCCTCCCGTTAGTGTAATGTGGTAGTTAGGAGAGGGGGGGGGGGCAGCTCAGGTGTCATCCGCGTCACTTGACCAAGGTTCAAAATTACGCGGACCGTCCCCAAAAGCCCTCGGGCAGCTGAAAAGTGGGACGTTAATATTCACTCACTCATTCCCATTTTCAGATCCCATCCCTTATCTGGCGTCTAATTTCAGATCCCATTTCCAGATTTGACGACTAAAAGATTAAGTTAAAACTTAGTTCTATTAACAGTAAAAGGGTGTTTTTAGTTTTTTTAAACTATAATTTATTATTTACGTCTTTGCCAATGGCTCGGTTGTCTTTTGATTTCGCAGGTTTCCTGCAAAGACTCAGTTAATCCAGTATTTTCGAAATTTCATGCACTATATTAACCAAGATTGCACCAAGGTATGTGGGTTACTAATTACGTAAAATTCTACAAAGCAGTGCAAGAATTTAGGTACCTCATAATTGTACCTAATCTTCTAGATTAGCTACCAATTATTAATCTTCTAGATTAGGTACCAATATGTAGCTAGTACATCGGTTTTATTAATGTTTACAATATTAATTAAATAAATTAACCAATGATCTACTTAGCTACTCTAAAAGAATAAGATACAAGCTATGTAAAAATTTTAATCAAACTTTCTATTTGCAAGAGCTTTTTTAGATTGATTATAGTTTGAAATACAAATCCACTTCCAAAAAATGAGCAGCAGTGAAGTTATTTTTATGAACGTTATTAATATTAACGTTATATATTATCGAACATATTTCACTACGTTTTACGTCTCAGAATCCTCATCCTGTTTTGGAGTAAAAATTGCAAGCTTGAAGTGCTAGCCCGAATAGTATCTCATCATTTATTGAAGGGCTTTACACATATAGTTAGGTTATAGGTTAGGCAGTAGTAGCTCATTATCCGGATACCTGATGCGATATTGAACTTCCTTAGCGAAGAATTTCTTACTTTTCCTTTACTTTTATCTTGATATCTGTGACTTTCTGGTTGCTTTAATAATGTGTAGAAATGTTGAAATATACTTAAAAATATGGAGATTCATAATTTTTAACTTCCTATATTGCTTGGATGCATTTTTGTATACAATCGCTTTCTAGCTCTCTCAATAAATCTCTCTAAATATTTTTAATTAATGAAAATCAATTAAAGCTACTTGAAAACAATTTTTCTATAACATAAAATCCGATGCACCCGAAAGAATTCACGTGAATGGGATTTCGTTAACCCACGTTGATTGTATCAATGCCTCTCAAACGGATTCTTGAACAATATGCAGCAGATGTCTCCGTTTGAAAGAGAACGTGCAACTAGGCTGAAAGAAGCAGTGTTGTCAAATCACAGGATCACTCGACATTTCGGGTGGAGCGACACTATCAGTCGTAGAACTTGGAATGGGAGAACCCGAACAGCCGTACTCAGTGTCAAGAAGGAAGTGGTCTATCAAAAGCAACGACAGAAAGTGAGTTTAAAATGATTGTCTGATTGGTTCTCACACCCTCCGATGCACCTTTATCAATAACTTGCCTTCAATTAACCCAAAGCTTTCATTTTAACCAGATGATATCCCATCAGTTGTGGAAAAAACCAGGTACACCGAATCTGAAACCACCCAATCAATGAAAAAATAGCCCATAGAGCTTTGTCTTTGATATGGTACAGAAGACATTCACTTTTAAGGAGTCCCTTTCCAGCACCACACTGACTCGTTGCAATTCAGAATTCTACACTCTCGCATTGTGACGATTTTTCTTTCCCGACCTTTAAAAAGTCGCCTCGTCATTAAATATCAATGGAATCATCATCTTCCACAGCTTGCTGCAATCGGCTATGAAAATCGAATCGGTGGGCATAATCATCTTGAGTCAGAACTCATAACAATTGCAATCGATAGGGTTTGAAATGCAAACGTTAATGCAAAAAAAATTACATGCTGTTTCGTGAGGAATGCTCAATTCACGACTTGCGTGAAAGCTTGAAATTTGTGGACTGTGCAAGCAGACTTGCTAGGTTTTACCTTTTACACAGACAATTAGATTCACGAAATTAACTGGTGAAACCAACGCAAAACGTTTTGTTACCAGGTGCAATTTGTCCTTACTTGAGCAAGAATGCACTTTGAATGCTCGTAATCCCGAAGAACACTTTGCATATTCTAACACACAAGAGCTATTCTCTTGCATCCTTGCCATCTTTTACAATGCCGCTATAGACCTGCCATCTAGCGAGTCACAAAATAGGTTTTGAAACTCAGGGGTGTATGTACTTTGTCATTTATCATCCGTCTTTGTAGGTCGTATATCTCTCAAACAGTGTTTTGAAACCCGAGGAATCATTTAAGCTGGAGCTGTATTTTCTGTGAATAAAATATTCAATTTCGTTTTTAATATATGTACATCAATACCTACTGACTTTCGCCCCATTACTTCCTTGGTATGTCGTTTTTATAGTTATATAATACATATCTAATCAGGATTATAATGTGGGCAGGATATTTTTATGGGTAATTACTTATTAATTCATACAAGATATTTTGCATTATTTTCTCTTTATTAGAGCCAAACCCCATTTAATGCATTAAAGCTAATGATTATGATCTTGTTTCTTTGTAGAACAAAGTAAATGAATGGAACAAAGCCAAGGGAGATAATATAACATTCGATGCTCCTTCTAATAAGGCTCTTTTAGCTTTTCAAGGTGAGTAATGATTTTTTTTCTGCTGTAAGTAAATGCCTGAGAGAGAGAAAGAGAAATATATATATATATGGAAAAATGTCTACAGCTTTAAGGTGATAATTATTTATTTAACAATGAAGAATGAAATATATATATATATATTATTAGATATATTTAACACCAAGGAGAACGTCTTTCTCCTGCGTCTAGTATTTATCGTTCGTCGCCGTCCATCTAAGTGATTTCCCGTGCAGGGCACTATTCACGGGATGTGACGTCAGTTTGGGTTACTCCACTCTATGTACAAGGGAGAGGGAAGTGCGACAGTGCACACATCCAACCCTGCATCGGCCATCATGACCGGGAAGGCGACCTCGCCTGATGAAATACAATGATAAAGTGGTACGAAATATATAGTAGTAAAATATTAAGAATATGCACACACATTGTTACACAGTAGATAAAAGAATAATACAACAGAAAATATCATCAAAGAAAAATTACAAAAATTCTGAAGAATGAGCAAATTTAAAGTAATAATTGATATACAAGAAAAATTTCATACATTACCACCAGAGGTAAAAAAAATAATGTTAACGATTTATACAAGATTAAAGCTAAAATAAGAATCTGGAACAAGGAACAGGAACATATATTCAAGCAAGATACTCTTACTTCTAAATACTTAACTTGGTACTAAAATGAAATAAGAAAATGTTAGTCTTTCACTAAAAAGGAAAGCAAAAATAAATAAAAAAGCCTGCTTCTAATCTCCATAATAAGTCTTCCACTGGAAGAAAAATAGTGAACAGTTTTAAATGGAGAAATCAAGTAGAGTTAATCTTGTTTTCAGAGTTTCATGAACCCTGTACAAGTAGAGGTTTTGGATGGTCCGTCGACAAAATTACAGTTTTCTACGTCATAAGTGTTATTGTGCTTGATTTTTGTAATTTTGTATGGTCCGAGATATTTTTTGCTTAAGTTTCAAGCGGAACTTAAGCAGAATTGAACCAAACTGAGTGCGTTTAACTGCTACTAGGTTATGCAGTTGATACTTATGAGCTTGTCTGCGCCGGAGATTGTACGTGCGGCGATTCTCATCTTGAATTTTGTAGATTTGCTTTTTAACATTTTGACGGCGAGCATCATGTTGTTGTTTGAACTGAGCTGTAATCTCATCGTTAAGAAGTTGGGCAATCTCAATGTCCTGGCAAGACTTTATCTGGTTGCCGAAAAGGAGTTCAAATGGAGTCATCTTGATGCTTCTTTGAAAAGTTGAGTTCATTATTTCTTGCAGGTGGGCTGCGTGGGAGTACCATTTCTCAGGATTATCCATAGAAAGTTTTGACAGTAGAGAAATAAAGGTTGAATTTTATTTTTCAATTTGGTCATTATATTGTGGAAGACCAGTTGTAATGGAGATGGTTGAATTTTGTTTATTGCAGTAACCTTCAAATGCGGAGGAAGTAAATGCTGATCCTTTTTATCAGTGATGATCCTTGCAGGATTTCCGAAGACAAGTCATTGGTTTTCTAATCAATTTAGTGGGATACAGCCATGTAAATTTACTGAATGCATCTATCACTGCAAAAACATGCTTTATTTCTTAGAAGTGGTCGCAAAGGGACCTAAATGAAATGTATTGAGTGGTAAATCGTTTTCTTCTATCGGGTGAAGCATGCCGTCTTGTTTACCACGTTTACGGTTTGGGAGAATGCAAGTAAAGCAGTTTTGAATGCATTTTTCAGCTTTATCTTTAAGTCATGGGATGTAAAAGTCTTTGCTAACTAAGTCTTGTGTTCGTAGAACTACAAAATGGCAGCGTTCATGAGCAGTTTTAATAATATTAGCCAGCATTTCGTCAGGTACCACAAGTAAATCATTGCCATTAACTGTTTTGTACAAAAGTTTGTTCTTACGATGTACTTGTCAAGTGGCGTTGCTTCTAGAAGCGTCTTTATCGCTGTTATTTGGTCATCAGTTTCTTGCGCTTTGAGAAATTGAAGGTGGACGCTATTTTGAATTAGCATACAATGTGGAGGTTGACTGAAGGAATCCACATGAGCCATCTTTGAGCCTGTACGGTGTTCTATTGTATAGCTAAATTCTTGAAGATAGAGTGCCCATCTGACTATCCTGGGGTTAAGCTCCTTTTTACTTAACGTTTTGACGAGGGCGTCACAGTCAGTAATAATTTTAAATGTGCTTCCAAGTACATAGATGCGAAACTTTTTAAGTGCTCCGACCACTGCAAGAAAAGTGTATATATATATATTTGTTTATATATATATATTTGTATATATATATATATATATATCAAAACTAGTATATATTTGTTTAAAAAACTTATTGTACTTAAATTTATTTTTCCTTTTGCATAGGACCTAAATGTGCTGAAACACTTCAAATATACGTAGAAGGAAGTCTGTTTAATTTACCTTTTATGCACAGTTTTGAAGCATATGTCATTGTTAATATCAATGCCCGAATAAACAGGTGTGGCTATACTGGTGAGGACGGATTTGAAGTAAGATAATTTGTCATAAAATACACGATTATATGAATATTCATATGATTTGGGATTTTATTAATTATACTAAATAATTTAATCAGTTAAAAAAGTACTTTATAATTTATTGTTATTTGATCATAATGTACCCTGTCTTATTCTAATATCAAAAATATAAATATTCCACTCATAAAAGAAAAATCTCAAAGTAAATAAAATTATACGTTTTCTTGTGCCTTTTCTATTATACAAATATAACATTGAATAATTCCTCATTTTTTATTTTACTGTATTGATAATCTACTTTTTTGATGTCATAATGACTTAAGAAATAAGATATTTTCCTTTATTTTGACCACTATTTGACCCATTTGTGATTCTACACCACAATAATATAATTCGCAGTTTTAAAAATGACGATTATCGAACTACAATAAACTACCAATGTCCACAAAGTTTTGAAATTACACTCGTGTCCATAAATTAAGAGTGATTCAGAATCAAATGGAAACCGAGCTCTAGACTAAAAAATTCACCAGTTGAATTATATCACACACATCTTCAACAATGATTTGCAAATTACAGGAAGCCACTGGATGACACCGATAGTACGCCACAATGACGAGAATGTAAGATAGGGGTATATAAGGAATGATGGCAAAGAAGTAAAATTGTTCACAAGCGTTTTGTAAGTCACTCAGTGACACAACTGAATAATTATGACACAGAGGAAGCATGGGGATGTTTTTTAAGTTGTAAAAATTAACGTCAGAATAGAATGTAGTGTACTCATCAGGAAGTATCAGAGGAACTTGCAATTACCCAAAGTGTCATATCTAGGCTTTGGCAACGATTTCAAAATGACGGAAATGTCAGTAGATGTTACAGTACAGATCGCCCCCGAGTTACAACGCCGAATGAAGGCCGATATATATATATATATATATATATTTGGTAGTAACTCCAAAAAGAAGCATACAGAGTGCATCATACGACCTGTCTCGTCAGCTATCTACAGCCATGGTGACGATACTTTCAAGGCAATCCACGTACAGACGTTTGGGACAAGCCTTTCAGATGTATTCCGCTCACGGCAACTCAATGTCTCCAACGGTTAGCCTGGAATAGAGAACATGCAATGTGGGGGGGGGGACATCGTCACAGTGGGTTTGTGTGATGTTTTCCATGTTTAGCTTGCTGTTTGATTCACGTCGGATTTTCATATGGAGAATGCCAGGTACCCGTCACCTCTAAGGCAACATCATTGAACTGACGGTTACGGGTGTTGTATAATAGCTCGTCCAGGCGAAATTTTACTGGACCTCAGAATATATCTGCATGTGCAAATCAAAATCATGGCAGGCCAAATTTATCTGGACATCATTCTAAAACAACATTTACGTTCGCTTAGGGGTGGCATGCGCACAGAGTTTTGTATATTGATGACAACTCCCGTCCTCACCAAGTAAACATCGTAAACGAATGCCTTTAATTAGAGGTTATTACCCCAATGGAATGACCAGAATTCTCAAATGGCTTCAATCCGGTATAGCATATATGGCACTTGCTTGACCAACGAGTTGCAACCTGTCAACCACCTCCTACATGTGTACCCAAACTTCAGAAGGCGTTAATTGCTGTGGGGAGTAATTTTCCCCACGATCAGCCAGATAATTTGATATTCAGCATGCCTAGGTGTTGTGCGGACTATATTTCATCACACTAGAAACATACAATGTATTAATTATCATAACAAATGTGTGTAATATTAAATTTTTGTAAGGGGAGTATTTTTTCTTATTGCTCCAGAGAGCAAAAAATCGTTGTTTTCATGAATGGTATAATACATACGCCATCGTTTTTAAAAAAATCTTTTTTGCTTAAAAAATTAGCTCGATGAATAAGTCACGTTTGTTTCTGAACCTTTATTTCCCGGAAATGGCATTCTTAATTTATGGATATGAGTGCAGAATAAATATTCAAAACAGAACAAAAAATCTGAAAATGGTTTAGAATTTGAAATATTCAAATAAATAAAGGTCATAATTCAAGCTCCATATATAAAAAAGAATATCATTAATTATTATGAAAAATTTTAACGCGTGGTAGATCCTGCTCAACAGGAGAGTCTGACTGAATCAAAAAGGCATCTAAAAATTTAATTCATTGCATAACGTGCAATATATATGTAATTGTGAACGTCTTAAGTAGTTGTATATGAGTTTTTGCAGAAGAAAAGGTCAGGGTAACTGGCTGCAAGAGTCGAACAATTAGAAAACTTTTTTCTTTAAATTTAAAGTTAAACTAATGTATTACTTAAAACTTGAAAAATCAAATAATAAAATAAATCCACTCCATATCTTATGTGCTGATGCAGTGATAGAATAAAGCTATACGGATTCTCTAACCTTAAAAGCAACTGTTTTGAGGAGTTGAGGAAGATCAGTTCATTTTTATGGAAGTAACGCATGACTTCAGAGTGCTGCACTTGTCAGCGATTATCTGGAAGAAAAGGGCATTCAATATAGGTGCAACCAACGAGATCTTCAGACCTCAGTCTCATAGCGTCCTTGTGCGATGCTCTGGGAAGGGCCATTGCATGCAGACAAGACTCTGCAAGGACACATCAGGGGTTAAAATGGGAACTACTACCATAATCGTGGATAAATAGCCTCATCAACAGTATGAACGCACGCAGTGACGCTTGTACAACTGTACAAGGGGTCGACATCTCCAAGGTGATCCTTATACAGTTATAACTTATCTTATATTTTGATTAGTGTCACTGCAGTACCATTTTCTGCATTACAGCTTGAGGCATTAGTATACCAAAATTTCCATGTAGGGAGCCAAGTTTTTGTCGAAATATTTAATTTTTTATGTTTGAACCTTAATTTTGGACCCACTATCCCTTCAAATATTTTTATTCATTACAATGGTCCCCCGTATTGAGTTTCAAAATTTTCCATAACATAATTTCTTCGTTAATATGGGGGAATTCGTTTCAAAGCAATTCGATTATCTAGTAGAAACTCCATATTTTCTTCTAAAAACTTAAAAGGAACAGCAAACTCTAATATGACATATAATGCACAGTAAAATCTTTTACAATAGCATAGTTTACGCTACTATACAAGCTAAAAGTATTCTGATTAACATAATACTTTTTGATTTTATTTATGGCTATTTGGCATCAAAATTTAAAAATAAAACAAACTATTCATTTTTTTAAAAAAAATCAATTATCTTTCAAAAAAGCGTTAAAATTTGTTTAAACTTCAGTTCAATATTTGCTTTCCTTAACCTTATAAATAATCGCATCAAATTAAATATATATATAAATTTAAAGATATCCCCCTCACTGTATTAAAAAAGGGGAAAAAATAAATTGTCCGAAAAAATAGTGATAAAAGGATTACTTTTCGGCATCATCATTATAACTGTCAGTTTCAGATTATTATCCTCGAAAAAAATTGAGGGATCATGTAATGCTGCCATTCTTTTATTCATAAAAGTATTATTTTATGTAATGTCAGAAAAAGTGCTTTTTCTTAGCATGAGCCATTTGCCTTCAAGGAACAATTTGCTCTCGAATTTTTCGTTATTTGATTGTATGAAATGGAATCAAAATCATAATCAAAATAACGATAAATAAAAGGATAATTTTGTTTTCTGAAATCATATACTAGTCCCTATTTTTGAACTTTGTATCTACATTACAGACATTATTTATATTAAGGTAACGTAATCAATGTAAATGAATTTTTATAATTTTAAGTTGCTATTCGTATAACTTTTTATGTCTCGTAATTTTACAGACAACTTAAGCTTCAGTAGTATGACTTTCAGAAATCAGGTCTAATAGCCAAAAGATCTCGAGTTCAAAGCTCGATTTTACTAAAAAAATGCGGAAAGATGGTGGTCATGACGCCTTAAAAATATCAACGTTTCAGAATGAAATTATTCCAAAGAGCATGAAAACTTATACATGTTTATAAAAACCCTATCAAATCTTAGAAAAATGAAATGTTTTATTCAGGAAGTACAACTACTTATAGCGAACCAATCAATAACGTGTGGGTGCCCACGTTTAGTTTTTATTCAAACTGTTTCCTTGTTTGATATTATTTCTTATAGTTGGTTAATGTGAATAACATTAGTGATTTTTACCATAGTCTCTTCGATTGTCTTGAAGCAATATCTTAAGAACTGTCAGAGAGGCCTTCTTATCACACCCAAAACATGCTATATTAAAGAAAAATTAGATGAATTAGCTAGCCCGAGAAGTGTTTAACAATTACGAAGACAATGTGTTGAATCAGCTGAACCGGCATTATCTTAATGCAGCATTTATTAGGGAGGAAAATGGATTGAAAAAGTAACACGTCGTGTTGTAGACTATGGTCTAAGAATTCCAATACTCCTAGGAAGTCCCGCATATAAACCACAGGGAACCAGGTGTCAAATGCAATGACTCTTTATCCATAACTCTTGGTAATCTGGCTATGTGGCATATTACAGTCAAGTTGGTATCCCACAGCTGTCTTGGGCGTTTCATGATACAATTTAGATGGCCATTGGAGCTAATTTCGAAGCAACGTTTGTAAGTGTTAATAACTCTACAGTTGGGAAATTTAATTTGAAATGAGTCCGACACCACTACAAATGTTCAGGTAAATGGTCAGTGGAGTAACTGGGAACAATAGGGCCCCCTCAGCAAACTCAGGTTTTGGGCCCCAAGCCGGATTTTGCAAAGGATTGCAAAACCATATATACTGGATGTCAGTCAGGCTTTGGGCCCCCTAGAACCCTGTCCCCCCGCGGTGCGGAGCCTGCGGGGGTATACGTTACGCGACTGTAAATGGTAACAGATGAAAGATAGTCTGCACAGTGGACAGTCTTAAATTCAGATCTCGTCGAATTATTACTGATGGCTGAAATGTTGAATTGAGACCTAAAATTCACACTTGGAGTGATATACATGAATGGATAAGACATAAGCTTAGATATCATTTCACCATTGCTCAAATGTACGAGTCTTGTTGTTTATATATTTTTCTTTGCGTAATTCTAATGTAATGTTAGAAATATCCCCCCCCTCCCGTAATCCCTAGATAACATTTTTGTTGTAAGAATTCTTACGTTCTTGTAAGATCATAATACCACAAATGATCAACGAATTTCAAATAGCTAAAAATGGGAAGGAAAAAAGATTAGAAATTTATATCTTAAACCAGCCAACGACTATTACAAAGAATTATGAAACTGTCACACTTTGTATGTAATGAAATCTTACATTCCTCACATCAGAATGACGTAAAAATTTACAAATATGAAGTGCCGCTCTAATTATTAACATTATCAACCGATCTTTGCTTCAATATGCAAGTAATTTAATGTGCAGTATTTGCAGGATGCTAATCGGAACTCTTAATTTAGCTCCATTAGTTTAAACAAAAACTAATGGCGTACATAGACTTTTTTAATAGGAGGAGTTATATCTTAAAAAACGAAAGCGCTAAGTGATATTCTTTAAGCTAAAAAGTAAGAGTCTGTTGGGCCACAGAAGGGGTTTGAAGCCTAAACCTCACCCTTGTGTACGTCACTGACAAAAACTAAATGTGTTAATCATTGTTTGTGAAATATCATTTATATTTTTTCCGAGTTTGTTATGTTTTTTTGCTGTGTTTATAGATGTCAATGAACGCTGATGAATCAAAGATGCTTCTTGAATACATTCTTAAAGCTGATGGTGACATAGTTAAATGTGCTGGACTGGGCGCTAGAGATACTCTTCGCTTAGAAGCTGGTCTGTGCTTATCAGGCACTGATTTCAATGAATCTATCACGCCTATTGAAGCAAGCTTAACTTGGACTATTGGTGAGTATACCAATTATGATAACTGTCGTAATAATTTTTTTTCTCTCTCTCTACTCTCTCTCTCTCTCTCTCTAATCCGTATTTCTTAAAAATATCCTCAGAGTATGTAGCTTAAAAATACTACAAAAGAAAAAAAACTACTTTCTTTGAATTTTCCTAGACCTTTACTGTGTGGATGTGTTTGAAGATAAAACTAATAAATTTTACAAAATTTGTAAATATCAAGAAGTTTATTACTTTTATTTCTGAATACTATTATCTGCTTAAAAGTCTGACTAAGCAAGAAATTTCTTTCAAAGTTATGCAAAAGAAACCAAAAACTCATAAATATTAAAAATTGCATAAATAGGAGTTGCAATGATTGTTTACAATCAGTGGCGTAACGGAAAATAATTGCCCCTCCCCGCAAGGTCAAGTTTTGGGCCCCAAGCCGGATCTTTCAAAGGATTACAAAACCAAACATAATGTACCTTTACACATCACGTAAAAATATTTAAACTTATAACTGAATACAAAATCTACCTGAGTCTGAGTAAACGAAGTAAATAACGTATAACATTAGAGAGTTATTATTAAAATGGAAAATCTAACAACAGTCGAAAGATAACCTGGTAACTTAAATAAAAACAATACACTAAGAAAGACACGAAACTGTAAAGTAATTTACAATTTAACTGTAAATAATTTTCTCATGAAAGAAAAAAGGTATCGCTTTCCTTATTCTTCGTTTCTGAATCCCGGGATGAGTTTGATCTAAAGTTCGATTATATTCTAGCATACATACTGCCTCTCATAAAAAGGAGAGCTCTTTGTATGATGCAAAAATCATTTAATGAAAAAAGAAATAGAATACCAAGATACATATTTCGTGTCCTAAGACAAAGATACAACTACTATTACTAATCCGCAAACTAAAAGAAAATTTGTTCCCTTAAGGTATGTGACTACCTTCGGAGCACTTTTTTTGAAATATATAAATTTTCAACTAAATAAACACTTTTTTTTTAAATTTGAAATGGGCATAAAACTAGGAATTCAAGTACAATTTCCGCAAAATTAAAAATAATTTTGGATATATTGGGAATTTTGAGTGAAATTTTAGTGAAAAATTGCAGTTACGATAAGGCTGGTATTGAAAATTCTAATAAATGTTAACGAATATCTACACAGTACATAAATAATATCATTATCTGCGCTTACAGCTATAAGATTTGAATTACTTTTGAAAGTTTTTGAAATATGTCATTTTTTATGCAAGAACTCAATTTTTTACAAAAAATTAATATTATTTTCTCACAAAAAGTGTAATAAAATACATAAATATATACACAGAGATTAGATCATAGTCTACTGGAGATAAAACTAAATAAAACATGTTTAGAAAATTTCAATTCAATATCTTGAAAAGAAATCCTGTAGTGAACTTTACCGTGAAGCAAAAAATTAAAAAACAGTTTCTCAGAAAATGCAGTTGAAGATGTCAATACAGTATAAAAATTTTTCTACTAATTGTACATTTTTTAAACTTACCATATTTATAGTTCAAGATCTCTTTAGCTTCATGTTTAACCAATTCGGACTTTTTTTTAAAACTTTTGCTGTTTTCTTGAGAGTTTTATAGACTAAAACAATTGCCGTTTTCAGTAAAATTTTGATGAAAAATTGTGGTTACACAAAATTCTGATAAATGTATTCAAATAATATTAATATAGAACTTGAATAACATCTTTATGTGTGTTTGGAATTAAAAAATTTGTAATACTTCTAAAAGTTTTTAAATATGCCAAATTTTATGCAAAAACGCGATTTTTTAAAAAATTAATGATTTCTTTTTCATAAAAAGGCAATAAAGTATATAAAAATACACACAGAGATTATATTTTGATTCATAACACAGATATAACTAAATAAAATATGTTCTGAAAATTTCAAATCAATATCTAAAAAATATTTTGATTCATAACACAGATATAACTAAATAAAACATGTTCTGAAATTTTCAATTCAATATCTTAAAAATATTTTTTGTAGGGATCTACTTCTGGTTTTGTAAACTCCATTTCCGGTTCACTAATTGTGCTATAACTTTGCTTCTAAATATCGTAGAAATAAAAATAGTGTTTTTGGAATCTCAAATGTATGGGCTATAAAATAAAAGCATAAAAGAAAGTTCGAAAATTTTCACCAAAACGGCGAATCTTGGGTAGTCACATACCTTAAATCTGTACTTGTGGGCGCACATACATAATGCGCAAAATCACTTCTATTCAAGTCTGTTTCTTTGTTTTCATCTTCCAACTCCTTTTATTTAGATAGAGTATCCTTATAGGCTGAGGTGTCCGAAATTGTGAATTAATTTCTTGTGAATTGATTTTCACTTCCATGATTTGTTCATCAGGTTCCCTGGCATTACAATGACTAGCAATGGTTTATGTACTTGCAGATATTAAAAAGTTATCCAATTTTGCATGTTTGCTATTAATATTTATACTCCGTTTCCTTTCGAATTTTTCGATTTTGAGTAACACTCTAAAGTTTTTTTTAACTCTACTCATTTTAGTGCCACGTTTCTTGTCTTATTAACCAAAATACCATTTTTTGAACCAGAATATTAAATTCCGATGAAAAAAACCAGTTCTAAAATTGAAAGCGAGAAGAAGTGAAATGAAAATGTTTTAACAGAGTAAAGGAACACACCCTATATTTAAGTGTATTGAATATAAAAATAGAGTTGTCTGTTCTAAAAGCAATTTTGTGAAACGTTTCTCTTTATGCTTTATTTGATTGAGTACTGATAAATCTATAGCAAATAATCATTTAAAATGTTTTCTATGCTTTTCCAAGTATCGTAATAATGTTTCATGTGAAGAAAGCGAAACAGATGTAAGTTATTTACGACTTCTCTAAATGAAAATGAAATGCATGAGGGGGGGGGACTAAAGTTGCCAATAAGTTACTCTGCAGCTTCGGTTAAAAGTAAATCATGTCTTCCCCCCTCTCTGCAGCTAATGTAAAGTATATTATAATAATAACATGAAATTTTTATTTTCCTAGTGTTATATCCCCGATTCACCATCTGCCTTTTATTTTATCTGTTAGTAATTTAGGTTATAAAAAAAACTCACTATAAAGAAAAGTATCTCTTGTCGCGCAGGGATTACAGCACATCAAACAAAATGCTTTTTGATTTGGGTATTGGATTAAAGATATCTAATGAGCGAATAAAATTTTGATTTTGAATTACGTCTGATCGCCAAATGGAAAATCGCTTAAAAGTTAGATTTTAAAATAACCTAAAGCGAATTTTGAGAAAATCTACTCAAGTGGTGTCAATCAGGCTTTGGGCCCCCTAGAAGCCTTGCCCCCCCCTCAGTGCGGGTGTTGCGGGGGTGAACGTTACGCCACTGTTTACAATTATGCATATGTGATACATGTCTTTTTTTAAAATTAAACTTACTCAAGCTTTTTTAATTTTTCTTCTATTGTTACTGTTTTAATGTTTTGAATTTATCTTCTAATTTTTTAAATAATTAAGTAATATATCAAGTTTTTCTTTATTACTAGCAAAAACATAAATATTAGCAAAGGAAAAAAATGCCTCATTTCTTAAGGATTTTAAAACAAGATAGTTTACTTTTTATGAGCTCTATTATTAATCTTTTATAATTTCTAACATTGAATTTACAAGTACAGCTTTTAAAATGCTCAAAGGATAAATTAGTTTTTTTATTTTCCGTTTTTTTTTTATATTTTCAGGTAAACGTAGAAGAAAAGAAGGAGGTTTTCCAGGAGCTGATGTTATATTGCGTCAATTACAGGAAAAACCAAAGAAAAAGAGAGTTGGATTTATTTCTTCTGGAGGAGCTTGCCCTAGATCAGGAGAAAAAATATTCGATCCAGATGGGAAAGAAATTGGTGTTATCACCAGCGGTTGTCCCTCCCCATGCTTAAAGAAAAATATTGGTATGGGCTACGTGGCTTCCGATTACGGAAAAATTGGAACACCAGTAGAGTTTCGCATTCATAATAAAAATGTCAATGGAACTGTCTCAAAAATGCCCTTTGTTCCTCATAAATATGCTCAAACTGATAAACCTGAAGTACAAAAAAATATTTAAGACTAGAAGATGAATAAAAGAATTTTCTGTGATATAAATTTCAGATGTGATAAAGAGTATCAATATTACTGATCAATGTATCAAGTGTTATTGTAATTCATGTGTTTGATTTTATAATAATTCAGGTTTTTGTGTTCCCTGTTCTTACGTATGTTGATATTCAATTTAAGGAACTTATGTAAATGTTTGTTCGTCTGAAAGTTTTAACGAAATATATATCATGACTTAATACGTAAGCAATTCCATTTATTTCATTCTATTGAGAAAAAAAATCATGAAAATAAATTTATACCGCTACATCAAATTTAAAATATTCACTTAATTAATTTTTATGAGTTTTATTATGTTTAAATATTATACTATATATTGTGTAAGTTATTTACGACTTCTCGAAATGAAAATGAAATGCATGAGGGGGGGGGGACTAAAGTTGCCAATAAGTTACTCTGCAGTTTCGGTTAAAAGTAAATCATGTCTTCTCCCCTCTCTGCAGCTAATGTAAAGTATATTATATTAATAACATGAAATTTTTATTTTCCTAGCGTTATATCCCTGATTCTCCATCTGCCTTTTATTTTATCTGTTAGCAATTTAGGTTATAAAAAAAAAAAACTCACTACAGAAAAGTATCTCTCGTCGCGCAGGGATTACAGCACATCAAACAAAATGCTTTTTGATTTGGGTATTGGATTAAAGATATCTAATGGGAGCGAATAAAATTTTGATTTTGAATTACGTCTGATCGCCAAATGGAAAATCGCTTAAAAGTTAGATTTTAAAATAACCTAAAGTGAATTTTGAGAAAATCTACACAACTGGTGTCAATCAGGCTTTGGGCCCCCTAGAAGCCTTGCCTCCCCTCAGTGTGGGGGTTGCGGGGGTGAACGTTACGGCACTGTTTACAATTATGCATATGTGATACGTGTCTTTTTTTTTAAAATTAAACTTACTCAAGCTTTTTTAATTTTTCTTCCGATGGGCTACGTGGCTTCCGATTACTGAAAAATTGGAACACCAGTAGAGTTTCGCATTCATAATAAAAAAGTACAATATTATTCATAGTAAAAGTACAAGAATTATACAATTCTTTTATTTACTTCAATCGCTTACATCAAAATTGAAAAAAAATTATACTTATGAGCAAAATATGACTTTAGGGAGTACTCATTTTTTGGGAAAGTTTTCATTTCTATTTAATACATAAAATATTTAACATGAGAAATGTATTTATGAGCCCAAATGTATATGAATCTATATAATCTCTTAACTAAAAATATTATAGGATATAATACTATATCTTATACTACCTACATATATATCATCTAGATACACATCTGTTGTAGTATTTTGTTTTAAATAATTATATTAAAGCAAACATTTTTTATTATTCATCCATTATACGCCGTGGCATTACGTACACCCCCGCACTTCGGAGGGCCCAGGATTGTTGGGGGCCCAAAGCCTAACTGACACCGTGTGGCTTTATACCCCTTTGTAAGATCCGGCTTGGGGCCCAAAACCTAAATTTACAGGGGGGGGGAGCTATTATTCTCCGTTACGCCACATATTATACATTATTTTGACCTTCAACTGACAGAAATCTTAAGATGTTTTCCAATTATTTAATATTTTTTTTCTAAATAATTTCAATAATCTCACTTAAAAACATGTATTGTTTTCAATTAGGAGTATTTAATTGAAAGATAAATTAGAAAAAACTCCAACTCGCGGTGGGCGCGCGTTATTAAAAGTTTTAAAAATATTTCTTAAGTAATTCTACGAGTTTTTCTTCTATTTCACTCTAAATATAAGGCCTACAAATTACTTAAAACCCTTAGAGAGAGATTTGGACATTCCTCTGAATT
This sequence comes from Trichonephila clavata, assembly GCA_019973975.1. NCBI lineage: Eukaryota > Metazoa > Arthropoda > Arachnida > Araneae > Nephilidae > Trichonephila > Trichonephila clavata. The sequence continues at coordinate 32,923 of BMAO01018801.1, read as the reverse complement.
ATAACGGCATATTTTTCACGTTACTGATGTGTATAAATTTTAATACAAACTTATTTATGTATATGGATGGGGATGTAGGACTTCAGTTAAAATTAAAAAGTAATATATATATATATATATATATATATTATTACTTATGTGAAGAATTTGTGTAGAATTCAGACCTGTAAAAAAATGTCTCATGTAACTTTAATATATACTATAACATTAAATGTTTGCATAAACGTTCTTGTTCCTAACATTTTCATAGAGAACACTTGTTTCTTTTTTATTTTAATAACTTAAAGTATCATATCAATGCTGTCTGTACAGTTAAGGAAAATGCATTGTTTCACCGATTTTTTTTCTTATTCCATTTGCTTCACAATATAAAAGTATCGTCACGAGTTATAACTACAGCTATTGGAAAGAATACAAAGATAACCGTAACTCTGATTGGTTTGAATAGCCATAAGTTCTGCATCAATTGCAATTAGTTCGCTTCTGAAATGCTAGCACGTCTTGATTTCGTTTATGATGAGTCGATTTTTCCTGGTAGTATCAATATAGATATATAGCTATCTGCTTGGCCAGATATTTTACTGCCATCAATATCAATCTTTATTGCATTATTTGAGATGTTATTAGTGATCTCCAATGCTATAATTATTTGAGGAGGATTGGAAAAAACATTTCTTAAGACTTGAGAAGTAAGGTTAAAGTGAAAGGGAACGCTGGAGAGTCTCTCTGAATGATTTAAGCTATAGTGTAGTGAGTAGGGCCGTACATCGGCAGTAAATTCTGGTACACAATTTGACAGAAAGGGCTGCTTTTCTTTAATCCTTGTCTGTTTCTCCAGCTATTTAGATATGCAGAAGTTTTGTTATGTAGACTATAATTAGCGATTTTATTATAGTATTTAACTAGCCTTCTTTTGTAAAATCTAGCAAGCCGAGTTTAGTAAACAACGACCGAAAGAGGGGAGGAGAGGAAAAATTACAACATTTGCTACTTTTTGTATTCAATACTCAAAATAATACCAACAATATTAATACACCCAAAACTGAAACCATTTTTATATGTTTCTTAAATATCTTAAACATACATATTCATTAACTTAAAAAACGAGCTTAGTTTAAAAAAAATAACAACAATTTAAACATATATTTTTTAAACCTGGTTTACTAAATGAATTGATGTATATCTTAACGATGCCAAAATTGAATCTGTATTATTAATTTAATAATAATATGCCACAAAAAAGCAAGTCGCATGTGTGTTTATTACTTTAATTCTAATTTCATTCTCATATGTCTTATTTTAATAAACCTTATAATGTCTTGTTTGATAATAAAAGAGGTATCTCAAGTTAATACCACAAAAATATAAGATTTGCAATTTTTTCCCCTCCATCATAAAAATTTTACTAATATTCTTTTCCTATATTGTAAATACAATGAATGTGTGCAAAATTAATGGATGAAGTGTAAGGATTATTTATAATTAGATTTTACACATTTAGTATTCTATCTATTCTCACAGTATACTTAAATTGTGAAAATTGACTTAAATGGTGTGTCAATTTGTTTTTCCTATAGCTTTTAATTTTTTTCAATCCATAAAAAGATACATTGAGAGAAATATAATCCTGTACTAACTTTCATAACTTTTTCATGAACTTTAATTAATTTTGGGGTAAATGTGATTTTTTCTCGTGATTTCTAAAAAGTCTGGGACGGAATTAACTTGTTTATGAAATAATCAGAGGCTGAATTAATGAAAGAAAATAGATTTAAAATATTTTGTCCATCTCAATTTAATATTTTAAAGAGTTCTTCAATCTTAATAATAAAAAAAACTTGCATTCCTGCGAAAAATATGTATTAATATATAATTTTGTATCCTACACGAAATTTACTCAACTCAAGACATGTTTCATTTGTATTAAAAGCTATAATGAGTAAAGCGAAACAAATGTTTTATTTTTAAAATATGAGAAAAATTCGAAATTATGTATTTTCATCTAAATACTTTAATATATTTAATTAAAAAAATGTGAGTTTTGGTAATGTCATCGCACGATTTCAAGCTGTGAAAATAATCTTTTACTTCAAGCATAAAGTAGTTCTTGTAATAAAGAAATGTCTCTTACTGTTGAAAATTTCATTATCATATTTTATTGACGTGGGTGAAATTGTCCTTAACTTTTTCAATACAACATGCATTTTACTTGAACATATCCAATAAACTTCATGAAAAAAAAATAAAATTAATTCTTAAGTAATATTCAGATATATAAAAGTAAAATTTAAATGAAAATTAGTCAAAATTATACTTCTCCTTCCACAAAATAACCCACTAGGATTTTGTTAAGGAAACCGAATCAAAGATATGTACAATAACATCTTCCAAAAAGAAAAGTACACAAAGAATAAATAACTATACACTATTATTTGGTGTCATTATATAAATCCATTTATTATCAATCTCTTACAAAATGCTTAAGAAAACTACAGTGAAAAATTATGATAAAACTATGGTATATATGTTACCGTGAAAGACCGAAATCAGAGAATGTCGACATTCACCGGTGAATGTCAACAAACACCAAATACGTCGGTGAAAGATCGAATATTTCATTACATTCTTCCCTCACCGGTGTATGTCGACAATCACAGATATGCTTTGGTGGAGGTCGAAAAGAGAGGAGCTTGAATCTCTTTCACGGTCCCTGATGTTGACCGTGGTCGTACAGTTAACCGAAATGTGTTAGTGGTTGTTGTTGTTGGAATAGAAGACTCCGACTTCTATAAACTTGCAAATGAAAATGGAACCTTCAAGTAGCTTTACATACATAATCAGTTCGTAATTTGTAAAGAAAAGTTACTTTCCGTAGATGAGATTTATTTTAAAGAAATTTCGCCGAGAGAAGCAGCTGCAGCTAATTCAAGAAGCGGTGGGCAAGGCTATACACGCTGTCATTGCAAAAGGAAGTGTTCCACAAATAAATGCAGTTGTAAAAGCAAGGGCCTCTCTTGTGCAATTCAAAGTGTCATAATAGTTTAAGTTGTTGCAATAAATAAGATTTGATTCACATAATTTAGTAAGTTTTTTATTACTATTATTTTAGTTTCTCATTTAGAACGTACTGTATAATTAAGTAAGTTTTTTACTTCTATTATTTTCCTTTCTCATTTTGAATGTACTGTATAATTAAGTAAGTTTTTTACTTCTATTATTTTCCTTTCTCATTTTGAATGTACTGTATAATTAAGTAAGTTTTTAACTTCTATATAATTTTCCTTTCTCATTTTGAAAGTACTGTGTGTTTTAAGTTCTTAGTTATTCCTCTCAGAAAGAGAGGCGAAAAATTTATCGCGACTGAAAATTACGGAGAAAAAAATATAAATCTCGGACATGTTCATGTTCGGACAACATTCACCATTAGTGCATGGTGAATGTCGACATTCACCGGTGAAAGTCAGAAATAAGGGTATTTAGCAAATATTTCGGACATACACCAAGGGACTATGTGTTTGTTGACATTCACCGGTGAATGTCGACATTCTCCAGATTTCGGTGTTTCACCGTAACATATATGCTTTCAGACGGTGTCTTTGCAACTTGAGGTATTTTGTTCAATATCCGGCGTCATGAGAGGAAAAAAATATCTATAATTTATAAACGAGTCATATATGTAAGCTCCTTTTGAGTACAAAAGATATTGATATGAAACGTGGTTCAGAGAGCTTAGTATGCTTTTGTAGACCTCTATTGAAAAAATAAGACTTTCTTAAACCTTGAGGTATATATTCTTCAGTCTTCTTGACTTCCATCTTGAGGGGTTGTACCCAAGTCTATACCTTTAACTTCCAGGTATTTGCTCACCATACTCTTCCAGTTGATGACGGAACTAATTGGTCGAAGATCACCATGACTACCCTGGGCTCCATGACGAAAATCTGAAAGAACATAAAATAGCTTATTTTCTTCATCATTCAGTATAAAAATGAAGTTATTTAATTTTTGTGATATTTTTGAAATAGTTATAAGTCTTCTTTCTTTTTGTTTAAAAGAATATGGGTACATTTATTTTTACAACAGCTATTCTTTTAATCCTTTCTACTTTAATTTAGGCATTTTTACTATTTGCTTTTAAATGGGTAATTTTTAAAATGACTAAGATTAAATATGTTGATCCTTATTTTTTTGGTATGATTTAATTCCTTTGAAAGCTAACCATCCTTTATTAAAGTTTTAAAAAATTGTTTAATCTCAAACTATCTTCACTTTTCTCTACGAAAAGTTTGTCTCCTAATGTGAATGCTTAGAGTAGTAGACATTATAATAATTTTACTGAGTAATTATTTTTATCTTATTGGATTTTCTCCTTTAGTGAAAACAGCACTCAGTCCACACTACATCCGTTTCCATCAGATGGCAGCACTATCTAGTAGCGCGAAAAGTAAATGAAAGAGCGCACAACGCAACTGAAACAGTGCGCAATGTAAATGAAAGAGCGCGCACCATAGTAATATGCGTGCAGGGAGAATTAGAATAAAAAAACAAATAAACAAACAACGGGAACGAGTAACACGATGACGAATCTATAAACTATGCATCAATGCCAGAGTGACAACAGCGCTTGCGAAAATTAGCAATTTAATGCAACGTTGAATGAGTGTGGCTAAGTGTTTTTGTATGGTTAGTTTTTTCTATCGTCCCGATAAATGTGTGCGTCTCGTTAGAATTTTGATTCATTCCGCTAACTTGCAATCCTCTCTCTCTCTCTCTCTATATATATATATATATACATATATATTCTGCTGTTTGTAAAAAATGCAACACTATGAAGGAATCATCAGAATTAAATGAAGTTTAATGCACAAACGACTTGTTTTAGTACAAATAAATGACGAAGTTTTCAAAGCAAAAAAAAAAAAACAATATTAAGTGTTCGAAATCAGTATTTAGTGTAGACACCACGCGCTGCAATAAGTGCTGCTAAATGACGTGGCATGGAGTCAAACAGATTTTGAATGTCTGCTTGTGGAAGAGAATTCCCCATTGCTTGTATGTGTAGCAAAAGTTCGTCTTTTGAAGCTGCAGGACGCGTACCACGAGCGAGACACCGACCAACCAAATCCCACACGTGCTTAATAGGCGACATATCTGGCGAATAAGCAGGCCAAGGAAGAAGTTGCATGTGTTGGGCTGAACAGAAGTCTCGAACAGTCTTTGCAACATGTGGGTGTGTATTATCCTGTTGAAAGATAGCTCCAGGGATGCCTTGATGGAAGGGATCGACTTCGGGCTGTAACACTTCACTAACGTACCTGTTGCTGTACCCTCAATTCGTAGCAAATTGGATCATCCATGATACGAAACCACATCCCAATCCATAACTCCGGGGTTTAGGCCACTATGTCATTTGATAACGCACTCTGGAAGGAAGCGTTCACCGGCATGGCGTTTAACACGAATGCGGTCATCATGGTCCCACAAATTGAAGTGAGATTCATCTGAAAAGACTACTTGGTGCCAATCAGCTTGCCAGGCTCTGGGCTCATGAGCACATTGTAGACGCAGCCATGGATGGTTTGCCGTGAGGGGGATCCTGTATAAAGGCACCCTTGCACGCGATCCACGGTGCAGCAGACGTCGACGAATTGACGAAGCCGACATTAGTATACATGTATTAGTAGACCAACGGGCTGCCAACTGCCTGGAGGAAGCTGTAAGGTCATTCACCGAGGTGTCGATCGTCGCGCGCTGACGTCACCTTCCGTCGTTCACTGCCAGTTTTTCGAGTTGTTCGGTGCTTGTCGGTCCACTGCTTCCAAACTCGCATCTCTGTGGAACTGTTCCGCTGCACACGAGCTCCTATTGCGCGATAGAAAAATCATCCTTCTCGAAGGTCGATAATCCTCCTCCGTTCAAACTCCGTAAGTTGTAGTTTCTCCTTATTTCGTCGTGGAGGCATACTTAGGTCTGACTAAACGTTCGCCACTAACAAATAATCATTAACTATTTTCAACGTCTTGCTACAGCCCTCTATTTATACGCTTTCAGCATCAGTTTAGAGGGCGATGCTCATGCTACGCATGCGCGGTGGCTCTGAAACTTTACTATTTTACGTAACATCCTATAATTGATATTTGCTGCAAAGTTCATTTAATTCTGATGATTCCTTCATGGTGTTGCTTTATTTTTTATAAACAGCAGTGTATATAGTTTATAGTTTATGCGAAAAAATCAGTTGTATAATTTTTCATAAAATACATTAGTTCTTAATCTATCTGTAAGTAATAATTTTTATGAGTTAGGTAATTGTGAGGATGTGCATCATGTTCTACTATAAAATTATTTATTGCCTAAAAGTTTCCGGTTAACAGAGAAAAAAGCGATAGGATGTAATGTGAAAGTTTTGTGTTACAAGAATTTATTTAAAATATGAAATTCTATATATTATCAGTGTCGGATTAAAAGACATGGAGGTCCCTAGGTAGTCGAATTCTCGGGGCCTTGTAGCCTAATAATTTTATTACATAACATTTCAGGAATATATTTCATTGCATAAATAAAATAACAAATTATCAGCAAATTAAAAAATACATAAATAAACAATAATTATTTATTAGAATCTATATTATCTACCCTTGCAATAAAAATAAATATTTGGTTTTCTCAATTTTTTGGCCGTGAACTTTTTTAGAACATCTTGGAATTCTATGATCTGCAAGACGTCGTATTAAATAACGATAATAGTAAGTAGGTTTAGTTTTTCTTGTATTATTGAAGATCGATGACAGTTTCTTAGCATCTTTAATTTTAAAAAGTTTTGTTCACCTGAAGCACTTGCTATCATAAGACACCTGTATGTTTTCAAAGCTGTCATAATAATGGGAAACGTTGATTGCAGCAAGTTTTTGAAAACAAATTCGTATGATCACGATACCGTTTAATTCATTTTTAAAATCTGCTATTTGCAATATGAAATGATTAAAATGAACCATTTCATCTGCGAATTCGAATTTGATGTCCTCAGGGTAATGTTCTCTAAATATTTGGGCAGTTTTTTTAACTTTTGAATTTTCCCTTATAGGAAATCAACGAGGAGCCCAAGTAGAAGAGATATTTTACTATATTTCTCCAAACGATGTGATAAACGTCTTCAAATAAATTGTCTAATACACGTAGATAAGTTTCAAAATTGAATTTTTCACTTACTTGATGAACAACATTTTTTCCATTACCGTCATCGTAACGTCGTTTTCTTTTGAGCACACGTCTACATTCATCCGCGTATTGCGAATCTATTTTCTCATTTTACTTTCTTTCATATTCGTAAGATATCTCTTTTCGAATTTGAAAAAAATCCTGTAATGATTTCAGAAGATAACAGCAGTTTGAAGCTCTATTGATTTCTTTTGTAAAGATTTATTTAATCTATTGATCGGGTTTTAGACAACAGCCCAAAACTATACAATCATAATATTTTCTTTCTTCGACAGCTCTTTTAGAAGACATTTAGCTTCATGCTTTCGAGTCACATCTTCAGCAATGACCTGCAAAACTTTCTGGAAGCTACAATAACCTTTGGATAAAGCCATAGTAGCATCAGCTCTGGCACACCATCTTGTGTCATTTACTCTTTTTACAACCAGTTCAGAGTCTTTGATGTCCTTTACATATTACAACATAATCACGAAATGGTGTGTCGTTACTGAGAAAAAGTTGTGCATTGCTTGTAGAAGTCCAAAGAACGAAACTTCTCCAACACAGCTTTCTGCCGCAAATACTCCAACTAGATTTAGCGAATGTGTTGTGCAATTCATGTTTGTCTCTAAAATATGCACTAGAAGAGCATTGTAGCATCCCGACATATTTTCTGCAACGCCATAAGATTGCCCCTTAAAATTTTTTATATCAGTGCTGCCTTTTTAGGAAGGTCAAAAGCTTCTCCCGTATGACTTTTTATGGGAATGAATGTTAGAAATCGTTCTGCCACTTCACCATCAGATACTCTCACATATCTAAGAACTACTGCCAATTAATCCATATGAGATATATAACTAATAAAATAACTTTTAATCTGAACTAAGCCTTGATTCTAAGCCAATCTCAGGAAAAGAAAAACTAAATAAATTACCAAGATGTTCTGTAAGTATGCAATCGAATGTCGGGAGTCTGAACGAAGTCCGTGGAGCAACTACCTATCAATAGGTGTAAATTGGATAAAAGACAATGTTTACGTCGCAGACGCGCTCTTGACATCACAGATTTCCCCCGGATGTTTTTGGAGCACTAACAGAAAACAGAACAAGCTCTTGAGGGGCCCCTAAAATGCGTGGGGCCCATAGGCAATTGCCTACTCCGCCTAATGAGTAATCCGGCACTGTCTATTATACAGAAATGCAGTTCCATTGCTACTCTCAGACCGAAATACATTTCAACTACACTCATGTCCATAAATTAAAGATATTGAAGTTCAGGCAAAGAAAGAGACAGAAGCAAAACAAATTTGACTTATTTGTAAAGTCTATTTATTAAACAAAAGGTAAAGAGCAAAAAAGATGCTATATGTTTGACATAATTAATAAAAATTGCGGTTTTTACTCCCTGGAGCAAATTTCAAAAAAGAACCTATTTACAAAAAATAGTATAACATGGTTAGTATGATGGTTAATACGGAGTATGTCTCCCGGACGATGCAATACAGGCCTTACAAAACCTACGCATGCTGTGTATCAAATTATCAATCTGATATTGGGGAATATTACACCACTCATCAAGCAATGCCCTTCAAAGTTCCGGTAGACAGGTGGGAGGGGGTTGACGGACTGCAATTCGTCGGCCAAGCATATCCCATACATGCTCTATTGGATTCAAGTCCGGTGAGTGTGCTGGCCAATCCATACGGGTGATATCCCCCGATTGAAGGCATTCGTCTACAATGTTTGCATGGTGAGGACGGGCGTTGTCATCCATAAGCAGAAATTCAGCACCCATGGCGGCACGAATTAAACGTACATGTTGTTCCAGAATGACATCCCGATAGATGTGGCCTGTCATCGTTACACTCTGAACATGCAGGTCAGTTCTGGAACCAAGATTAATTCCTCCCCAAACGAGCCATCCTCCACCACCGTAACGGTGTCGTTTAATGGTGTTCTCTTGGTGGTAACGGGTACCTGGCTCTCTCCATACAAGAGTCCGGCGAGAATCAGACTGCAAACTAAACCTGGGCTCGTCGGAAAGCATCACACAAGACCACTGTTGCGGTGTCCACAATGCATGCTCTCTACTCCAGGTTAATCGCAGGCGACAGTGAGTTGCGGTAAGGGGAACACATCTGACAGGCCTACGAGCATATAGACCAATGTGTCCTAAGCGTCTATACACGGTCTGCCTTGAAACTGTCGTACCGGTAGCTGAATAGAGCTGTCGATACAGGTCTGATGCTTTGCTCCGTCTGTTTCTTTTGGCAGTAACTGCCAAATACCGGTCCTCATTCGGCGTTGTAACTCGGGGGCGACCTGTGCTGTAACATCTACTCACATTACCATCATCTTGGAATCGTTGCCAAAGCCTGGAGATGACACTCTGGGCGATTCCAAGTTCCTCGGATACTTCCAGCTGGGTACGTCCACATTCCAGTCGTCCGATAATTCTACCACCTAAAAATCATCCAAATGCTTCCTTTGTGCCATAACTATGCGGTTATTGCACTGAAAGGCTTTTAAAGCGCTTGTGAACAATTTTACTTCGTTTCCACCATTCCTTATATACCCCTCTCTTACACTCTCGTCATTGTGACGTACTATCCGAGCCATCTGGTGGTTTCCTGTAATTTGCATATTCTTCTTCAAGATGTGTGTGATAATTCTACAGGTAAAATTTTTATTTTAGAGTTCAATTTCTGTGTGATTCTGAATTATCCTTAATTTATGGACATGAGTGTAGTTAGTCTACATTTTACACAGAATTACACTTAAAACTCTGTGTGTGATAAAGCATTGCAGCAATTTTCTCTCAGCAATAAGTTATTTTAATAATATTTAAAATAATTTCTTAAGTGTACAATTTTTTTAAGTATTGAGATCTAATGATATGTGACTTATTCGAGTATATATAAAAATTATATGCATATAATTTCAGTATATTATTAATTTATTTTCATAACCTTTTTTTTTCTACAAAATTTCCTCACAATGTAATATTTTTAATTCAGTGTTAACTTTGTATGCATTTAGATCGATTTCAAAATTAAGGATTCACAAAAAGATGTTGGGGATTGGAAAATAGAGGTTGTTTGAATAACAAACATATGAATGTTATAAAGTAGATTTAATTTTTTCACTTTAAAAACATCACAGTAGTAAGATTCGAAGGCAAAACCTCATTTCTCAAGCGTAAATTTTTCTAATTTATTAAAATATATTTTACTTACAATGACCACTCTACTCCAAAAAGCATTGAGATTTTATTTACTTACAAAATAAAATACTGGGAATACTGAGATAGCTTTATATTGAGTTTGGACAAATACCTTATACAAAAACAGGAAATTTAAGGTTTCCTCTTCAAAATAAAATAAATATGAATCACGAATTTATACAATTTTTAATACTAATCTGGAGCCATTGTAGTTCGTAGTTTGGTAGGGAGGGAGCACTTAGTTCTTTGGAACATTTATCTCCTTTCATGATATTTTATATATACTTGACATTAAAACTATTGGCGTAGCTAGTTCTGATTAGGCTCCGTATCAAAACTCCTTTGGAGGCCTTTTTTAGAAAAATCTCTGTTAGTAGTACTGTAGTTACACATGTTGGGGGCCCCTGTAGCTTGGGGGCCCCGTATCAGTGATACGGTGGTAACTACACCCCTGATTAAAATGCTTTCAAGTTGTACTTTTTTTAAATAAATAATATTTAAAATTTAAGAAAAAAATAAAACTATTGTTTATTAGTAATAAAAAAGAATTACTTTGATACGAATAAAATTACAATTATAAACTTAAAGTTAAAAATTGATGAAAAAAATCGTGACTTAAAATTTTTTTTTATGGGAGTGTGGCAGGTGGGATGATACCTAACCAATCCGATAGCAGCAAAGGAGTCTGAGTTAGAGACAAAATATTTTTTTATATGTGAAAGGTTAGAATGAGTTGGTATCGAGTGGAGCTTCTGTGATTGGCTGAACCTGGATCCATACTAAAAATAGCTTTGTTTTAAAATTGTTTCAAATAGTTTCAAATAGAAAATGTGTGTAATAAAAGTAAAGTTTATTTATGGAATGTATCAATATATTATCTGATTTTCCAATATATATATATATAAATATAAATATATAGAATATCAACAGAGTTCATTTTTACCACGTTTACACTGTAATGTAATTTCATTCTTGGGATTTTTAATTTTTAAGAAAAGAGAAAATTTTAACTGTATGTTAAAATGCCTACTACACTTTGATACAGAAATAATTTAATGTAACTTTATAAAATAAATGTAATATAAAATATTGTATTTTTCATATGTAAAATGTAATAACTCACCAACAGGAGATACTTGAACTGGTCTTTTCCTCATCTTTCTGTTAAACCAAGATCGGGCTGCTCCGTGGCCAAATAGCCAGAGAATAGTTGTCCCCTTTTCCATTTTTGATTCTGATCTACCTGCTCTGTTGTTAGCTGCAAAATTAAGAAAATTAAATTTCTCAAATGAAATAAACTAATTACGATTATTCTAAAATGAATATACATATGTACTAAAAGTTCATAATGCCTGCTTCATAGATTTGGAATTTATCCCATCCCATCTTATCATTTATAGTATACATAATTAATTTACAACTAAGAATTCCAGAGCTTTTTTCAAATAGTAAAAAAAAAATATATATTTTTTACTCTTAGATATTTTTAAGCTGTTATATACACAGTGATGTTTGTATTTACTGCAGCCCTATGAAGAAATCATGCAAATTAAAGAAAACGAAGAACAAAACAGGTATATATATATATATATATATATATATATATATTTTAAAAGTACAGGAGGAAGTAGAGAAAATTTGATAACACTTAAAAATGAATTAAAACAAACATCTTGTGGAAATTTATTTTCCATACGATTGAAATAAATTTTCCAAAGTAACAATACGGAGTAAAAATATTTTTGAAAGCAATGTTTTAAAGATAACTTAAGATGATTTAATTTTAATGTTTAACATACATGAATTTAACGGTAATACACATAAAATGCTACCGAAGTATTCCCGAATAGAAGGAAAAGTTTTTAACATGATAACAAAACTAGTGAGTTCACTTGTTTGGATTTACCGTACTGAAAATAATTATCCATAGATATTTATGCGCAATTTGATTTATACTTTTCAACAGATTTATTAGTTATTCATAGACCATACTTAATATTGAAACTGTAAAATTTTTCAATAATAACTTTATTTCTTCATACCCGTTTATTTATAAGTGGGAGCAAGGAATTCATCTACAAAACTACAAAAGAACATAGTTTTTGTATTGTTTTCAAATTATCTATAAAGTCAAAGAATATAAAAAATGTGATTAAAGGAAAATTACCTGCTGTTTTTGCTTTCCATCTTTGAATCAATGTTGGGATGAATGTGATGATAATTAAAGGAGGTGGAGTAGGCAATGTCATGTTCATATTTCGTATTAACTTTGCTCGTCCATATTTCCATTCTTTATCTGATTGTGACTGGATGCGTTGATATGTATTTGACATCATAGCAATTAACAAATTGATGAGTACAATTACAGTCACCATCATATATACTCCAAACACTACTTTCATGATGATTTTGGCAAAACCTGGGCTAAGATGCATTGGTGGCATGTAATCAGGTTCCACGAGTCCAAATAAAGCGTAAAAAAGCATTTCAAATGTTCCTAATGGTGACTGAAACACTTCAGCATCTACAGAGATGGTACGATTGCCTGGATCAAAAACAGGTTGATAGACAGCGCAAATGTGCAATGAAAACCCAGTTAAAAATATTGCTAAAATAGCCAAAAATCTCATAAGATCTTTCATGAGATCTCGGATAATAATAGCCCAAGGACCAAACAAGTGATGGAAAGTTAAAAAATTTAAGAACTCAAAAAATGCTAAAAGTAAACAAACTGCTAATAGTTGATTTCGGATATACAACATTACGAGTCGATTGTCATCGTGAAAGAAAGCACCTGCTACATGAATTGCAATGGCTATCATTCCAAATGTAACAATGACCAGTTTAATCCATCCTAAGCCTCCGCGTTCTCTCGGGTTGACATTGACAGCTACTAAAAATCCTAATATCCAAAACAAAAGCAACCATTCATGTGGATGAGGTACTAGTTGAGTGGAACTCCATAAGGGAAAATAAGGATTTAAAATTGAAAAACATAGTAAAAAAATTAGAAAAATATGGGACACAAGGTAAGCCATAAATTTGATGATAGGTATATTGGCTAATCTGTGAAGTGGGAGTGAACATGCCATCCATGTGATAGGGCAGAAAATAAACGCAAGAAATAAAAGAATGATTTGCCATGCGGGCCATTTTAAATTTCCCATCCAAACATCTGACAAATATTTTTGTACAGCTGAATGAGCTACCACATCTTTTCTTTCCAATTCAATCAAAACATCTAGAAAAACTGTGTTCTTGTGGTCACCAGCTTGAAGAAGCGCTCCTGCTGTGTTATTACTTGCTGCGATAGCTAACAAATCGGAAGCTAGAGTTTCGCAAAAAATTGCCATATTTTCTAGATCTTTTGCCCTTTCTTTCTCACGCTGAGCTAAATCTTCGTATCTGCGTGACATTTTTACTGCAGTATCAATAGGAGCAGGAGACACGAAAACAAACTCCAGTAATGGCAGGTGGTCTCTGTTCTTTCCACATACCATAAGATCTACCAAAAACTGGAAAAAAAAACACGTTAATTCGATACTAAAATTTTTGATAATGAAAATGAACGCAAACTTTTAAATAATTTCAGAATGAAAAAAAAGAGGATTGTGTAAACTCTGCTAGAAACTTATTATAAAAAGAAAGTAATGGTATGTGTCGACAATTGTTATTTGAGTAAATCTAATTAAATTTATTTCAAAAAGGGAGAGATTAGACAAAATTGAAGAAAAAATCGCAGCTCAGTTTCAGGGGCCATTTAAAATGTAAAATAACTTCACTGAAAAGAGAATCATGAATATACTGTACATGAAATATTTTTACATTAGCTGAAACTTTTTGAAAAAAATTACTATTCATAGCTCAAGAAATACATAGCTCATGACACAACAAGTGATACATAAAATCTTCTCTTTCAAGCACTTGAATTTAATACTATTCTATTTTTTGTAAGGATTATATATTTTCTAAATTAAGGGACTTATGATAAAAATTTTTGAGTAATAATTTATAATTTTAATTATAGTTATTTTCCTTTCAAAATGAATAATGATATTTTTTCGTTCAGGAATTCTATAGAAAAAATTTACTATTAAAATTAATTTAAAATATTAATACCATACCATACACAATTTTGTTAATTTTAAAATCTCTAATTAAAAATTTTAAGATTGAGTTGCTTATGTAGACTTTTAATTATAGTTGACTCCGAGGATGCTTTATGAAAATATTTTTAAAAATATATTAATATTCTGACAAACTACTGAATTTCTTTAAGAGCCTTACCGAAGAATCTTCCATGAGCGTGATAGTATTATGCTCTCTTTTAAAGAGGTATCGTAAAACATCTAGATGATTAGCATTTGCTGCAATACTCAATGGTATCTTGCCATCCTGTTACAGAAAATGTAAGTAATATGTAAGTGAAAGAATAAATAAAAATAAGTTTTTCTTATAGCACATGACATTGTCTTTAAGTTTAAGTGAGCTCTTAAATATAGCTACGTAAAACATAAACTTGACAGATTTTATTACTATAAATAATCCCAAATATTCCAAATGCATACTTTTAAAAATATAACTGATAAATCTTTTGACTAACTTTCATAAAAACGGTATTAATGAGTTACATTAGATTTATGCTGACTTGTGCAATAATTTACTTATGATATTTTAGTAGAAAGTGCCAGTAAAAGAAAATTGCAGTCACAAAATATATTACCTCTCAGTATGGCAAGCAATATTAAAAAAATAATACTTTAATTCTTTTAAGAGTATTATTTTGCGTAAAAGGATGTATTAGGCATCGAAATTAAGTCGATAAAAATGTAAATTAATGCGAATTGAAATAAAGTTCAAGTTGCAGGAGACTAATTTCCCAAAATAGGAATTTATCTGTCATTTAACTACTTTAGAAAGAAAAAAAATTGCATGTGCTAAGTGGAAAAAAAATTAAATTACAGATTATATTTTAATAACTGCTTTGTTTTGGTTTTGTATGTGAAAGAATAGTCAGCGAGACTCTGAAGATACAACCTCTGACAATACAGTTCGGTGAATGAAGTCAAAACGGTTGTCAAAACGATTCTGACAAAACCCGCAGCGGGAGACCGGGGAACTCCGTCAGTGACAAAAACATTGAGAACGTGAGGAAATTAATCACGAAAGATCGTTGATTAACTGTGTGCATAACTAATGAACTGCAGATTAACCGTGAATCCGTGCGACTCGTTACCCAGTATTTATGGATGAGAAAAATGTGGGGGATACGCAGGGTTTTTTTTTGCACGTATGTAAACCATGAACCTTGTTGTGCATACTGGGGTATGCACAACAAGGTTCATGGTATTTTGTACACGACAATGCTCACCCTCCCCCAACCTATTATCATCAAACAGTTCCTGGCAAAACAGGGGATGGGATACAAATTGAACATCCACCAAACTCGCAGATCTCAATCCTCCAGATTTCTTCCTATTCCCAAGACTCAAACTCGTTTTGAAAAGAAAGAGATTTGACGACATTCCTGACATCCAACGAAACGGGACGAGGCTTTTGAACTCCATCCCAAAAGAAGATTTCTTGCAAAGTTTCCAGGACATTTAGAACGGATCCCAGCGGTGCATAGTTATGGGATGTAACTATTTCGAAGCACAGTAAGGTAACTTTCGTTAATATTTCCTCTACATTAATGTTACAGGACTATTCACCGAACTTTGTTGTCAGAGGTTGTATATTGTTACTGAGAGAATAAAATATGAAATAAGTATTCTTAAGCACAAATTACATAATTCTAAGTACACTTCTAGTCTCTATTTGTTGAATTTTTGTTTTTATTTGAAAGGGTTTTCGATACTTCCAAATCCCTTTTATTTTGTAACTCTTTTGAAACAACATATTAATAACAAAGGAGGCTATAAAGGTAACCGCTTTCTATTAGGTAAAGAAAGGAAAACTACTTGAACTAAAAAAAAATACTAATCTTAAGATTTCGAATGAAATCGCTGCCAACAAATTGTTATTATGTAATTGAATTTGGATTCTTACCGTAGCTGAGGCTATAGATGAAGCACCACTGTCAATGAGAAGGTGAATCATATCTAAATAGCCTTGTTTTGCTGCATAATGCAATGCTGTCCATCCATTCTGAAAAATCATATTTTTTATTATAGGTAGTACTTTATAGATGTTTTTGCAATCATTCCTAAATATTCACATTTTAAAATTCTGAACTTACATTATCAGCTGCATTAATGTCTGCACCTTGTCCTAGAAGAAGACGAACTATATCTTCGTGTCCATGAGCTGCTGCCATATGCAATGGTGTCCGACCTTTTTTGTCTCCGGAATGAAATTTGTCCGTTATTCGACTCAAAATTAAACCAGCAACAGCCAAATGTCCTCCTCTTGCAGCCAAATGCAAGGGCATGGTTGCCTGTTCAAAATTTTAGTTTAGTCAAAGAACTGTTTTTAAATTAAACAGTAATACATGAAATGAGGTACTCAAAGCGAATGACAAAAAATGTGCAATAATTTATAACATAATTAGCTATGAGTTAAAAAAATAACTACCTAAATTCTTCTTAAGGTAATTTTTTCCTCTTTTTATTAAGTTTAGAGAGTAAAGTATTTATACTGCTTTCAAGTAAAATTTATAGTAAATAACTTTAGGAGTTAAGTACACTCAATTCTGTTTTTACACGAACTTCTTTTACACAATAGTAATTTAACTTGAATTAGAAAAAAATCACTTTTTACACGACCAACTTTGATTTAACACGATTGACTCAAACTCTGAGCAGAAAATTTTGCTATTTTTTATTTTTATAACTGGGAAAATTGGTAAGGATTCTCCAAATTTTATAACCTTAACATGGAATTTTGTCTGCTTTGCGAATATTAAGATATCGAGCTCATGATACCAAACACAATGATCAATTACTGAATTCGTTCTTAAATCCTCCGAAATATCAGCATCGTAGGTGGCTGGTCCTAATTTTGTTCACGAGATTACAGAAAGAATTTCACGAATAGAGCACGAAAACTGTAATCAAGATATTTCTAGTGAGAGTAGTAATTTAGCAGTTTTACGCAAATGTGTGCGTTTAGTGTCAGCAAGAGACAATGAATAAAATATTTTTATGTGTAAAATATTTTGCCTAATTTTGTGCTCAGAAATTAGTGATATATTTTTTTTCCGTTTTCAAATAATAATTTACGTTGTATGAATGTACAACCTTTGTGAAATAAAATGTGTGAGATCTTAACATGAAAACTCATTGATTTTTTTGTATAAATTTTTGCTAATTTTTTAGACATGGAGAACTAATATTTCATTTTTCCGTAGAGGCAATATGTTTTTTTCTCGAAATTTTTTGACGCATATTCTTCGAAAGCGTATGTATGGTTTAAAAATATAATTAAGTGTATATTTTGTAATCTACTTAATTTCTGATTTCACAAATAATAAATTATTTGAAGATCTTACAGCTTTGTATTTTTGCTGTAAAAGATCTACCAATCATGGTAATTTCATGAAAAACACGATAGAAATTTTTTACTACAGATAAATAAAGTATTTATTCGAATTTTTATATTTGAATACTGGAGTGATTCCTTGGGCTCAGAATCTCCTGAAAATATTAAGTATTTTTAATTTAAAGATGATACATAAATTAAATTTCCAAATAAAATAAATTACCTCAATTGCAGTTGAAGCATCCACTTGTACACCAGCACTATTTAACAGCATTCTGACAACATCTTCTCTCCCATATCTTGCAGCCATATGTAATGGTGTAAATCCATACTGAATGAAGAAAATAGGCTACGAATTATTATTATAGAATGGAAAGCAAATTTAATTTATTCAGAGCAGTAGAATATCTATCTGTATTATATTTCGCATAAAATAACTAGATACACATTCATACTGTCTGAAATTTAAACTGGAATCAAGGTCCTTATGAGTAACGATTAGACCACGCATACATCATTCAAACAGCATAGCCAATTATACCATAAAGTTGTTTTACTTGCAGCCTAGTTATACTTACATAGTTTCCTGTAGCATTACAGATCTACAGAATTTTAACGAGAAAAATGTAAGACTATTTATACTAAAGTTACATGTTCCTAGTACGTCTTTGTAGAATTTTAATGGTAAAGCTCGACTATTAGCCTAGAGATCAGAAAGCGGTTAAAATTTTGGATCTTCGATTTATTAGAAAACGTTACTCACATCAGCTTCTGGACTATCTGCTGGTCTTTCGCTAGGTATAGTAGCTGGAACTTGGGTAAGCATCTCTCGAACAAAATCTTCTTGACCGTAACTTGCAGCTATATGCAATGCTGTCATTCCAGTCTAAAGAAAAATTGCAGATAAGATGTTGCGTTATTGAGTTTTATATGTCTAAAAAATCTTAGCAATATTTTATTTATCAATAATTATGAATATAGAACAGTTATATGAGTTGTGTTTAAGGCTCTAGATAGATAAAGGTAGTGTTATTTAAATTTAAATAATTAATCATGTCAAAATGTAAAATAAATTTTGCAATTTTTCACTATCTCAAAAATTTTATAGGTGAGAACCATTTTTCTCATTTATTTAAAAATAAATTAATTTTTTTCTGTTTTTGAAGATACTTATTCTTATGTAAATTACATCTCTTATTTAACCTTATACTATTTTGCTTAAACTGAAATAAAATAATTATTTAAGTATTTATACTCATGTCTAAAATTGAGGTCGCGAACATGTTTTTCGTCATAATATGGTAAATACCCCCAGTAAAACTGATAGAATTTGTATTTTATGTATTTTGAAGGGGGGGGGGACGGGTAGTACAATATCAACCACCAGTTTTGGAAAAGATGCTGTTTAGCGTTAGTTTTTGTCGAATTAACTGGATTGAGACCGTTCAAGCATATGGGAATTTTGCCTCAAGTTTTGTGAATATTTTATTAAAAAAAGTTAGTCTATTTGCAGTGAAAACGACTTCTTATAATCTTGTAGATGATTTCTTGCGATGAAGAGCCGTTGGTAGGTTTGGAACTAGCCAGTCTCAAGCGGAAGAGACTCTATGGTTACAAGTGGCCCGAAACTGATTTCTGGGTTATGGAATCAATTCCAAGTAAGTAGTACTATATCTTGAGGAAGGTGGGCCAAGATCACCACAAAGCATCAACATCTGCACAGAACCGTTACTTAGCATTAAGAGCATTACGACATTGGCAAACAATGGCTCCTCAGCATTCTCTTGAACTTCTTGCTGTGTCTGGAAGAATTTCCAGGTAAGCAGTTTACAGCCGTCTTGCAGTGACTGACCTTTACACCTGGCGTCCAGTCTGGTGCGTCCTTTTGGCTGCATCCAGCAGAAAATACCAGATATTGTGGAGATGAAAACATCAGTTGTGGACACCACAAGAATGGGTAGGGAGGGGGTCTTTTCAGTGATGAGTTGAAATTTACCAAAATGATTCTGGTCAAGTCTTCATTGGAGAGAAAATGGAGCTCGCTTTTATCCCTCTAACGCAAAAAATCTATAGATTTGGAGGCAAAAGGAATCCTTGTGTATAGTGGCATAATGTTGGGCAGTCGTTCACCACTGTACGTTTTCGATGTGGGTACTGTCAACTCACGGCGCTATAGGGATGGGATTCTGGAAGCCTATGTAAGGTTTTTCTTGATGCTATGGACCCGGGCTACATTTTTATGGACGATAATGCATGGTCACCACAGAATGTGTTTATTGTTGACGAATTTGATGTCGCAGAGGGTATTTGCCGTATGGATTGACGGATCATAATTTTATTGAACATGTTTTGGATGGTCTAGGAAAAGCCTTTTTTCAGTGTAGCTCCCTTTCCAGGACCCCACAAGAATTAAAAGTCCCCTTTTAGAAAAATGGGCTTTGTTATCACAAATACTTATTGACACCCTCATAAACAGTATGATAGATCGTTGTGAGGCTTTTATAGAGGCTCACAGGGATCACATTCCCTATTAGACAGACTTTTCCCGAGGTAAATGCTTTATCTCTGATTCATAATTTCACACTTTTTGATATGACTTGTGTCTCAGTTCCCAGTTAAAATATTTTTCGTATTTTATGTTGTTGTATTCTTTCTGATATTGTATTATGTCTCTGAGCCAAATTTCGTGAAAACACACAGTAAATAGTTCATCCTTTTTGACAGATTTTATGTTTGTGCCCTTAATTTGACGACATGATTATAGATTACTTATAATTAGTAATTCTCAAGGTAATATTTCTTTTAAAATAAGACGACAAAATATCAACAATCTAAATTAGGAGTAATACCTGTGTACACAAAATAACAATTTTTTAAAAATATGTTTAATAAAAGTACGAATAACTACATTACGAGAGTTTTTATGCGTTAAGTATGAACATTTTCAAAATTTTTTAGAATAGTATTAAACCTTTTTGCTTGCGTATCTCCAAGACATAGCAGATTTCAAAGCATGCAGTACTTCACAATGCCCATACTTTGCGGCTAAATGTAAAGCTGTATATCCTTCCTAAGAATTTACAAAAGAATTACAGATAAGCAAATGCAATGCACATTTATTAGTAATATCAACAAAAATATATGCAGGGTGTCCCCAAAAAATGTATACACATTTTAGCAGCTGATAGACTTAGAGAGCATTAGAGAGGACTTTGAACAGGAAGAGTTTTATTTCCAGCAAGATGGGGCACCTCCACACTACAATCGTGATGTTAGATCCTTTCTTGATGGGATCTTGCCAAACAGGTGGATTGGACGGAGAGGTTTTGTCGAATACCCTCCACGTTCACCAGACCTCACACCACTAGACTTCTTTTTATGGGGATACCTAAAGGACAAAGTCTACGCACAGAAACCTGCAACAGTTGTTCAATTGAGGGCAACCATTGAACATGAATGTACGAATATCCCAAGGGAATTGTTCCATCATGTGTGCTATTCCATCGCTTCGCGTTGTCAGCAGTGTCTGGAGAAGAACGGACATCAGTTTGAGAACATGCGATAACAAGACAATAGAATGATATTTGTAGAATCTTTTACATGTTGAAAATTATTCGAATTATAATAAACCCCAAATTTACAATTATTTAAAGTGTGTATGCGTTTTTTTGGGACACCCTGTAGTTATTTAACAATACTTTCACGAAAATTAATAATTTATTAAACTTATACAAAATGTTACGAATTACATTCTGTATTGTATGTTCTAAGCTATATTTACTATAATGCGAAATATTTTAGACATGCACATGAATTGCACACTCTTTAATCGCCTTACATGGTTTTCCTTATTCATACAAGAAAGAATATAGTTAATGCTTAGAAATGAAAGATCCCAAAGGGTTTTTCGAGAAAATACAAACACGCGCACGATTTACTAGAATAAAGTTGAATCAATTATGTAATTTTACAAACATAAAAAATAAAATAATTAACTTGCAAGACTTGGAACGTGGTAACGTAATCAGAATTTGTGAAGATGGCTGGTCATGCAGAGCAATAAGCTGCCACCTGCACCATATGAATATAGTTGAGCAGAAGTACTGGAAGTTGCTTCCAGGAGCTCACTAACGGAATGAAGGCTTTGAAATACCAGAGTGCCCGAATACGAAGCAAAATCGGATGAGAATGTCTGATAGGTCTGAAGTGCTCCAACACCACCAATGTCCGCCCTCTAACTCGTAGCACCTTACACCATCTGATAGCTCTCTATTGTGGCAAGTCTCTTAACTACAGAATATCGACAAAGCCGTTTAGAATGGTGATTAGCTGTTCATTCTGTCCATCGGCAGACTAGCATTGCATCAGCAATGGATCTCTTTCAGTTTTGGAACAGATGATCATCGGATCTATCTATAGAGAGGCCAAGACTAACGGTGCCAATCAATCTTTGTTTTCGAGGCATGCAGCCTTTGTGTGTTGTTTTAGTGCTATTCCTCACAAAAGCAGAGAGAGGTTGCCTCTATTCATTTTACGTAGAGCTTTAACTGCTCAAAGACATGTTGCCGACATCCAGAGGCTGACTGCGTTGACCTTAATGACATATCATGGTCTGTTAGATCAATTTTAAACAAGATAAAATATCAGTCCTCAAATAGCTCGTATATATCTGGTCTTTATTCAGAAGATGTAATGATACTAAATTATAATCATTACTACTGTTCCTTTTTCTAAAATGAAAGTAAAGAGGTAGCTCACTAAGGATGATTCTTCAGCACTGGCTGAAATGGAAGCACTATATACGAAAAAATATTGTACGTAACCTATAATCAAGTTTTCTTTCTCTCTTTTCTTCTTCTCGTAAACATGTTGTAGATTCAAAACATAAACATTTTTCTCCATAATACAAAGTTATACCGAAAGTTCTTGAATATACTCACAAAATCAGCTAACATTATGTTGAAAATTTAATTTTAGAGATTATAAATGAGTATATGTATTAACATAACAGAATATGAATATTAATATCTTACATCAGTTTCATCTGTAGGATTAGATCCAGACTCCAAAAGGACTTTAACTACTTCAGCATTTCCTCCTGAAGCTGCTTGATGAAGAGCTGTAGCGTTATTCTACAAATAAATTTGTGATGTATTTTAAAATAAGGTTTTTCATACTCAATAAAAAAAAAATTAACGATTAATTATTATAAAGGACTGCTTTGGAGAAATGATTATATTTGAAGGATAGAGCCCAAAATTTTTAAACAGTTTAAGGCGAAACAGTCATAAGTTACCTTTGAACAATGATACGTAAGAGAATTAGTAAAATAATAGTGGACAATATTTATTAGGAGTAGCTAGATATATTCTTAATTTTTGTTAAAAGGAAATATTTTGAATAAGATTAACATGAAAATATTGATTCTTCCCTTTTCATTTGCCATTGAAATAATGACTTATAAGAATATTTGATGAATGAAAAGTTACAGAACAGTATTTAAAACATTACATTATAAAAATTCTCATCTTGAAAACTAAGTTTGTTCTTGTTCCTAATTTCTACACAAGACTAAAATCTGAAAATATACACACCTTACTCCGAGCAGTAGTAACCAATTTAGGATCAAACTTCATGAGACCTTTTATTACAGCCACACTTCCTTTCTGTGCTGCTATGTGAGCGCAAGTAATTCCACTCTAGAAAATGCGTGAAGTATACTTAGTTAGTAAACTAAATATGCTGTTAAATCAAAAATGAGCATTTTTCACATAATGATGAAAATATTTTTAAAATTATAGAGGAATTGAATTACATATTTTGAACGAAAATTTTAAACTTAAGTAATATAAGAAAAACACGGAAATGTATTTACTCACCGAGCTAGCTTTAGATACAAGGTCAGGCTTCAATTGAAGGAATAGTTTCACTACTTCAGAATGATCATTTTCTGCAGCTAAAAGTAATGGTGTTTGTCCTCGCTATAAATAAATCGCATGATTAAATTAATAAGTTTCAAGCATTAATGAATATTTTTTTCCTATTAAAATGCACAGTTCAGTTTAATAAAAATGTAATAGAAAAAGTAAATAGGAGAAAATTGTACTCATTTTCATGCTGCCGACTACTTTTTAAAAAAAAAAATGGAGGTATGGGGATTTTTTTGTGGTTTTTAGATTTGTTTAGTACATTTTAGAAAAATATGCTAAAATTAAGAAAAGAAAAAGAAATTATTATTACTAAAAGGGGAAAAATTGGTAACAATTTGCAAAAAATAACATAAACGGGACCCATTCTGTACCAAAAGTTTATGAACAAATTTTCAATTTTCCAATTCTGATGTGTTGCTATGTTATTTATTTTTGAAATGACCTTCAGGATAAGAGATATTTTAATTTTTACAAAAACTAGAGCACTTTATCTGAGTTATTATATGAAATTGCTTAAAATAACAGTGGTTATATTAACATAAGGGAGTGTAAATTTTGTAATAAAATAGTGATTGATAAATATGAAAGTAAAAACACTTCTATTATTATACAGAATATACACAAAAAATTTTAGTTAATTATTTTCAAAACTTTTTGAGCAATCGCTGTCCCCCTTTTGAACATTTTCAAAAAAACAAAAAAACATTTCGAGTAAAACGCGTTTTAAAGTATGACATATCTTGCTTAAAGTAATGGTATTTGCTTTTACTAAAACACTTGTAGTTTTTATTCTAGTGAACGGAAAATAATAAATTTGGTATTCGTATAAAATCAATAAGATGGTCTATATAATAAAATCATTAAAAAAATTCGTCAATTTTTGTCAAAACTTCACAATTTTGGGTAGTCGGATACCTTAATAATAAAGGTCAGCTTTTTTTATTTTGATATGTGATTGAAACTTAACCTTTTTTTTTTTAGAAAAAATTAAAAGTAATATTTTGTGAAACTTGACTCTTGAATAACATTTTATCATTTAATAAACAAAAAGCAGGCAGCAAGTTTTTGTAAAATTTTTTTATGATAATCGAAAAAATATTTATTACTTAAATCATTTTTAAACTTTATCAGCAAAGAACACAAACCTGAGTTTGTTGAAATAACTCACATAGATTGAATATAAAACGATTCGAAAAGTTAAGAATTTGTATTAGTTTGAATAAACAAAAAGAAGCCAGTGGCTGTGTGGTAGAGTAACCCGCTGCACGCCACAGGTTTGGATTTGAAACCCCATGCTGGTCAAGATCGATTCAGCCCTTTATTCCTTCAGTGGGTTGATAAATGAGTACCAAGCTTTCTTGGGAAATAAACACTGGGGGTTTTGCGTCAGTTCAGTAACCTGCCCGAAACATCTGTTCATGCACCCCAGTGCCCAAGGTCATGAAAACTAAAATTGGCACAGTTTGCCTTGGTCCTCTATGGGCTGTTGTGCCACTGAGTTAAGTTTAGCTTTGAATAAACAAATATAAAGAAATGTTATACTGAGACATTGAAAGCCTATTAAGAGAAAAGGAGAAGAAAACTAAATTCTTTTAAACAAAATTATATTCCTTTATGTACATTAGTGTCTAAAATTAAGGCCACAAATACATTTTTCACAATAATTCATAAATTACCGATTGTTTATAAGATAGTCTTAAAAATCTTTGAATTTTTTTACATATTTCTAATTAGATGTTTTTTGTTACTATAATATTTTGAGTATTTAGACTTTTACAAATTAACTTGGGTGTTAATTTGTTTAAAAGCTGTATTATCTCTTCTTAATTTCAGTTTTGTAATATATCCAAGTAAAGGAAAAGGTTGTTGCCTTACAACTTTGTTGAACCCCACAATCTTATCCCAAAGCCTAAGAGTCTGTTCAATGCATTAATGCGTTTATTCTATTTTGTCTTGTATTATCTTGCATATAGGTGTGCTTTAAGTAGAATGATAGTGATTTGAAATACTATTAATGAATACACACACAAGCATGCATTTATATATATATATATATATCTTACATTGTCCGTGGCATTGGGATCTGCCTTCATGTCTAAAAGGGTCCGGCAAGTTTCAAAACGTCCCTGCTGTGAAGCTAGATGGAGTCCCGTCTGTTTGCTCTGAAAGAATAACATCAATAATAAGATAATGCTTCATTATTGGCAATTTATTAGCATAATAATTTTCTCTCTCTTGATGTGTGAGTTTTTCCAGCTCTTGTTTTTAAAAATAAGAACTATGATAGAATCTTTAATTAACGTAATTTAAAACTTTAATTGCGTAAAAGTAGTATGAAACCATCAGAAAAAGTTTTATTTTAGGAAAATACTTCCCTTCTGATTACCAGATTTACTTTAAAATAAGCTAGTTATCATTCCTTTTATTTTACATTTCCTTAATCCAAAATTTAAAGAAATAAATTATGTACTCTTAATATTACTTAGCTTAAAAGAGGCAAATATACTACTGATCTTGTAATTGGTCTTTCCGTAAACCTGTAACTAATCCTCTTGGGGTAAATCTATTTCTTTTTAACTGTTCTTCTATTGAAAATTTTCTCCCGAAGAAGAAGACTTGACTTATGCAAATTAGTGGTTCTATTTAAACATTGACTTTTAGGGACGCGAAGTGAGTTGAGAGTTAGTCGAGAGCCCGTCGATAGTTACTCCACGAGTAGTTTCTGGATGGTCAATTATTGCTAAATGGTGAATAAGTTATAAGATTCAGATTAATGATAATGACCCGAGGTCGTACAGAAAATAAAGAAATTAAAGTGAAATATACCGTAGAAGTCCAAAGTGTGACCTAGAGTAAGTGAATTAGATTATACTCATATATTAAGTATCCTTTAGCCGTGTGATTGCTCTCATAATTAGAAGTGTTGTGCATTTCCTACCCTGAGTTGTTTGATTTAAGCTAGTGAGTGAGAAAGAGAGAGAGAGAGAGAGAAATAATAAATCTGTGTTTGAACTTGTTACGGCTGATCTTTACTCAAACCCCCCAAACACCAACCACTTCTACGAGGTTGTTAGAATCTTAGTGAAGTCTCTTTAATTGTATATTTTTCAGGAATGAGAAGACACTTACCAAAGTAAGCCCATCAATAGCAGCTCCATACTTATCAACGAGAAGCTTGACGACATTGGTATGACCTTGAGCAGCTGCATGGTGTAAAGGAGTCATACCTCTTTTTGTTCTTACATTTACAAAAGCTTTATGATTTAAGAGGATCTCGATGACGTCTGCATGCCCATGTTCAGCAGCAAGGTGCAGTCCAGCTCGCCCTTCCTAAAATACAGAAGTTTTTTTCAGCTCTTTTACAAAAGTATTCAATAACCCTTTAAGGACCGGTCATCTAGCTCATTTAAAAATTCATATAAAATCATTACTGTAATTAAATACGCTTAAATTTTTGTTTATATCCATGCTAAATTACATTAGTTCCAAATTCAAATCACATTGGTGTGACCACGGGCCTCAGAACGGGTAAAACGCTATCTCACATACGATATCAGGTTCCCTGAAGTGATCTCATGTATGTGATCGTGGACCTGAACGGGTTAATAGAACTAATCCATTATGTTAAAACTGTTTAGATTTCATCTACAACTAATTGGCCAAATCTCAAGAACATATTTAAAGTTATACTATAAGAAAACGACATATAGAACCACTTACATTTTCATTAACCTTTTATTGTGAGAGGTTTATCAGAACACTAACAACTGATACAAAATAGTTTTGGAGTGTCGTTTATTGTATAGACTTCTGAAATTGTTATGGATAATAATTGAAAAACGTGATGTGTACCTCACAAAGGAAATTGATGATCTCATTAGAAATTTAGCAAATTTTTTATATTTTAATAATAAGTATTATATAAAATTAGAGAATGATTCTAACCTGAATTTATATGAGGATGAAACTGTGAGAATTGGCCAATATTTCTCTTCAAGAATATTTTATTAGAATAACATTTGGTTTTAATAGGTTATATATGCATCCCGAAGTGCATTAAAATTATTGAGTTAATGGATAAAAGCATTCTTTAGGAAAAGAGTAAGAAAAATGTTTCTGACCTGTAATAAATCTTATTATGAATGATAATTTCATTAGTTTAATACCTCTGCTTGAAGTGTTAATTTTTTTTATTTTGTTTTTTTATTCCAATTGTTGATTTTTGAAGAAAAAATTACTGTTTCTTGTATATATTACGTTGATAAATTATTATACAGAGGTTTTGTATTGATATATCTTGGTAACTGATGTATATTTTATCAAAAAACAAAAAAAATAATTTATTACTTTTTAATCCTTGATTTGTTTAAGAGTTTTCTCACGTTAATTACGTCACAATTCAACCGCAAAAATTAAAAAAAGTAGCATGCATCCGAAAACTTTTGTTTACACATTAAAAATAATATTCGAAGATAAAATATATTAAATATAAAAAGAGTAAAAAAGAAATCCTTTTCTAAATATCTGTCTTAGATATTCCTAACTGATCATAATATTAAGTCTGACAATGAGAGAAAGAGAGAGAGAGAGAGAGAGTGAGATTAAAGACATTGAGAAAAAAAGTGATAACTTGACCTTGTAGCAAAAACATTTCTCAACACATTCTCTAGACAGTTTATAAAAAAAGTGAATGAATTCAATATGGTATGAAAATTTTATTAGTGTACTCTTTAAGGTTACTGTAATGAAAAATTTAAAGAAAAGAAAATGGACCACTTACAATGTCAAAAACATCCACTCTTGCACCATTCTGCAGTAAAAGCTGAACAACAAGAGATTTTCCTGAATCGCACGCATACAGAAGTGGAGACCAACCATTCTAAAAAATATAAATATATATAACTCAGAACTAAAAACTAACCAAAGAAGTTTTTTCGGGAAAATAATTGAAACACAATAAAATATCCAAAAGTGATATAATAGGTAGGAACAAAAAACATTACTTGCGTGAGTATAAAAACATTTGTTGTAATATTTTAGGATTTAATTTAGATTAAAAATTTTAGATACAAATATTTAATAAGCATTCAACTTTAAAGCTAAGGATTTTTCAAAATTACTTTATGTTCTGAACTAAAAGTGGATATAAAATGTGATTAAATGTGACTATCTTAAAAACTGCGATTTGATACATTCTAAAGGGCTTATTACATAAACGTAACAAATTTCATTGGATTTTAGAGGACTGTTTTAGATATATATCTTATTTTTCATGCATAATTATTAAAAAAATTTCATTTTACAAAAAGTGCATTCAAAAAATATACTTCAAGTTAAATAAAGTTAATAGCTAAAAACTAGTTAAAATTCTCCAGTTTTTTAGATGCTATTCCTTCTTCCTCAGTTTTGATATATATATGTATATATAATATATATATATATATATATATATATATAACACACATAATATAAATATAATATAATATACATATTAAATGCATAATATATATATATAATAAAAAAAAAAAAAAATAATATACATATTAAATGCATAATATATATATATATGTATATATATATACATATTAAATGCATAATATATATATATATATTATATATATATAATATTAATGATATATATATTATATATATTTATATATATATATATACATATTAAATGCATAATATATATATATATATGTATATATATATATATATATGTATATATATTAAAGGCATTAACTTTTCTTCTACAGGTTTTCACTGTTGACAGAGTGACAGTTTGAATATTCAGTGAGCTCATTATCAATCATTCTTTGTCCCTGCATATTCAGTATGTAATATCCAGAAAAAATACTCATTTCACACACATTTAATATGGAAAAAAAATCCCAGGAAACCCTTATTAAACTGCTCCAGCATTATAAGCACCTGAACGCAATGTTTGGTGCTCAACACAAACACTTGTTTTGGTAATACCTGTCACAGAATAAAATAAAAGCATATTAATTTGGGTATTAGATTTTGTCGTGCTAGCAGTTTTTCAGAATTTTTTTTGGAATCCTGAGGACTATTACAAGTTTTTTAGCACGCTGAAATTTGGGCCAGTTTTCAGGTACTATTGCGCACTGTCCATAATGGCTAAGGCTTTGTGAAACACAAATAAAAGAAAGAAGCAATAACAGCTTGCTAAATTTTACAGAAGTCAGCAATTTTCCTTCGAACAGAAATTCCACAGTAATTTTGTAATTTGTTAATTATGTAATCGGTATCAATTTACCTCTCCTTCCCCGAGACCTTTATTTCTATTTTTCGATTTACGAAGCTTAGCTCCAACTCTTTTCTATATATGTCCAAAACATTCTAGCTTGAAAACGGAGCGTTTTTTCTATGTTTTTACAGTGAAAAAAGCTTTAGAATTTCCATCTTTATAATAGTCAGTGTATCGCAGCATTCTGTGATTTCTGGATCTCTCAAAAAAGCTCCACCATCAAGATCCTTTGTTATGGTTAAATGGAATCTTAACACTTTGTTGTTTAGTATTTGAATTTTCTGAAAAATTGAGATAGCGTTTCAAGGTCCCCAAATTTTCCTGATATCTGCAGATATTGCACTTACCCAACTATTTTGAGAGGAAAATCCACGACGCTGCCAGGTACTATACCTCCAAAAACCACAAATTTCAACATCATCAACATATTCTTTCAATGATCTTATACCTTTCTCTGTATCATTGATTTCCCCCCAGCAGAAGCAGGAGTACTTAACAGTTTTTTCTTCGTGAAGGTACAATATATCCAAACTTGGAAAGAAAAAGTGGTAGATTCAAAATAGTACAAAATTTTCTTCCTACAGAAAAACCTCTCCTAATTATATTCAAACTAAAAATAAAACGATCATCAATCTCATTCAATTTATCTAACTTCTTGGATGTACAAAATGATGATACAAAATCCCTATTTTGTTCTGCAAAGAAAAATTTGAAGAAATTCCAAATCTTGAATACCCCCAAAATACAGGTTTCTTACTCCACACATTTCAGTTGGACTTTGAAAGACATTAACTACTACTTGCAAATCAATAAGTTTGTTTCAAGTGAAGTATCTAGCTGATAATTTTCACCATAATTAGATTGGTTATATTGTTGTAGCTTTGTTGATTTAGCAATCATATTTTCTTAGCTGCTTGAAGCAGTTCCAATGCATGTATATGTTACCGGCAAAGTATGAAATCTGGCATTCTATAGAATGCCTAGGCATTCTATACAATGCCTAAATCAAGCCGGCAATGTATGAAATGATTCCTATTTCACACATTGCCTAGGCATTCTATAGAATGCCTAATGAGAAACCGGCAAGGTATGAAATACATCTCAGATTCATATCAAATATTGTCAATTGGCAAGGTATAAAACTTTTAACGCGTGTCTCAGGCTCAGAATCTGTTAGTTGTACATTGCTGTTTGTTCGTAAATGTCAAAATACTCAATTTTACTTAAACTTAGTCAACAAAAAATTGGTTTTTTCCTGTGCTACCTGAAAATGGAGAAGCAAGCTATAGTGTTGGAGAATGAGACATGGTCTATAGCAGGGGTCGGCAACCTATGTCACACGAGCCACATGTGGCACGAGGAACAATTCTCAGTGCACTTTGCACTACTCAACACATTTATAAATTTTTGAATTCTTTCAAAAATGCCCTACTGTGTGGTTCGCTGAATCATATTGGTAGATTGGTTTGACACGCAACAGCTAAAAGGTTGCCTACCCATGGTCCATAAACATGAAACAACTATTCAACGGTTTAGTTGCTAAAATTCGAGTTGATGCTCCAAAAAAAAAGGTTTTTTCTTATTTGAAATTATTTACTAGAAGTTAATAACTGATAAAAAAAAATGCAAAAATGACTACTAAGAAGAAACTCAGGGACTATTGATTGCTGAATAGCTATGATGTGATGTTTGCTGAAAATAAAAGTAAACTGTTAAAGAAAGCGTCAACACCATAAAACAGTGATCCCCAACCCTTGTGTCGTGGATCAAAGGGTATCTGGTCACTCAAGAGCATTAAATTATTTCCATTATATTTACTGGGGTGTATTTTTTCTCGTGTTTTTGCGACTTTCCATGGAAATCACTTTATATTTTATGTGAAATCATTTTATAATTATTTTTTGGTGCAACTTAATTTTACTCTGAAGGCATGTTTAAATACAATTAAATTATAAAATCAAAACAATTTAAAATATAAATAATCAACATCCCCCCTCAGCGGGCTGCCGTAAAATTATCAAACGTTGACTGGTCCAGAAGAGAAAACTGTTGTGAAGAACTGCTATACAGTATTACGTCATGGATTCTTTTTTTCCCAATGGGGCTGCAGATTCATATTTTTACCATTTTCAGACCTAGTACATTCTCCAGGGGCTGGTATCCCTTTTTAGCACGGCACCATGTAAATGATACCAATTGCCGACGGTAATTTGGGGCACCCAGTTTGACGATGTGAACTTATTCTAGGATTTAATTTGCCAAGAGCATAATTAATTTCATGATTCTGGGATATGATAGAATTTTGAAAGAACTTTCAACCAAATGCAAAAATATTACACATTATGATATTGAACTGTACATACACCTACGTGAAATTTGCCAGAAAAAAACAGAAAATTATTTTTTGAAAAAAAGGTATTGTGTAATACAAAACATTGATTTTTTTTCCGAATATCAATATATTGGCACTTGTAATGAGTCAGAAACAGGACGGTTTCTATCAACTTGGAACTTCTGAAGGAATTTTAATACCAAGTATATGCGAAATCACAATTTAACAGTAATTTTTTTAATGGCAGTCTCATTATTTTGTCAGAATAACATTTGTACCTTTAGAATGTAAGTCATCGATATAATATCCTTATCATGACCTCTTTTCATACTTTGCCTAAATAGCTTTAGGCATTGTATAGAATGCCTGGGCATTCTATACAATGCCTAGGCAAAGTATGTAATCAATCTCATATTTCATACTTTGCCTAAAAACGTCCGGCATTGTATAGAATGCCTAGGCATTTCTATAGAATGCCGGGCATTTCATACT
>BMAO01018800.1:0-93370 GCA_019973975.1 Trichonephila clavata | reverse complement strand
TTCTCTTAAAAAAGGAAGAAAAAAAATTCTTTCAGTAACATTTTCTCTGATTTAAACTGATATTTTTTTCACTCACATAATCCTAAAAATCCATGATATATAAATTCAAAATAATTTCATTGACATAAATAACTATTCTTCATCTTTAACATGAATCTTTTCCATCAAACATGGTTGTTATTCTCTGACGTGAACATATTATTGTACTAAGAAACGTAAATAAAGTATCATTAAAAAGTCATACAATCTTTCACATTTATTTCGAAGGACACAATTCTGTTTCACATAACTAGCATATTTACCGATATATAGTGCTTAATACATTAAAATATGAATAAAGTTACAAATTAACATATTAAAATCAAGCAATTTGGAATGTAGAGCTTAATGAGTTTCTAAAGCATCCATGAATTCCAATAACCAATTCGAGTAGTTACTTATCAGCAAAACAATCTTACATAAAAATGTATTTAAAAAAATGTTAAATGTACATACAAAATCACGAACGAACGTTCGATACTATGCCTGTCCGAATATAACACAACTATCCTGATATACAGAAATTAACAATCTCAATTTTTCAAGAGACGACTCTCTAAAACTTAAACTCCATTTATATGGAGTAAAAGTAATACGCATACTTGTGTACAAATTCAAATTTTATGATTGCGTGGATATGCAATGAAATACACTGAGGAATTAATGATTTCATAGCTTTTCTGATTTCTTAAAACTGATGTTCTAAAACTTACTTTCCATATAAATCAAAATTGAACTGGTGTTGAAAATTTTACAACTGCGTGGTTATGCAGAGCAAAATACCGTACATTGACGTATACAAAAAAAATTATTCAATTAATAAAATAGATGTTTATCAGTAGAATGTTAAAATGTTTCTCTCGTTTTAGACGACAGGGAGTTGCAAGCAAAAGCTTTTACATGATTCCTTTCCCTCGGAAATCCAAAACCCTCTTTGAATTTTCTCTTCAAAATTTTTTTCTATTATTTAAGTTCTGAGGATCCAAAAAAAATTACTGCGGCAGTGATGATTGATCCTATGAATGGGCACGGAAACAAAATAAAGACATGGACTTGGGGACAGATTTAATCTCCGCACCCAGACAGAATGAATTCTTCAACCCACATTCACACTTAAATTTTCTTATTCATCCCTCCAAATTTTTAACTTCCTAATCTTTTAATGTAAGTTTTTTCTAACAAAGTTAACTTTTTTAATTTTTTTTTTATCATTAAATGCAGAAATGGGCTAAGGTTAAAACGAACTCATGTAACTCACAGTCATCCAGATAGGAGTTTGGGAAACAGTCACTCCGAATTCCTTTCAATTTATAATGAATTATTTTTGCCACGTCGGGGGGGGGGGTAATCTAACTTCTCTCCTTTTTTAGGTGGCGTTTACAACCGTATACGGACTTCGAACTCTTACACAAATATCTTCCTACTTAAAAATAATTTAGAAATGTGTTTTGGTACTTAATTTTTACTTGAAACTTGAATAAACAGGTACCTAAGTACCCTTTAACTTCAGGTATTATGCACAGGACACAGCACCAAATCAGTATATTATTGTAACTTAGAATTTTTTTTGCACAAAAATAAATGGCTGCAGAAATAGTGCCACTACGTTTGTATAAATGCTTGATACTCATCGGCGCCGCTCTATGACAAAGCCTCGGTCTATTAATTCTTAATTTCAGCGTTCCCGTGGTACGGTGGAAGAACAAAAGTAAATTGTTCTTGCTCTTGAAAATAAAAATAAATTTGATATGGTATTTCGGGTATTTTATTTTTGATTTGTATTTTTTACTGTTTTTTTTTATTTTTTTATTTTTTTATTTTATTACTATTTTGATTATAAGCATCTTTTTCTGTTTGTTATGTTCAACGGGGAACGCCCCCCTAGAACTCGGGGGCCCCTGGGCTGCAGCCCATTAAGCCCATACGTAGATCCGGCCTTGGAACTATCGCGCCTTTTGTGGTCATAGTTATAGCTATCGCACCCCTCCCAAAAATCTTGACCGATTGCTACTCGAAGCAGTCTCACATGATGTTCAAGAACTTCTTTATATCGCTGTGCAGTAACAGAACCCATATGAAAATTGTGTAGCGATGTATGGCCATTTAACATAATTTCTCCCCAAACAAGAATTCTACACCTATCCATCGGATTATCTTATGTTAAGAGGATGGTAGCGAGTCCCAGGCTTTTTCCAAATGAAAACTCGACGAGAATCACTATTGGAATTGAACCTAGTCTCATGAGTGAAAAGTACACGGTCCCACTCTCGATGTGCCCAAGACACATGTTCTTGGCTCCATAACAGACGAGCTTTTCCTGTGATGGGTTAAGAGGGACTCACACCATCGGCCGTCAGGCATAAAGAGCCATCTCAACTAAGTGCCTGTGAGCAGTTTGTCTAGAAATTGTCTTTCCAGTGGCAGCAGTGAAGACCTGAGCAAGCTCCTTGACTATCATATCCAGTGGCGTAACGTACACCCCCTCAACCCCACATGGGGGTGCAGAGTTCTAAGGGGCTTAAATCCTGACTGACGCCTAGTACGAATTTAACGAATCTATAAAATAATAAAAGCAAAACCTGACCTTGCAGGGAAGCCCTAATACTCTCCGTTATGCCACTGATCATATCTCTATGAGGACGTACATTTATTGTCAAATATCGATCTTCCATAGGT
This sequence comes from Trichonephila clavata, assembly GCA_019973975.1. Taxonomy (NCBI): domain Eukaryota; kingdom Metazoa; phylum Arthropoda; class Arachnida; order Araneae; family Nephilidae; genus Trichonephila; species Trichonephila clavata. The sequence goes on along the minus strand of BMAO01018800.1, from coordinate 90,655 downwards.
GTTGTAGCTTTTGGTCGACTTTGACCAGGTCTTCTAACAACATTACCCGTAGTTTGAAATTGTTTCCACGGTTTGGATATCACTATTTGAAAAACATGTAGGTTTCAGTTTACTTCTCCTTGAGACATCCCACCTTCAATATACCCAACGTCATCATCCATCAACTCCATCTCAAATCATCCTCTAAACAATTGCAAGAACTTATTTTGACAAAATTAACAGACATTTATGCTTATCACAGTGTGATACACGCAAGTCTAAACCCAAAATTCAAATTTCTACTGCGAAAACGGTTTTAACGTTTTTCTCTCAAAACGGCCATAAGAATTTTTTATCCATCAAATCTTACAAATAGGATGGATGTGATGCTTGTTTTTGATCACTTTATATATAATATAAGTTTTAAAAAGTAATAGCAGATTTCTTGAAATAGTGTTAAATTTACGTTTGTTACGTTCATTTTGGACACTAGCGTAATATTAACTATGTTAGATGTTTTAGTCAGGCAACTTTTGCGCAAAAATCCTTTTTGAGACGCCTTTGTTAAGCATCGACCCGCAGTGCACCGAATGTACCACTGATAAACAAAACAAAACAAGACAAGACAAGAAACCTTCCGTGTGAAAAACTTTCTGCTATGAATTTTGTTACCAAAGAAAGGATGTGTGTAAGAGTACTGCATTCTAATGTTATCGGGAAATCATAACATATATTTTGATTTTTAAATATAACTATTTAAAATTCAACATATTTATTCTACTTGTCATGTTTTATTTTGAAAAATTCGTAAAATTTTTTGCTTGATTGATAGAACTGTATGCAGTCGTCCATTGTTTGGCCACCCACTTGTGGTTCATGCACTGCACACCTGCTAGGATCGGCCCCGCACAATAATACCATGTTGGAGATCTCGGCCCTCCTTTTGTGAAAAAAGAATAACATGCGGCGATTGTTTCAAATGGGTACTTGCTTTCAAAGTGCCGAATACTACTAAAAAAGTACAAGTGGCGGGAAATAACAATTGTGATTTGGACCTACAGTATCGTAGAATTTCTATACATTAAGTACATTTAAATAATGAAAGTTTGTCAGTAAATAGGGGGAAAAAAGAAAATGTCTTAAATTAAATGAAAATATATTAAGGTTTGTAATGAACCTTATATTAACAGATTAAGTACCGAACGCGAAACATTATCATTTATTCTAATACCTGAAATAATGCCCCTCTCTGAATCTAATAACTAAATATTCAAGTACTGTAGAACGAGGGTGCCAAACTCGCGGTCTACAATGAACATTTTTGTGGCCGACCAATGTATCGACACACAATAATATGTAATAAAATATCAAAATTTCTCCTTAAATAGGAAAGATAGTGGCAGAGAAGAGATATCAAGTGTCAGGACGTAAACCTTAAATTCTCTTGTTCTTTTATGTATATTTATTATAATACATTATTCAAATAAACCTACGCTTCTGTGAATATTGATTTTTTTGCGGCCCACCTGAAGTTAAACCTTGTTTGTTGGCCAAGTTTGATACCCCTGCTGTAGAACAATGTTGATTTCCCTCTCTCTCTCTTTGTATGAAAGATCACGTGATATATTTTATTCTTAGTTAAAAGTAAATAGTATATTAAATCTGGCAACAACATATAATATTCGTAACTGCGTGGAACATTCGGCGCAAAACCGGCGTCATCTTTGTGAATATCTTTGGAGAAGCCGCAAGTGTGAATTGCATTCGCAGCAAATTTATTTGAAACGTTTTAAGTAAGTTATTTTATTGCAGTAGGTATTATATTTTTACTTAATAGTAAGATTAAAATGTAATAGAAAATCTTGTTAGTATTAAATGTCTATTTAGTTATTTTTTACAATGTATCTTCATCAGCATTTAGTACAGAAGGAAAATGCAGCGCCATTTTCTTCTGAAGTGTGCTATTGTATGATTAAGTTACTAGGAATGTTTGAGTTTTTTAAAAAAGCAGTTGAGCTTTTATTCTTTTAAAATGTGGTCAATAACGAAATAAATTATTTTTATTTGAATTAATTATAGCTTAAAAACATTAAGTCTGTACTCCATTTCTCATACATAAATTGTCTCGAGAAAAATAAAATTAGCAAATGTGCTACTTGTCTTAATGTATCGTTGATCTGTTATTGGTTATTGAATGTATAATAAAATACTTGTCGATACGTATTTTAAGAATTTTACTATGATGTACCGTTTTGCGATATACTGGTAGTTAGATTAATCCGCCATTTTGAGTTAAGCGAATTTCAGATAAAGAAAAAGGGTGGGAAAGGGACAAATCACGCATTAGAAATCATCTAATTAATCTGAATTATAGTTTTTCTTGGGCATATATGTTAAGGAAATGAGCCGTTTTCAAAATTCCCTCATTCTACGAGTCTTAATTCAATAATTAAATGCACACGTGCCTCCGAAATTCTGCGCACAGGCGATTATCTTTAATATTCATGCAAAGTTCGCTTATTTAATGAAGTCTCTGCATCAGTACAATTTTTTTTATCTATTCCTCTTGCGTCGTATAATTATATGGTATAATCAACGATCTGCAGATAATTGCATGAAATAATACAAATATTTAAAATTTGAGAACGACAAATTATGTGCGTATACTGCTAAAAGCCTTTTCCGATAATAGGTTGAAACTAAAAGTTTATACTTTTTTAGCTATTCAGTTTCTATAGCTTTAAGTTTGGCAAGGGTTTAATTTCCTTGGTTTTTTTCTTTTGTGGTAATTTTGTTTCAATCTTCTACTCTGACAGATTTAAGAATTTCTAGGGGTGTTATTACGAGTCCCGAACAGTTTTGCAGTTTTTAAAACTATGCAAGTCTTATAATTTGAATGTTTTTGTAGTTATATTAAATTGATAATCTTATTGTAGAAAAAGTAGAATTGATAAGAATTGTGTTAGTAGAATTGGTAAAGTTAAGAACGAACATTGTGGCCAGCTGCAGTAGCCTAGTTATCAAGGTAACAGACTTGTGGCTGGCGTGTCCTGAGTTCGAGCCCAGTACCATTGAAGATTTGTTGTGTAGGGGAGTGATGCATGTTATATCTGTTGAGAGCTCAAACGTCCTGTTGGTGTGGAAGTTAGGAGAGGGGGTGCCAGCTGATGTGGTGTCCTCATCACTTGACCATGGTTCAAAATTATGTAGTAGGTTATGAAAAGCCCTCATGTAGCTGAGCCAGTGCTATATTAATATTTACTCACTCACTAGAATGATTTTAATTAATCGCCCCAATATTTATTAGCTTGTAATTAAATATAGACTAATTTTCTTCTTTCAGGTATAAAAATGGCACCCAAGTCTGTTTTTGTGGGAGGATTAGGTGAAGATACTTTGAAAGAAGACTTAGAAAGGGAATTTAGCCGATTTGGCAACTTAACCAAGGTTTGGGTAGCTCGCAACCCACCTGGCTTTGCTTTCATTGATTTTGAAGATGATGAGGCTGCAGACGAAGCAATTAAAGAAATGAATGGTGCTACTATTAATGGTTCTGAAATCAGAGTTGATGTCTCACGAAGCAATGGACGCCGTGGACGTGGTGGATTCAGAGGAAGTAGAAATGATGGTTTCTCTCGTGGAGGACGAGGAGGTTACGATTCTGGCTTCAGAAGAGGAGGTGGTGGTGGTGGCGGCTATCGAGGTGGACGAGGAGGTGGCTCCAGGTATGGTGGTGGCGATTATGGTTCTGGTGGATATCGTAGCAGATCACCAATGGGTCAGCGGTAAGTTGAAGTTAAAAAATCTGACTATTAGAACTAAAAAAGCAATACATTTTATAGTTTTTAAGTAACTTTCTTAACTAAAAGTTGTATTTTTCTTAATGACGTAATGTTAAGATTTATTGTTTAAAAGCTGAAAACATTATATAAATTACTTATCGGGTGCAAGTTGATGAATTTGGCAACTTTAAAAAATAAACCAGCAATTATATTGCCAAATTAGACATGTGCCCGATAGTTAAGTAAAAATTTCATTTCTTGAACATTTAAATATTTTTTATGTAAGATTTGCTGTATATTTCTAAATTTTTGATTGGTTATTGATATTTTGAATTTTTGTGCTTTTTATAAAATTTTGTATTTTTGTACACTGTTTTACATCGAGTTAAGCTATTGTCAGCACTTCTGTTTCAAAATTTAAGACTAGTTGACTGAAAGTGACAGCTCATTTCAAAATTCATAGCATTAACTGATGTAAAACTTTTAATATTTCATATAATGCATATGTCGTCACATAATGAATTTTTATTCAAACAGAAACGAAAGCAGCTGGTAAATCTGAATGCTACATTCCACAGAATTTCCAACAATTATGCTGAATATTGCAGTCGGTTTTCCAGAATTTCCCATCATTCGTGAATGTATTTAGTACTGTCTTGCAAGTTCCTTTAACAGTTTTTTCATTGTATTATAACATTCCTCATTCTGTTCTACTGATTTGTACTCGTCATAATAAAGTACTTAAAACCATGTACGTTTTTTCAATAAGATGTATTGTTCTGCGTTAAGGTATAATTGAATCTTATTTTAATAAGTCAAGGTTTATGAATAGAATTGAAACATCCCAAGTCTTCAGATGCAAAATAATCATTTGATTTCTGATTTTTGAATTTAAAATCTAAGTATTAAATCTGAAAAAATAATAGAAGGAAATTTTTCAAGTTAAGCTCTGGCTATTTTAAATATTGATTATTCACAACGTGTTAAGGATTGTAAAAAAAGAAAAAATTAAATATTTTCAGTTTTTTGGGAAAGTAAAGAAAAATGTATTTTTTTTAAGTTGGAAGCTTTTAATTTTTTTGCACCAGGATTATTTAAGTGATCTTTAATTTAAGACTATTCAAAGTTATATTCTAAAAGATGGCTTAATACTTTTATTTTTTATGAAATTTATTGTAGAGATCTGTGTTAGTTAACAAAATTTTTCATATGCAACTTTAAACCTTTAAAGCCATCTAAAATTCGTAACTGTTGGAATAAAAGAATTAATTTAATTTTATTTTCCATTAAAAAGCAAAAGATTACTATTGTTTATAAGGTTGGCTACAATGTGAAGAATGTTATGAATGATGTTCACAAGAAATTTAGTTGCAGGCAATCTTGTTAAGTATATCATAAATTTCTCAGGATAGACATAGTATTTAGTGATATTTAGTCTTTTTTTTTTATGAAAGTGATGAGATTTTGAACAATATAAGTAGTAGAATGCATCTATTTTATATGAGCCAAAGAATTTAAAAATAAAACATGCTAATCTAACAATATAAAGTTTAATTATCTATATTAATGATTTTGGGGAAAAGATGGATATTGTAAAACCTTGAATAATCCTTATGAAATAACATGTACTGGATTTGTTACCCAAGTTTTGCAATTCTTTGGCATATAGGCAAGTAAGCTTAGTTTTTATTTAATTGAAGCTAAATAATATGGGATTAGTCTTGCTTGGGGGAGTCTAGATCTTGTAAGCATGCTATATTTAAAGTCTCATTTTCAATGACAGAATATCTTTTTAAAAGATTTTTATTGGACAGTAAAAATGCTTTGATAAGTTCTTGTTAGATATGAAACTAGTTTGGTCTTAAATTTACTTCCTATATATAACTTGTGGTTTCTCTATGTATAAATCATAAAACATGTCTTTTTAATAATTGTTTCGGTAGGAAAATTGAGTTTGTTGCACATAGATTACTAGCAAAAAAACCCAGCAAATTTGTACTAAAAATTGTTAGTTTTAAAAATAAAGTTTGATTAAAAACTTTCATTTTTAGTTAATATAAATTTTAAACACGATAAGATGTATTCCTTATTAGCAAGTTACATAGACTGAATTTGATAAATGATTTTAATGAAATTTCACATAAAAATTAATTGAAAAACACCTTTCTCTAGAAGAATAGGTTCAGAACTAATACATTAAAATGTTGGATTTTACATGAAATGTAATTAAGAGCAAAATGTTAGCATGAAGTTTTGATCATTTTAATTCCATAATTTTGTCTTCATTAAAATGTTAGGAATAAATTATTTGAAGTAGGTGATAAATTCAGTGTCAAAATTGCCTTGGAATTTTATGTAATGTTTTAAGTGACTAATATGATAAAAATTTACTGCTATAATATTTATTTGATTAAAATAGTTGAATGTTTTAAAATTAACTGCATCTGACTAGTCTAATGAATAGATTACTGAAATCAGCTGTAAATAGTTTACACTGAAGTTTCTTTAATACACTTTAAAAAAATTAGGGAGCACATTATTTTAAGAAATTACATGCAAATATTTTTCTGATAACTAATTTAAAACAAACCATCCATGATCTAAAGTTAGTAGAAAATAGAATGAAACTTTTCATATGCAACTCATCATTCATGATGCCAAAAACCAGAAAATTGTGATTTTGATGAAGCTGATATTTGTCTGGTGAAATTTAACCTCTGCTATTTTGAGAAAAGATGACTGGAAAATGTCACAACATGATGTCCCAGAATCCATGGCTGCATATTGTCAGGAGACTGGAATCGGGGCTGACACAAAGAACTGGAGTGGCAAAAAAGTGCAAATGATTCCAAGAAATGGCATGTTTTATGTCTGCCATGTGCTACCATAGCAAATAAGTATCAATATATCCTATTAACAGCTTGTCAAAACTGATCGGCCAATGCGACAGATTCCGAGATTTTCTTTTGGCAACAAGATGAAGGTTCTCAAATCAACTAATCCAAAATAGGCTTCATGTGGGTGGTCTATGAACATAAGGCCAATGTGTATTCCGTTGACAGCTGCAAGGCCTGAAGTATGTAAAGTGACAAGTGCTGCTTATGGATTATTCTCAAATCAGTTTAGATGAGGAGGGGCACTCTAATAATCCTATTTAGTTCAGGAAAGATTACATTACAAATGTGGTAATTAGGTGGTATGGACATACTAATCTGCATGTAATTCAGAATAGTAATTAGAGGGCTCAAAGGTATACAGATGAGACCCAATGTCGTACCTTATTTTGCAGCCATTTGCAATTTCTTTCTGTTAATGCCAGACATACAGCTCGTCCTGTAAAGAACTTTCTTGAAGCTAAAACTATACAACAATATACAGGAGAGTAGCCAGCATGCTTCCCTGATCTTAATCTAATACAATGTTTAAATCACTAGGACAGTGCTTTGCTGCAAGACATAGGCCTCCTATAACTGTCCAAGACTTGATCACATTTCATTAAGAGTGGAACAATATTTCCCAAATTCTCATTGTATCCATGCTAAATAGGTGTACAGTAGTCTTAGCAGTTCGGGGTGATCATACATTATATTAAGTATCCTGTGTCATGATTTTGATCAGCTTCTGTCATTTACATGTAACCAAATTGTTGCCCTGAAGCATAGTTTCATACCTTTATACCATATCAAAAAATTTAATGTTCCCTTACAATTGTTTTTTGCTGTATTGAATTTTGTTACACCTGTATTCTCCATTTTATGGCTATGGTGCAACAGTTTAACTTTTTTTTGTTCACTCCCTTGATTTGTTTGAGCAGTGTATATAATAAGGGTGGAAAACAGATGAAAAAAGCATTATAAAAAGATGTTTTTCTATGTTATTTGGAAAGAATTTAAAATCAATATGAAGTTAGAAAAAGTAATAAAGATTTTTGAAGTTTTATTTGTATATTTACTTTTAAGATTATATATATAACATACAAAAATTTAAGTGTCAAATTCATGCATTTTAATAAAATTAGGAATATATATACTGCCTCAAAAAACAAAGAGTCAAAACTTTTATTGGAAATTGATTTGTTGAGAAGAATCTAAATAATCATGGCTACTAGAAAAATCAGTATTAATGTCGCTGCAGCCAAATTTCTGCCACATGATGCCATTTTCCAAATTTTTTTTCAAATAAAACACTAGTATTGTTTTTTTTATACTGTGGTGCAGATTTTGCTGCAATGCTGATATTCCAGTACCGAAAAATCTATCTGCTATGCTTGAACCCATTGTGAGGCTGTGTTTGTCACCTGATCATGAACTCGTGCTGGCTTTTAAGTCCTGGTGCTACTGAAAACCTCTGTTATGTTAATTTACTCGCAAGTTCTTACATTAACATGGGTTTGAAGTTTGGAGAAAAAAAGTGCCAATTCTGGTGTGTTGTTCTTGTCAATATTTATAAGATGTTATTAAAATGTACCATCAATGTATTTTTTGACATTTGTTTGATGGCTCATTTGGCATTTGCTGGTATTGTAAAACCTATGGTAAATCTTTATGCTTTCAAGTCTTAAAATGCTGCAATAAAAATTTTTTCATATGAGGAAACTAAGGATTATATACTTGTAGTCTACAAAAGTGATATGAAACATGATTTCAATTTACTTGTTCATGTAAATAGTGATTTTTTTAGAAAAAATTCAGAGATTGTTAATGAGAACTGCTCAAAATTCTGTTTCATCAGACAAATGATTATATTTTTAGCATTATTTACAAATGTTATTTGTTTGTTTATCCTTGTAAAGTAACCAGAACCTACATTAAAAGATTTCCATAGAGAATGTTAAATGGGCAAGTGCCAATTAAACTGACGGCTTTATTGTAAATGACAGTCTGCTATATATAGCGAATTTACATCAATATATTTTTAATAATGATTGCCATTATGAGAATTTTTGTAAATAAGAGTTAATTATTTAATTGCTGGGTCCTGAACTTTGGTAGAATCCTTGTTAAATTCACACCCTTGATGGTAAAAGTCAAATTTCACCAAAATTCAGGAAGTTAAGATAAATAGAAAACAGTAAAGATCTAACCAAAGTTTATATGTTTGCAATAAAAACTAAGTGAAATAATGATCAGAATAAGGAATTTATCTTCAATTAAATACTGATTTAATGTTTTCAAACTAATTGCAAAGCATTTGCATGATAAAAATATGCAGTTTTTTCGATGTATATAGCATTGATAGTTTCATGAAATATTTGTCAAATATGTAGAATTCATTTCAAGAGATGACGTATACGGATGTCATACATTCACATTGGAAATTAGATATATATATACACTTTATCTAATAAGAAAAGCCTAATTTTAATATATCTATACTAAAAAATACTGTCATTTCATAGTGCAAGGTAAATTGTAAAACATTTGTGTACACTTTATTGTATTGCATGAATTTTATACTTGTAAAATTTTCAAAGTGCTTTTCTCGAATTGTACCTTTTATTTCTATTGAAAATTTTATTATATGAAGCACTTCATTCTTATTTTTCTTGAATGCTGATATTGTGTTGTTGCTAATACTGCCTGCCTGATGGTGTCAGATCGAGGCCAACGGAATGTATTGTGGCAAAGAGGTAGATGTTAGCCATAGCTTTGAGCCCCATACACGTGACAGCAAAATTTTGCTGGGTTCCACCCCAATTTTGAGGGAGAACACTTTGGAGGTGGCTAGGGGGCTCCCACCTCTCTTCCATCAACCTCATGAAAGGGCTTGTGGAGTAGCCCCATACCGCGTGCAAAGGCGCTATACATTTACCCAAAACTATGGCATCTCCTGGATTTGAACCCAGTCACAGCAGTCAGCATCACTAACCACTGTACTGAATGGGCAGCTGAATGTTGGTATTAGAATGTAATGAATTACAAAATTACAAGGTCTGTTGCCAATAGCTCGTACACAGATTTGGAGTTTTATGTTAAAAAAAATTATGAACAAATATTCCTATTGAATACTTATAATATGCAGCAGTAATGAGAAAATTTGGTTATGTTGGCTCTCAATTTTTACCTTATTTTAAAAATTTTGAATTCTTGGATGCTAATCCTTCAGAGTCTGAACGAAGTCAGACAAGATCTATTAGAGGGCTAGAGCCAAACTGGGTCTATTATCTTCATACCAGTAATGAGTGGGAAGAATCTTCTACTGCACCAAATTTTGAGTTTTTCAGCATAATCCTAGAAAAGAAAGGGTGGTAGAGGAGGAGATAGGATTACAATTCTCTTTTGCTAGTTTGTTTGCCATTTAATTGCAGTAATTGAGTGTAGTGCTTGTTTTTACAATATTTTGGTCTTGTGGTATTTCATGGGGTCAAGTTGAAGTAAAGGACTAGTAATCATGGAAAAATTTATTTTCGTCTTCATTTATAAATTTTTTAAATTCAGTATTTTAAGTTTATGTTAATTTTTGGAACCTTAGAATTAAAGAAAATATTAGTGCAATAATCCTATAATTGATGTAATTCATTTTGATAATCCTGTTTTGCTATTTAAAATTAAAAAGTAAACAAAGCAAGTTTTTTTGGAGTTATTTTTTAAAATTTTTAAATGGAACTAGTGTTATGTATTAAAGTACTACATGATTTTCTTGTCCATTCTTGTAAAGACTTATTTATTGCTCTTTCAAATATTTAAAGAAATACATGAAAATAAATTAATTTTTAAAAATCTTAAAATTTAATGGTGGGATAGGTGAATTAATCATTTTAGTGACATGAACAAGTGTTCAGGTCTTCAAAACAAGCATATTTTTTCCCTTGCATATTTTATGATAAAAAGTTTTCATGAATGATTATTTTCAATTTAGTCATGTTGGACAGAAATGCTAACCTTTTATTTTAACGGTGATTTATTTTGGAGAAAACCAAATTTTAATATTTAAAAATCAATTTCTTTGACACCCTTAATAAAAATCCTGATTATTTTACCCTTTGTTTGCTTTGGCCTATCATTAAAGAATCTCAAAGAATATCCAATTTGATCTTATTGAAAAATAACTTGGTTTAAATGAATTAATATTTATCCACATAAAGAATAAATCCTCTGTTAATGATTGCAATATTTGATTTTACAGTTCATCGTGGAAATTTTGAGGTTTTAATATGTACATATATGTATAATTATTGATGATAAAAGCCTGGAAAAAAACTAATCTAGTTTTGTACAAGAAGTATCTGAACATGTAAGAATTGTTTTCTTTTATCCTGTATAGAATTCAGTGGAAACAAGAATTTCAGTAAAACTATTAAAATCTGTTCATTTGTTAATAAATTGAAAGAAGAAAAAATAATTCTATATTTTGGGAAAAGCCAGCTGGGTGGTGTAATTGGATTGGTGTTGGCATTGTACTCTCCAGGTTGCGAATTCGACTCTGGCTCGTGTCAGTGTATTTTCATGACGCAACAAATCGACACCATCAACCCAATCCGTATGATTATGCGGCATTTTAGAGATCCTTAAAGTATCTGTGTGGCATGGGTGCTCTTTGCAAAATTAAATGTCAAGTGCAATTTTGCATCATCAGAGCTCAGGTGCCTCTCTCTGTGGAAGAAACTGGATGTCAGAATTACATTGTGGCAATTGGTATGCATGTGTATGGTGCCACACTAAATACCAGATTTCAGAGAATGTTCTTGGTCTGCAATGGTAATTACCAATTTGTAGCTCCATTTGAAAGAAAAAATATTTTTGAAAGATGCATTTATTTATAAAAATTGTTTTATTTAAAATTTATACACCAGAGTGATCATACAGTTGATTTTTTAGAAGATTAATATTAAAGTATGTTTTATAGAAAAATCTTGAGGGACAACTGGAAATCTTTCTTGTAGGATCTTAATTTGCACTCAATGTATTTTTGTGCTAGCAATTGGCTTTAAGAACATTTTTCTCACTTGTTTTTAAAGGAATTATTTTTCAAGTAAAGAAATAACCACATTTTTAGAATGTTTTATTTTGAGTTAAGCAAGATGCACTCAAAACCCATTCCCCCTTCTTTATTATTCCAATTTATACTTTGAGGAGAAATCTTGTTCCTTATTTTATTTATCTTGCTCTAGAAAATTTTCAGTATGTGGTTTTGCATGTGCTTCTTAATCAAGCTTATTTGTTTTATCCTCAAAAAGAATAACAAAGGTAAAAATTTATTTAATAACAGCCATATTAAATATTTATTTTACTTGATGCATTGAAGGGTTGCAGTTGCTGTCATTGTTAAAAAAGCTTCCCTTTTAAGGACTCTTAGCTAGTTCCCATTCCTCTTAATTCTTTCAAACATAATTATATAAATCAAAAGTGATTTCTGAATATTTATCAAACTTTGAGAAATTTGACGGAAATATCAGTTGAGGTGTCATACTTATTATTTGACTAAGGAATAAAATTAGGAAATCCTTATGCAACTCTAACAATGCAAAGCTTTTGTTTTTTAAATTATCAATGTGTAGTAAAAATTATTAGTCTTGGAAGAGTAATGAAAATAATCTCCTACGAATGTTTCGAAAAGATGCACGTAAAAAAAGTAATCTTTTATAAATTGTACGTGGTATCGAAAGATTTATTTCTGATGCTTTTGTGGTAAGTATCATTCTACTTGTAAGTAAAAAAAAAAGGATAAATAAGATCTTTATAAATAAAATCCTATATATATATATAAATGATGGATGGTTATAAAAATAGAAATTTAAATGTATACCCCTCTATATAAAATGTATTTTAAATTACATTTTAACTTTGTGTTTTAAAATAAAATATTAATTTTAACTGAAATTGCATTAGTACAAACAATTGTTTTTTTTAGCTAAATTTATTATTTCAACTACAGCATTTTCAGAATGTTTTTTAGAAATTTTTGAAACAATTTAAAAAATTTACCCGAAGCTGGACCATCTATTTAGGAACAACAAGCTTGTAATCAAACTGGATACTTTGCTGTTACAAGTATAAATTGCACTTGAAGTTTTGAAGACTTTTTCACCTTTTAAGAATTGGCTGGCCAGTGGACTTTATTACTTTAATGGGTGGACACCCGTAAGGTGTACAAGTCATTCCAAACTGAATTTCCCAAGTCATGCCCTTTTCAAATTAACGAAAAGCTTGTGATACCAAGTTAATATATTTATTTTTAAAGTCAAGTTAGATGTGAGAGGAAAAATGAAACTTTTATTAGTAAAGTAAGTGATTATTAGTATTGCATAAACTTCTAATGTTTGCTAAAATATGTCTGGTTGTATTTTTTTTATAACATTTTGGGTAATTAGCGAAGGGAATATACATACTTTTACTTTTCTAAAGGTATCTTATCAATCAGCAAAGAATATTACACGTTTTAATTGCATCAGTGTTGATCCAAATAATATAAATTACAAGGTTAACTTTCAGTGAACTAATTTTTTATCACTTAAATGATGAACATGAATTTAAATATTTTAATTTCATTGAATCCTTTTATAAATAAACAAAATTTTTAAAAAAATTCCCGAATAATTTTTTAAAAATTATTCGGGATTGGAGGTACCCGCACCCTTAGTCTGCCTAATGGTGCACCAAACCCATTGTACAAATTATACAACTGTTCATACTTATTGCTCAAATTTTAAAACTAATTTACATGCGTTATGTAGTTCTAATTTTCCGTCTGGTTCTAAGTTTTTCAAACTGTTCAGAATGTAAATTTTCAACTAATCTCTTTAAAAATTTCTGTCTTTTGTACAGTTTCTTCTTTTGTACTTTTTTTTGAAAAATTCATTCTTGACACTCTTTTTCGGTTAAGTTCAATTTTTCAAAACCCATTTTTTTCTAACAACACCAGAGGTCTGCAACTTTGTAGTTGTGGCAGGCCAAACCAATCTACCAATATGATTCAAGTGTGTCACACAGCAGGACATTTTTGAAAAAATTTGAATCTATAATGCATGCCAAGTTAGAGAATAGAGGTCAATAATATAAGATTTACAGTTTTATTTTGTGTGTATGAATTTTGCATCATTTAAAGATATTTAACATAAAAATAAACAGCATAAAATTCAACTATTCTTCAACAAAAATTAAAATTGTACATGTATTATGTATTTTTAAATATATTTATTAAAATTTAATGCAAACATAGTGCCTGCACTGCTCTATTTTCATATTGCAAAATCAGAGGTATAATTTGTGACTTTCAATTTGAAACGATTCTGAGCATTCAGTTGTTTAACAATTTCTTTGCAGACTCGAAATATTTTTTTACTTAGGTATGCAGAACTAAAAGCTCAAATCAGGGTTCATGCAATTTTCTCTTTTCAAATAAAATTTCTTCCACAATGACATTCAGTAATTTAATAAATAACTAAATTTATCTATAGAGCTATCTTTCAGGTTTTTTCGTATTTTTATAGATGTCCAGAATTCTGAAGATGTTTTTCAAATAAGGTCCATTACAAATTTATTAACTTTCATCCACTCAAAAATTGACATTTTTATAGTAGCATAGCGTGTCACTGAGAATTGTACCATTTGCCACAAATTGCTGATCCCTGAACTTATATGTAAATAAATTTATAACAGCATCACAAAAAGCTTTATTTATGTATAGAGATAGATGTAAAATTGCAAGAAATCATATGGAGTAAATAAAGGTATTGATCAAAGAATCTAATGTTTTGCATACATTTGGAGTGATGAACAATAACCAAATGAATGTCCATTGTAAGTTTAGGAATAGATTTTGGCACTATTACTTTGAGTATTAATTAGAATAGCCCAAAAATTATTGATAATGGTACTTTCCTTCTTATAAAAAAAAATAATTGAAAATTTCCGTAAATCTGCTAAATGAACAATTTGTAATCATAATAAAAACTACGTTTTCTAAACCATTTTTATGGAATAATTGGGTTGCTGAATGTTAAATTAGAATTTCTGATGTTCCTTACATTATTTGAAAATTCATTGAGGATTGTATTACTTGGATTTTTCAATGTTTTGTCTCTAAATTTTGAAGATATTAGATTACTTTTGATTTTCTGCATTACCTAGAAATATATATAATATTTAAATCTTATTTACTATTGTCCTTTAACCCCTTTTGTCTAAAATGTTCCAAAAAGGGCCACATTTTTTTACTTGCATTTAACTAAGGATAATATTTTACAAAATGTGAAAATAGAAGAATTTTCAATTTTAAAGTTTTCACACTTTTTTTTTATGTGGGAAACATATTTCCTAAATGTTTGCTTTTTATAAGCTTACTCTGCATGCTATAAAAAATGTTTCATATATTTTAAAAGAATTTCTCTCATACTTACAAAATATTTCATGTTTGTACCTCATTTTCAAACAGTTGAGAATTTTGTGTGCGTGTACATATTTATATGCACACACAATTTGAAGCATGGTTTAATACTAAGTTTTATATTGCAATAGGGACAGGGATAATATTGGCTTTCTCGGATTATCTTTCCATTTTCAATTCTTTTCAAGCAACACATTGCCTTGCCAATCCCTGTTCTTTATTGAATATTTTCAAGAAAATAAATTCATGTCTTCAGTAAAAAAATTTCCACCTTTACCACAAAGAAAATCTTCAATAAGAAGTATTTCAATGCCATGAACAAACCGCTTCTCTTAAAAACACTAGCACTAATAATCTCACTATAAGAATTAAAAATATATGGAAATCAATGCCTGTCCAGTGTACTGTCAAACCGGTTGTGGCTAGCTTTCAATAACTTGTATGGTGTACGGGCAAACCAATTAGGGGGCTAATTGTCAGGTACTGTGCAGTTTGAACTGAAATTTTAATTTTCTCAAGTTACCCATCTAGAGATTTCATTTGTTTCTAAAATATAATCACCTTAAGGTATTGTTCAGTGAGGATGAATGATATTACTCAGAGTGAAAGATGCATGAATTTAAATTAAAATGTTTTTGATAGTCTTATTAAAACCAGTTGGATAATTTAAATCCTTATGTTTTAAATTAACTGTTAATAATGTATTGAAATAAGAGAGAGATCATTTGGAGAAATTTGATGTATTTTAAGATTTCAAATGACTTTAGTTGAAATCTGAAATGTTCAAATAGAATGTATGCAAGTCCTATAGCTTTTTATTTGGAAAGGGAATTTCATATGTTAAGGAATAATTTAGAATGAAAAATTTAAGTTTGTACGCATAGATTATATTAATTTTAAGATTCGTTAATATAATAAAATTTAAGTTTCTCATATTAATGTTTAATATGGTTAAATTGATTGACTTTTGATATGTATATTTACAGTTTATTTTACATATTGTTTCCTGATATTTAAAATAATTTACAACATTTTCTCTCGATAACCTTGTAGCATGAGATACTTGATCAGTTATATGGAGTTCTCCACCATGTTTCTCTTTTAAACATGCATATCTCACTCGTTGAAAATAAATTTTGATAAATAGAAATACACACATTCCCTTTTATACCTATCACACTTACTAAAACTTGTCACTAAAATTTGACCCATTATTGTGGATTGTTATTCACATTGCAGGATTGCATAGAGCATAGGTTCCCAAACTTTTTAGTTTCATAGACCCCTTGGCAGGTTTTTCAGTTTGGGGTAGACCCCTAATTTCAAATTTGTGCAAATTTATCAACTTAAATGTGTTTTTGATAGCAGGTATAGAGCTATTTACTTTTAAAAGATTAAAATTTTTAACAGTAGTGAAGTATAGAAGAGTTTAAAATTTAAGAAAACACATGTTATATATATAATTTAATTAGTTAGTTAATTAAATTAAAATTAAACTAATGCTTAAAATAACTGTTGTTGTTGTTGTCGTGTATGACAAAGTGCAAAGGTATTGTATATAACAAAATAAAGATAAAAAAATGAGTCAAATATTGCCAAAGGCGTGAATCACTGCCGTGGCAACATCCATGGCACGATCCGAGTATAGGATGTCCATGCTGTAGTCATTGTCTATTTTAAAAAGGGCACCAACAATGGAAGGACAGTTAAAAAGATGTTTGGGATCCAGTTGCTTGCCTGCGCAGTGCCTGCATTCCACATATGATCTGGATCCATCAGGCAGAATCTTCATGCCCTTAAAATGTTTTGTCCTTAGTCTGGTTATTGTTGTTATAATTTCTCGGCTATAATGGAATTCTGGCAGCGAGAATTTTTTTCGGGGGTTTGAGCAGAGCTTTTGTTTTGCGACTGCTTTGGCATCAAAGACCGTAGTCGAAGAAGTTACACGTTCAAGGGTTCTGGCTTCATTGGCAAGGAAATCGGCCATCTCGTTCCCCTCGATGTCAACATGGGCCGGGATCCACTGGAGGGTGCATGATTTGCCCAATGCACCAATGGAAAGTAAAAGAGAGTTGATTTCTTGGGTGAGTCCCATTTTTCCTTTCATGATGGCCTCAAGAGTGGATCTACAGTCGGAGAGAACAATGATGCCGTCGGAATTAGTGATATCTGTCCATGTAAGGTAAATATCTAGGGCTGTCCTAACTGCTATGAGCTCACACGTGAAGTTGGAAG
This sequence comes from Trichonephila clavata, assembly GCA_019973975.1. Classification (NCBI taxonomy): domain Eukaryota; kingdom Metazoa; phylum Arthropoda; class Arachnida; order Araneae; family Nephilidae; genus Trichonephila; species Trichonephila clavata. The sequence goes on along the minus strand of BMAO01018800.1, from coordinate 73,334 downwards.
CAATTTGCCCTGCGGAGACCTTGTGCTTTGAAGTTGTATTATCTGGGTATTTAAGACACCAGATCCACCCCTATTGCACTCTGAGTATGAAGAACAGTCAGTGTAGGCAATTACTAAACGAGGCCTCATTGTTTAAGTTTTTATTATTTACGGAATACGAGAATTATCACCGACTTAAATTTACAACCTGCACACAAGGTAGCTAGAAGGAAGTTACATAAGAAATACTATAAATACAAATGAGATACAGGCGTCATCTATTGGCATAACAACAAAACCATGTTAACATTCACTATAAAGTCATTATCTTTAACACTTTCCCTTGTTAACTGGATTTTGTCGGAACAGTCCCATTTGATTACACAATGTCAATAGTCTTGACTTCATCAAGGGTTTTGTCAAAATGTCAGAGACTGGTTTCTCAGTTGACACTTGCTTCCACATTTAATTTTCCCTCTAAAACTTTTTCACACACAAAGAAGTGTTTTATTTCTATGTGCTTTGTCCTTCGATGATATTCAGGGTTGTGTGACAACTTTACTGCTGCCCTGTTGTCCACTTGAAGTGTGGGAATTTCCCTCAAGTTCACTATGCCTTGAATCAGTCTGCAGAGCCAAATTACTTCTTTGGCTGCCTCTGATGCTGCTATAACCTCAGCTTCAGTAGTTGAAGTGGCAACAATTGCTTGCCTTTGGCTGTGCCATGAGATAGCTCCTCCAGCATATATCATAACATATCCAGAGGTTGATTGACTTATTTTGGTACATCCACCAAAATCTGAATCACTTGAGAATGAAGCACACCTTTTGTCTCTGTAAGCATGGTATGTTATTCCATATCCAACTGTGCCAGCTATATTGTGGAATACTCTCTTTACCCTGACTATCTTCTGCAGATGGGCTTTCAAGTGATCTCGAAAGAAATCCTACACTATATGCTACATCTGGCCTGGTACCCACCATCAGATACATAAGGGCACCAACAGCTTGCCTATATGGAAAATCAGAGTTTTTGGTTTCAGACTTTTGCAATCTGCAATCCTTTAACATGGGTGTAGCCACAGGTTTGCATCCCTCAAAACCAAAACACTTAAGTATCTTTCTGGCATATCCTTTTTGACTGATCGTTATTGAGTTGTCTTTATGATGCTCAATTTCAAAACCTAGAAAACAAGAAACTTCTACTGAGATCTTGAATTTTGTTTTCAGCTCCTTGATGAACATTTCAGAGTCCTTTTGGTCAGTTGCAGAAATTAATCCATCATCAACATACAACACTATTAACAATTTTCTACCTTTTCTTTCCGGAATATAAAGGCATGGATCCGCTTCACTTGCTTTAAAACCAAGATCTGTTAAAAATTGACCAAAACACTTGTTCCAACAGCGTGGTGATTGTTTTAAACCATACAGGCTGCACTCGAGTTTACATACTCTTCCTGAACCATCTTTGAAACCTTCTGGTTGTTGCATATGTATGGTTTCCTCCAGATCTCTATAAAGGAATGCTGTTGATACATCAAACTGAGTCAAGTGCATCCTTTCTTCAGCTGCAATGCTTAAAACTGTCCGTATTGTTCCTAATTTGGCTACTGGACTATATGTTTCACTGTAATCAATGCCTTGGCATTGACTGAAACCTCTCGCAACAAGTCTGGCTTTATACTTGTTGATGCTGCCATCTGGACCCACTGCCATCTATAAACCCACTTACAGGGTATCGCTTTAGCCCCAACTGGTAGGTCTGTTAGCTCCCAAGTATGATTTTCACTTAATGAATTCATTTCACTTTCCATGGCTTTCTTCCAGTTTGTGCTATCCTTGGAGTTAACTGCTTCTTCATATGTTTCAGGATTATAGTCATCTAATTATGACTCTGCTTCCATAATATGATCCTCAAACCGTTTTGGTTTGTGCAGAAGTGAGCGGCTCCTCAGCTGTCTATCTGATGTAGGTTCAGCATCTTCACTATCACTCTCAGAATCACTTAAGTCTTCTTAGCTTTGTGTACTTTCTACAGGATTGTCTTCAATTTTTATGAGATGCTCTTCATACTTTCCCTGATTTGTATCTTCTATTATCCCATCTTCTAATTTCAATTCTGTATGGTCATCACACTTGCCTGCTTTTTCTTGAAATATTACATCTCTAGATAAAATTACTCTGTGTTCTTTCTTTAACCAAATTCTGTATCGTTCATCTCCATCATATCCCACAAGGTACCCTTGGATGGCCTTCTTGTCCATTTTCCTTCGCTTCTGAGCTGGAACATGAGCATAGCATGGAGATCCTATTATACGCAAGTGTTTTAACCGGGGTTTCTTTTTGAGCCAAAGCTCATATGGACTTACATTTTCTACTGACGACTTTCCTGTTCTGTTTAGTATATATATGGCAGAGTTAACTAACTCAGCCCAGATGGCTGCAGGGAAACTGATGTCAGGATTTGAGTATTTAAATGTTCTGGCCATTTCAATAGTGGTTCGCATTTCTCGTTCACTGGCTCCATTTTGTTCTGGAGTGTAAGGTGCTGTCAGCCTTTGAGTGATTCCATTTGAATGTAAAATTTCTAGAACAGCTTTGTTATCAAATTCTCCACCATTATCACAGAGGAATTCTTTCACAGAATATCCCAATGTCCTTGTATGTGCAAGCATGTGCTCTAACACCTTCTTTACTTCTGACTTCTCTTTTACTAGAACCATAGCGAAACTTTGTAAAGCTGTCTTTGAATACAACCAGATACTTTTTCTTCTGGAATGACTCATCAAATGGTCCACAAACATCTGCTGAAATCAGTTCACCAGGCTCAGATGCTTTCTTCCTGGTGCCAAATGATGACCTGTGTGCTTTGCCATAAATACAGGGCTCACATAATTCTTTATCTAGCTTGATGTGGATGCCTAGTTCCTTTTCAAGCATGTTTTGGATGTGACGTTTATCTTGGTGGCCCATCTTTCATGATACAACTTTAGCAAGGAGCTATCTGCTACAACAGTATGAACTTCTGTTATTTCTTTGGACAATATTGGTTCAAAATTTGCTTTGAATAAGGAACCATTCACACTGCGAGAACCATACAGCACCACATCACCGTTGACTTTTAACCAGCACTCTGTAGGAGTCGACACAAATTCACTGTTTTGATTTCTGTCTTGAGCGGCAAGTACAGAGAATAAATTTCTATTAATCTTTGGAACATACCAAATATCTTTCAGAAAAACTTCCTGGCATTTTCCATTAATAGTGGATTTTACTTTTATTGTGCCTTTCCCAAGAGCAACTAATGTTTCATTTCCTGCAGCTTTAATGCCACAAGGACTATTAAATTTTATGAAATCAACAAAATATGTGTAGCAGTTTGTGACATGCCTAGTAGCTCCATTGTCAATCCAATATGATGTAGGGCTAGTCTCTGATGTATAGACTTCCTCAGATATAGACATTAATGCTATGCTAGCTGACACTGTATTTAATTGTGTATTACTGAATTTATTCTTTGGTGGTCTTCCATCTGAAATCCATTTTCTGCAGTCTTTTACCCAATGTCCTTTTTGCTTACAGTAATTGCAGCTATCTTCTTTTCTTGACTTGAACTTATATTTGCTCTCTTGTCTGGGTCTTTCTGATTTTGTAGCTATTAGGGCTTCCTGGGCTTTTTTGCTACTGTCTTCCACTTTGGTAAAATTTCTTTCGAACATACAGAGCTGCACTGTTAATTCTTCAAATGACTTCTTGTCATCTCCAGCTAACAACATCCAACTGGATTTAAAGGTTTCAAACTGATAAGGCAAAATATGTAATACTTTACATACTAACATCAAATCTGGCAACTTGCTGTCCTCTCTAGCCTCAAGTCCATTATTCAGTTCATTCCAGACTTCTTAGCTTTGCAATATGTGTTGAGACATCCTCTCCTGGAACCCAGCTGAATGCAAAAAATTCTGTACAAATTTTAAACAACTGATCTTTTGAAGTTGCTTCAAACTGCTGCTTTAATGATTCCCATGCATCAAAGGCAGTTTCCTTGTCCATAATCTTCTGATACACAGCATCAGTGACAGTACTTGCGATCATTGATTTTGCTTTTCTGTACAAATCGCAGCGTTCATTATACTGTTTTCTTACAGATTCTTGAGCATCAGTATCTATGGATTCTGGCCTTTTCAGCTTGCCATCTATAATCTCGATCGCTCCTTCGTGGTAATCGAGTAGGTCTCGTATCTTCCGTTTCCACATCGGCCAATCTGTTTCTCCTTTCAAAGGCTTAATATGACGATTGAAATCCATACTTATTTCCTTTCTAGAAATTTGGATTTTCAGGTTTCTTAAATAATTTGTTTAAATTTTTCTAGGCTAAGCAACAACGGTCATCTTCTGTTTCTTCCTCGATCTCTTCAAAATGGCGGCGCGATCACGCTATCTTCCCGCCAAATTGCCGATCGGCGAAACTTTGCTGCTTCCAAGAAATAAAGTTCTTTCAGCCTTTTCTATCGTAAAAGATTCATAATCTTTGATACTTCAAGCACAGTTAAAGCTTGTGCTGGTACCCATAACCTGTTTAAGTTTTTATTATTTACGGAATACGAGAATTATCACCGACTTAAATTTACAGCCTGCACACAAGGTGGCTAGAGCTAGAAGGAAGTTACACAAGAAATATAAATGAGATACAGGCGCCATCTATTGGCATAATAACAAAACCATGTTAACATTCACTATAAAGTCATTATCTTTAACACATAAGACTGATAATTGTGTCCATGCCTTTCCTTTTAATTGTGTCCTTACATTCCTTTTTCGTGCAAGGCTCAAGAAGGTCTAAAAATATTTTGGCAGAGGGAGGTGGTTTGACTGGAAAACAAGGTTCTTGATGTCAAGGCTTGTGTGATTCAAGTTAATGTTGTTTCTGATGTCTTTATCAAACTGAAGTGTTGAAGATCTTTCCAGCCTATTCTTAGCTGTCCAGGAGTGAAAAGTGATGTTGGAAATATGTTGTTCGCCACAGCTTCTGATTTTGTTTGTAAATTTAATGGTGGCAAGTTTCCTCCTGCCTTTCAATGATGGCAGGCCACACTCACTCTCAGCTGTCACATTATTTGTCGAGGACACAGCTCAGATGATAATTTTGGACGCCCTATACTGAAAAGAGTCGATTTTCTCTGTTGAGGTAGAGGCTGATGGAGCCCAAATGGGTGCTGCATATTCGAGGATTGGTCTTATAAGTGCAGTGTAGGTGTTTAGGAGTATCTTTGGTTTAGAACCCCAAAAATAACTGTTACATAAAGTAACTGTGCAACAAACAAGTGCTTTTTGAGGGAAGGAGGAATCTGGGGATGCAATAACAAACTTTGAGCATTTGACATCAATCTTTTTAGGGTTTAACCCTAAATATCTCCTCGGTTAATGGTGTCTAGTATTTTCTTCTTTTTTGTTTTAGAGATTGGCAAGCACACCTTCTCAATCGAAAAAACAATTAAAAGCTTTCTCAAGATATTCCATAATATGGAATGAATAGCAGGTATATCTTTTTAAAGCTAAAATTGTTGGCATAGTTTCTAAAGTTTACTGTAAGATCTTCGTTAGTGCATATTCCTAGTGCTTAATTCTCATAATATAATATTTGTTTTTCAAAGTGACCATATGAATTCATTGTCTTTTGTGGTACTACGATAGTCAAAACATTCTCAAACCTAGTTTCAAAATCTAAAAAAAAGGGCATTTAAATGTTGGTGACGTCCAAAATTATGCTCCTTTAGCTTAATTTTGGCAAGAAAGGCTGTGTGAAATGTAGTCCTAATACATTTATGCTGCCGCCTTGTAACTTCTAATAAACTTCATTAAATTTAGTAAATAAATCTGTTAAATAGGAAAGTCTAGTTTCCACTTGATTAAATTTCCTTTTAATATTAGTCATGATCTGGTTTAATGAGAGCCACAATCGTAGACCCCCTTTTACACCTCATGGACCCCCCATTATTTTACTGTCGTGGACCCCTTACAGATCGTCATAAACCACTTTGGGAATCACTGGCATAGAGGATTCAAAACTTACTTGATTGTTCAACTATTAATAAATCTCAAAGAAAATAGTACTATGGCAACAATGCCAATGTTCAAGATGAGTCGCCAAGTTGGCAACTCTGATTTTGCATGTGTCACACACACGCTGAATTGGTAACCATTTGCTTCGTTTCATATGTCACCAATACAGTTGTGATAATATGTAAGTACTGTAAAATTTTAATACTAGTGTATTTGAGGCTAATATGAAGGGGGGGGGGTAGACAAGAATTAACAGCGAAAGACAAATTAGTGATAAAAGTTTCAATATATACCTAAATAGTGATCTAATTTTGAAGTTTAATAATCCTTGTAAAATAATTCTAAAGAACGAAGTTTTCAATTCATTCAAGTATTTTTTGGAGTATTCTTTTTTAACAATTGAATATAAGTATTTTACCTTTTGTTGTATGCTGAAAAAGGTTTGGTAGTGTTGTTAGATCGAGAATTCATCTACATATATAATATATATATGATTAATATGTCAGTGGATCCCTTCTTTAGTAGGAACTTCAGAGAAAAATTCATTCCAAGTTAGTTTTGTGGAGTTTCCACTATACTTTCTTTTAAACTCTGAAAATATTTATCTGATAAACAATCTTTTCTTTATTACATTACAGCTAAAAATCATGCTTGAACACAGTATCGAGTTAACAATTGTTTCCTTTTAAATTTTTACTAAAAGATCATGTCCTGAATTGAGCCATTGGTTCATTAAAGTATAATTGTTATATATTTTTTGAAAAAGAAAATATCGTTTGATACATTATAACATAACAAGCAACATCGAATTATTTAAGTTGAGTAAAATGTTATAGTAAAAACACAAATCTTTTGAGAAATTGTGTTGAATTAATAATTTATCTTATTCCTTGGGTTATTTGAACTCTTAGGCTGAATGAGTTTAATTTTTAGTAATATACACTCAAGAGCCAAAACATTATGACCACCTGTCAATAACGAGTTGGCCCACCTTTGGCGCGCAACACAGCTTCAACCTGCCTTGGCATGGATACCACAAGTCCTTGGTAGATGGCCGGAGACAGATTGTACCAAATGTTTAAGCAACGGTCACGCAAATCCGAGATTTTACGAATTGGTGATCTTTGAACTCTGAGCTGCCGTCCCATGACATCCCAAATGTGTTGTATCGGATTGAGATACAGTGAGTTAGGCGGCCAGGACATTAACTGGAATTCAGCATCATGTTCCTGGAATCACTCCAACACAGGGCATTGTCCTGTTGGAACATTCCATTTCCAGCAGGAAAAACAGAGGCCATGTAAGGGTGCAACTGGTTTGCAATGATGTTCAGATACCTTGTAGCATTCATGGTCTGCTCTACCACAACCATGGGTCCCAGAGACGCTCAAGAGAATGTCCCCCAAAGCATAATACCGCCACCACCATCCTATGTATGACCTACAGTACGTTGAGGGAGCAACCGTTTGCCTGGAAGACGGCGTATCCTGACACAGCCATTGGCGTGATGAATGACAAACCGTGATTCATCTGACCAGACAACTCTCTCCCACTGATCCGTGGACCAGTCGCGATGTTCCCGGGCCCGGCACAGTTGGCGATGACGCTTGGTCAGCAAAGGCACACGAGTGGGACGTTTGCTGCGTAGCCCCGTATCCAACAGTGTCCACTGAACAGTGTGCTCCGATACTATTTTACTTGGTCCTGCATTGTATTGGGCTGTCAGTTGAGCCACTGTGTGGCTCCGGTTTTGCTTCACCATGCGAGATGGTCTCCGACGACCTTTTTCTTTGATAGCGTGTGGACGTCCAACACCATGTCGTCTACTGCTGGTTTACCGTCATTCATCCGCTTTGCATAAGTACTAACAACTTTAGATCGTGAACAACCCACAAGTCTTGCAGTTTTGGAAATACTTGTTCCGAGCCATTACAATCTGCCCTCTATCAAAGTTGCTTAGATCCGCAGCCTTTCCCATCACACACAGAAGTGAAAAAATGATTCTTCAGACTCTCCAGCAGCAGTTAAATACCACTTCCACCTGATTACGTGCCTTCCACATCATCCAGGCGAGTTCATTGCAAAATGTAGGGGTGGTTATATTGTTTTGGCTCTTGAATGTAGGAAACATAACATTAAATTTAATTAAGCCTTTTAAATCTGTCATTTCTGAGATGCTATCTCATGCCTGAGAATTACTTTATTGTAACTCATAATTATCCATTGACAAAACAATCACTGCTCTTAAATTTTTGCATGTTATTTTAATACTTATGAATATAAGCTGGGGGATCTGAAACCAGTAAGTGGCCACGGTAGCCAAGTGGTCTAGGCATCTGATCTTGGATAGCATGTCATGAGTTCGATCCCAGTACCACTGAAGACCCGCCGTGTAGGGGAGCGATGCACTTAAAATCTGTCGAGAGCTCAAACGTCCTCCTGTTGGTGTGGTAGTTAGGAGAGGGGGTGCTAGCTCAGGTGTCGTCCACGTCACTTGACCATGGTTCAAAATTACGTGGACTGTCCCCAAAAAGCCCTCGTGTAGCTGAACAGTGGGACGTTAATATTCACTCACTGAAACCAGTAATACACAAACACCACTTGCTCTAACTTAATAATTAAAAAGGTGGTAAAAAGAAGTCTATTTACAAAATGAAAAGAATCTTAGGATGCCTAACATATAATAAATTACCACTGTAAAGAAAAATTACATACCCACATGTAATCTGCATTTGAATGATGAACAAAAGCAGCAACAAGTTCAACAAATATCAGTTTGGCAAGATGTTTCTTGGTGTAATGTATTACAAAATTATTTGAACAGTTACCATCAAAAATAGTTAAACATTTGGCTGCATTGTGTTAGAATGTGGAGAAAGATAAATATATTTGATTGGATATGTATGGCAGAATTTAAAATATTGAATTTTTTCATATAAGACCTCTTTTATTTTATTTTAACTATTAATGGATTTTCAGACAAAAATAAATATTACTATTTGATTAAATTTAGGAAAACAAAAATAGATGTTTTTTGAATGGATATGTTTTATAATGTATGTATACATATGCATCAATTCTAATTTGCGAACTATCAAAAGAGGTTTGTTACCTTGACCTCTCCTCAGATAAAGGATTGTTTCCATATGTATTAATTAAATTACTGAATAAATAAATGCATACATTAAATTTTTCTCCTGTTTCCCCCGATTGCTTAAGGCTCGGGAAGAAGTAATGCCAGTTCTTTGAACTAGATTGCCTCTTTTCTCTTCTAGGTAATATGGTGACTTTAAAAGAGGCCTTCTTAACACAAAGCTGGTTTTTAGCAGAAATACACTCCAGTACATTAAATTTTTAAAATTTCAGTTTAACAGATTTTCTTTCTAATTAAAGACTTGAATTTAGCTGGTGTGTTCCTCTGCATTTTTTATTAATTTGAGCAGTTATATTTTTAAGAATTTCAGTGTTAGATATTTTTCTAGCACAGTATTTTAAAAATGAGATGCATATTATTGGGTTTTATTTTCATTTAGGGAAATTAGCAACAAGAGATTTTAATTGCTTTTGAGTGATAAGCATACACACTAATATTTAATTGATTAGATTATGCATATATAATAAATGAGATGTGGTATGTTAATTTGATTATATTTTCTGAATTTAAATAGTCTTAGTACCACTTATGGCAGCATTAAAGCTTAAATTACTATTATTGGGATTGATAACTATTCATAAAAAAAATTTGCTGAATGTATATTTTGGAAATGGTTCCAAGTTTCTACAGTACATATTTTTTTGCAAGTGTAAATTATCTATAAATTTATTTAAGAACTATTTTAAACTGATGAAAATTTCCTTATTTGGGTTCCAAAAATTAAAATGTTAAAACAGTGACACATGTAATAATTTTTCTTTTTTATAGGTATGGTACTTAGCAAAATGCCTCAGTGGAAGAACTAGAACAATAGGAAGGATGCAGGATTCCATACTAGAAAACTAAATGGTTTTCTTTGTTGGAATGTTGTTTTGAAAGGTACACATTTCAGCAAAGTTAACTTTTTGGTTGAATTGAAAGAAATTTTTGATAATTGTAAGTTTTAAAAATTTCTTGAACCATGAATAAAGGCAGTCAATATTTTTACATTAATTGTGTTTTATTTTTTAAAAATACTTGTTCTCTAATAAAATGAGATTTATACAATTTATATCTGTAGTTATCCAAAATAAAAGAATTATGAAAAAACTTTAAGTACATACCTGCATACCATATCAATTTATGTATATTTTTGAAAGAAACTTGTTAAGACAGACCCCTTAACATTTCAGATGTTCTGAAAATTACAATGACTAGATGTAATCTGTAAAACAATTTTTTGAAAATACCACTTTGTTACAATTGTGAAAAACTAGTACAATGATGTAATAATCTAAAGTAATTAACTGATGTAACTTATTTTTTAAATCACATACACACATTGTTATATATTTACATAATTCTTTAGATTCCTCTTATCCTTAATAACATTAAAAAGTTCAAAAACTGAATTTCGTTCATATAAATCATTTATCTTGATTATGTTAAAATGTATTTTAAATCTTGCATTTGTATTTCAAAATCAAACTGAAGGCTGTTTGGTTTAATGAATATTGCAGTTTTATGATTATTTCAAGGGAAATTACTATGAAATCTTAAAAATTATGCCTTGAATGGAAATTTACACAGTATTTGTTTTTAAATGAAAATTCCATATTAGTTATATTCAACTGTAGTTCTATAGTAGCGATTCCCAAAGTGGTCCATATCGACCCCCGGGTGCCTATGTCAACAGGAAAAAAAATTGGCGGTCCATCAGATGCAAATGGTCTACAATTGTGACTCATTTAACTAGTTCATAACTTTCAATAAATATCCCACATACACAAGGGTGTTGCCTATTTATTTACATAATATTTTATTAAAATATAAACACTTAAATCTGTATCTCAAACTATGGAATATTCTGAGGAAGTTTTTGATTGCTTTTCCAAGTTGCCAATCTTCACAACAACCACACACAAAAAACACCCCTACAGGATATTTAGGATTAAACTTAATAAAATTGATGCCAAATGTTGATTATATAATAAAGAGCATTAGATTCATTCCAGCAATTAAACCCATTTGTCTATTGCTCATTAATTGTATGTAACGTACTAAATTTCAATTTAATGAATAAATGTTTAAAGTTAACAAGTGTTTTTCCCCTTAAATTTTTAACTGTAGTGTGAAAAACTTAAATCTTTTGAAGTAAGCTCTGTACTAGCTATCAAACACATTTAAGTTGAATTTGCAAAAATTCAATATTAGGTAAGCAGGAGTCTACACCAAACCAGAAAATATGGCAAGGGGTCTATATAATCCACAAAAAAATTAGAGAAATTCTGTTCTATAGTATTAAAATTTGAGAGTAAAAGGTGTGTATGCGAGGCTATTTTCTTGTGAACCACTTAACACAGAAACATACTGAAAGTACAATCAATTTTGGCCATTTAAGTTCCAAAATTACAATTAAAAGGATTTTAATTGAAAAATTATTACAATGAATGATTGGTCTTCCTCTATTATGCCATCTATCGTGCAGACTCCTAAGAACAGCAGGAGAGATTTCTACAATTTTGGTTGTTTTTAAAGTTGCCATCTTTCCTTCCATACCGAAATTAGACAAAAATTAATTTCAGAATTGGATAGACCATTCAATTGGCCAAATCATAGAATATATATTTTTTGTATTTTGCCATCGGAATTTTGTGAACTGCCTTGTATCTCTTTTTTATTATTGTGATCAATTAAGCTTACATTCTGGAGAAATGCATGCTTTGTTCTCTTTAATAGAGTAATTTAAGAAATTGGAGTTCCAACACTTATTTTTTTAAAACAAGTTTTTGATAATTACTCAAAATTTGACTTTAACATTTAATAACTTTACAATTTTTTGGATTATCTCTCAAAATTGTTATTTGTGTGCAAATTCTCTGTTTTTTAACTGAAAGTTAAATTTCCTCCAAAATTGTAATTTAAAATTTATTTTTCATCGAATAATCTTTCTTTGAGACTATTTTTACGATTTCTTCTATATTTTGGTTAAAAATTATAAGCATTTGAAATCTCTAAGATTTCTCCATACAAAACAAGACCCTATTGGCCAGGGATATTGGAAGCCGCAAAAACACTGGGACCAAAAATTGGTACAATTTTTGACATCTGGTATGAAAACGTAACCCCAGAAAAATAAATACGAGAAGCTTTCTTCCATCTTTTTAGGAGATAATATTTAGCTTAGGTCACATGATATCGCTTCTCTCCAACAGGAAATGAAGCAGCATTCAAGATGACGTATGCTACGTAGCTAGTATATTTTCATTGTAGTCAATAGTTTTAATTTTTTAAGATATCAAGTAAGGAAATTTCATACACACACATTTTAATGATAAAAACTGAAAAAATTAAATTAAATGTTTGCTATTATTTAAATTTACCTTAAATCATGCAAACATTTTGTGGTGCAAAATGTGTTTTTGTAAAATACTTAAATTTTTCAAAGTTCATAATTTCCTATGGAGTCTAATGTTTTCTTTAGTAAATTAGAAACTGCAAATGAAGATACAAAATCATTTTTAAAATAAAACTAAACTTTATCAATGCTCTATAGAAGAATACATCTATCGTTAGATTGCACAATTTTAAGACAGTTTTTCCTATCAATCACAAATTTTTTTAAGAGAATATGTATTGCACATTTTTTTCTCACATCACACATACAATATATTAAAGGAGGCAATATTAAATGAATTGAATACTCCTTTTATATGATCTCCATAGAAAAATTAAATATCGTGGGCCTCTGAATTTTTTTCATAAAAAAAATAGCTATAAATGTATGAATATTTTATTTCATTAGAAAGAGGGAGGGGGATAATTTTTTAAAATAAATCATCCACGTAAATTATGATGGAAATAGAAAATACATACAAATGTAATTATTTCCAAATGTACTTAATATAAATTAAAATAGAATTTTTTTTAAAAAAAAATATATCAGTAACAAATTAAAAGCTTTTGCTTGAAGTTATTACAAAAAATTTAATTATAGATTTGTTTCACAGAAAGAAAGAAATTAAGACTTTAATCATTTTTTAAGTATTTTTGGTTTTTTAAAATGAACTATATCACTTAAATTTACATTTAATGTATGAAAAGGAATATTCAATTGGTTTAAACAGGCCTTTTACAACAATGCTTAAAAAAGAATATCATCAAAACAGTTGTATCTTAAATAATAACACTAATAAATGCAAAAAAGGCACATTTACAAAAATAGTTTGAGATTCAAAAAGAAATCTGACATCATAGATAATGTATTAAAAGAAACTTAAGTACATATAACAGTCCAAAATTTATACAAATCCATATATACAAAAACATGATATCTACAAGAACTTTTATGCAGTAATTATTAAAATATGTTTCATATGAGCAATGAAGCTAAGATCTAAAATGTATAGTTTCAATAAAAATGGACATGAGATTTGATGTTTAATGAACTATACTATAAATATAAAATTACATTTCATCTCAAAATATTTAGTAATAATTTTTATTAAATGAATCCAAACACATTTTTTCAAAAACATTAATTTATATCAGAAATTTTCAACAGCTGGAACAATAAAAAATGTACTTTTCGTAATACAAATTTAAAAATATAGCTTGAATTTCTTAATGGGTATTGTTCATAAAAAACAAACTGAAAATGCAAAGAGTTTTTCATATTTAATAGATTCTAACAAAAGTGAAATGTATAGTATATTTAGTTTGGGATTAATATGAAGTGTTAAAAATATGAACTAATTTTGAACTAAATATACCACAATATTAATCTAATTTCTTTTACAAAAAATGTATATATATTCATTCAATTTGTTGCAAAAAATTTTTCAAACTATTCATTATGAAAAACTATTGTTTAGTTTCCATTTTTGTTCAAAGCATAGTGTGTTCCTAAAATTTAAACCTAAAAAGTTTAAAAGAATTTTAAAGATTAAGCAGTCCCTTATAATAGTAGACTCCAAGTCTAGATATGTTAAAACCAAGTTTATATACAACTGGGAAATAAAAGGACAAAATAATCATTCATAAGTTTAAAAAAAAAAAGCTTACTTTTTTAAAAAATAAATTGTAAAAAATATTACATGAAAATTATGATTAACTGTTATCCAATTTGTAAATTGTTCATTTCTTCAATTTTCTTAATCATTCCTTCATGAAATTGCTTATAAACTTTTACATAATTTAAATACTACACATAGAATGAATACTATGAATAAGGATATGAAGCAAGACTGGTTGGTAAATGGGATTGAGATTAAAGTGCAGGTATTTCTAAACAATGACAAATAACAGCATTCTAAATATAGCAAAATATGCATGAATATTGAATATATCTCTATGTTTTGCTCAATATAATCTATTCCAAATTTTAAAAAAAATTCCAAATGGTAAAAAGGTATTTATGACACAGAAACAACAATATATATATTTTTTAATCTTCAGACATTTGGCAAATTTTTAGGAATATTGCTTTTAAAGCAATTTGATGAGTTTTCATGATAATTTATTTTTTATTCTTACAGAAAGTTAAGATAAAAAAGAAAATTACCACAGGACAAGACAGATGAATTTCTGTATTACTAGGCAGTGCTAGATTTATGCATTAAATATTAAAATATCAATTTTTTCTTCTAATATCCAGTTTGTTTAAAACTAGGAACTTTACAATTTATTTTTTTTCTTAACATTACTGATAAATTATGCACATTACAAATAAGGAGAAATACATATATATTTTTTACAGTTTAATTTAAGACTATATTTGGACAAATTTCGATTCCATAAAAAGAAACATTTGATACCAGTCTTTTTAACATTAAGTGCTTCTTTTTTAGCCAAGAGTTTAATAAAAAATCAAAGCTTCATAAGGATGTAGAGAATAAAATTAACTCAAAACTATCTAAAATGGAGAAATAGTTCTTATAAATATAAGCAGCATAATATTCACAAAAGGTTAATTCTGATTATAGAATATTGTTACACAACCATTTTAAGATATTACTACAGCAAACTAAATGCAAATCTGAGCATTTTCTCATAATTAAAATGATAATAAAGAACTTTTTACTTGTCTAAGATTGATTATATATCTATGACTATTGTTTTAAAATCTTTTAGTTTAATATGAACATATTTTTGAAGAATGAACAGACACAATTAATACTACGAACTTAATCTTTGGCACAGATATACATTTCTGTCAGTCCAATTCAACTTTCTTTTGCAACAGATTTCCTATAAAATGAAAGGGAGAAAAAAAGTAAGTCTATATTATTTTTCTACATTGAAAATAGGTTAGTAATACTGAAGAAAAAATATATGCTTACTTGGAAAATGAAGGAATTTTACTGTCACTACTTAAATTATTTAGAGTAGTCGATCTTCTTATTACTTCTGCAATATAAAAAATTAAATATCTTTTTAAATGTTATTTTATTCATATTTAAATAATACATTAGTTGAAAAAAAGCTTTCTTTACATAAGATGTCCAAAAAACTATCCTACAGCGGAGATACAGCAGTTTAAAAAGTTAATTTAAAATGATTTTTGAAAATAAACATACATGTTCAAGTTTTACATTTAGATGTACAATGAAATATGTTTAACGCGAAAACGCTTAAGACGAAATATCAGTTCACACAAACTACACTCATGTCCATAAATTAAGGATAATGAAGTTCAGGCAAAGAAAGAGACAGAAGCAAAACAAATTTGACATATTTGTAAAGTCTATTTATTAAACAAAAGGTAAAGAGCAAAAAAGATGCTATATGTTTGACATAATTAATAAAAATTGCGATTTTTACTCCCTGGAGCAAATTTCGAAAAAGAACCTATTTACAAAAAACAGTATAACATGGTTAGTATGATGGTTAATACAGAGTATCCCGGACGATGCAATACAGGCCTTACAACGCCTACGCATGCTGAGTATCAAATTAGCAATCTGATCTTGGGGAATATTACACCACTCCCCCCCCCATCAAGCAATGCCCTCCGAAGTTCCGGTAGACAGGTGGGAGGGGGTTGACGGGCTGCAATTCATCGACCAAGCATATCCCACACATGCTCTATTGGATTCAAGTCTGGTGAGTATGCTGGTCAATCCATACGGGTGATATCCTCCGATTGAAGGCATTCGTCTGCAATGTTTGCACGGTGAGGACGGGCGTTGTCATCCATAAACAGAAATTCAGCACCCATGGCGCCCCGAAACAAACGTACTTGTTCCAGAATGATATCCCGATAGATGTGGCCTGTCATCGTTACACTCTGAACCTGCAGGTCAGTTCTGGAACCAAGAATAACTCCTCCCCAAACAAGCCATCCTGCACCACTGTAACGGTGTCGTTCAATGGTGTTCTCTTGGTGGTAACGGGTACCCGGTGCTCTCCATATGAAAGTCCGGCGAGAATCAGACTGCAAACTAAACCTGGACTTGTCAGAAAACATCACACAAGACCACTGTTGCGGTGTCCACAATGCATGCTCTCTACTCCAGGTTAATCGCAGGCGACAGTCAGTTGCGGTAAGGGGAACACATCTGACAGGCCTACGAGCATATAGACCAATGTGCCCTAAGCGTCTGTACACGGTCTACCTTGAAACTGTCGTACCGGTAGCTGAAGAGAGCTGACGAGACAGGTCTGATGCTGTGCTCCGTCTGTTTCTTTCGGCAGTAACTGCCAAATACCGGTCCTCATTCGGCGTTGTAACTCGAGGGCGACCTGTGCTGTAACATCTACTCACATTACCATCATCTTGGAATTGTTGCCAAAGCCTGGAGATGACACTCTGGGCGATTCCAAGTTCCTCGGATACTTCCAGCTGGGTACGTCCACATTCCAGTCGTCCGATAATTCTACCACGTAAAAAAATCATCCAAATGCTTCCTTTGTGCCATAACTATGCGGTTATTGCACTGAAAGGCTTTTAAAGCACCTGTGAACAATTTTACTTCTTTGCCACCATTCCTTATATACCCCTCTCTTACACTCTTGTCATTGTGACATACTATCTGCGCCATCTGGTGGTTTCCTGTAATTTGCATATTCTTCTTCAAGATGTGTGTGATAATTCTACAGGTAAAATTTTTATTTTAGAGTTCAATTCTGTGTGATTCTGAATTATCCTTAATTTATGGACATGAGTGTAATACAATGGTCCTGACAAACTACTTTATATTTTAAGAATTTTTTTTTCTTAACAAGAAATGAAAATCGCTTAACACAAAAAGATTCCTCTTCTGGAAATGAACAAAATACAAAAAACACTAGCCACGCAGGTGAGATTTAAGGCTGTTCTTGCCACATATACGAGAGCGTAAACTTGACACACAACACATTTTCGGACAGAAAAAATGATTCAATTTTTATAAAGATTCGTGACATTGTAACTCATGCATTTTTTAATATAATGTTTTTCAAATTTCAAAATATTTCATAAATAATTAGCTTATCTTTTTAACATGTAAAGGGATAACTCATTTAACATTATGGTATAGGAAAAAAAATTCAACACACATTTTATAAAGGAAAAATGGGTCAACTCGAATAAAAATGAAAAGTTTTATAAAGTTAGGGATTCTCTACAAGATAGTGAAGCCAGAACATAATATTAGTGTTGGAGTACTTTTATATCTGAAAAAATTCCGAATTTGGTTCCTATTCTTTAACATTAGCTGAAGGCAATCTTAAGAGGAGTGCAAAATGAAAGAGAGGTAGGTGGCTTCATGTTTCATAGAAAGGAAGCTAACTTGTCTTTAAAATACCCTCAGAATAGCCAACTTGCGAATGAGCCAATTTTGTTTACCTAAGCTACTTTCACCCTCCACTCCTACAAATGCTAAACTAAAACATCTCATCTCTCATCAGTTTGCTTTGGAATTTGGTGACAAGTACATCCAGTGCAAGTAAAAATCAGTTACTTCGGTTTGCATTCCCCCCCCCCTTCTATTTTAAAATAAAATTTTTATGAGCACCATCACAAAGAATTCAGTGGGAAAGCAAACTGCTATTTCACTTAAAATGAGGATGGAGCTTCTTAAGGCTGTGACAAAAATAGAAGACGAAAATGGAAATCAGAAAAGATTCCGGTATTGCTAAATTTTATAAAAAATTTCATAAAGTTGTGAATGTTTTTGTTTTATTGATTTTTATTAAATACATACAATATACATATCCATATAAATAGAATGTACTCTAAAACTTAATTTTGTAGGATATATGGGGTTTTATTTTGCAATATCTTTTAACACAAACAAATATTTCAGTCCCCTCAGTCTTGTGTTAAACCATTTTCACCGCAATTCCGTTTTTTATCCCTTTTTTTTTTAAAAAAAAAAGAGGAGGGGGATCCCTTAAAAAACCTCCTTCTATACCAGTGTAAAAGGAAATGGTAATAAAACACAAAAGAATAAGAGGAATGAGTGTTAGTATGATTATCAACACACTAAAGAAACTCAAAATATTTTGTTTTAAGATGTGACTTTACCCCCAATTCGTTTTAAATAAACATTATACCAGAGCAATAGATAAAGCTCATATCACCTCACAAACTCTACTCAAACTTTCTCTAATCTACTCTCTTTCTCTCTGTCATGTAATACACACAACTCTCCACTACCGGAGATACACGTACACAACGCGCCGCTGTTAAAGCAAAACCATTTATAACCTTAACACAATGTAACAGAAGATTACCAGCCGTAACCCACTTTCTTTTTGCTAGAAATTCCTGATATTGCATGGCTATATATTGTTTTTATGTTATTGAGATATCTAAAGCCTAGCATTAGGCTTTTGATTGAATTAAAAAACATTCACGTAGCCCTTGCCTCTTGATTTAAAAGACAGAACTTCAATTTCTAAAACAAAAGTATATTTACCTTTTAAGCCCCAATAATGGCCCCCTTGGAAGTCCTTTTCCACAAAACCTGTTCTTAGCAGATCTCTACTCAACAAAAGAAATATGTCAGCCAAATTTCAAGTCGGTTCAAAAATAGGAATTTTTTTCTATAGCAACCTGTAACTCCTTTGGAGTAAATTTACACAAAACCTGTTTTCAGTGAATCTCTATTCCAGAAAAGGAACATACCTGTCAAATTTAAAGTCTGTACATTTTACAGCTCCAGAGATTTGGTGATGAGTGAATGAATTCGCTTTTCTCATATATAGAGAGAGATTTAGAAATAAAATGTTTAAAAAAGAAAAAAGAAAAGTTATTTTAAAAACTCTAAAAAATAAACCATTAAAATTAAAAAGCATTCTTAAAAAGTACCTGGTGATGGTAAAATAGTCCCAACAGTTCTCCTTTTAGAATCTAAAGGAATACTTGATGAAATGTCTTTTGATCCAAATTTTTTTGTTACATTTTCTTTTGCAGTTTGTAATACTTTGTTACTAGGAGGCAAGATTTTCTTCTCAGAATTGAATGTTTTCTTCACAATTTCAGGAGATGAAATTTCTTTATTGATTTGAGAACTAAGAGTTTTCTTCACAATTTCAGGGGATGAAATTTCTTTATTGA
This sequence comes from Trichonephila clavata, assembly GCA_019973975.1. Lineage (NCBI taxonomy): Eukaryota > Metazoa > Arthropoda > Arachnida > Araneae > Nephilidae > Trichonephila > Trichonephila clavata. Next base: position 53,614 of record BMAO01018800.1, on the reverse strand, counting down.
TTTGAGAACTGAGAGTTTTCTTCACAATTTCAGGGGATGAAATTTCTTTATTGATTTGAGAACTGAGAGTTTTCTTCACAATTTCAGGGGTTGAAATTTCTTTATTGATTTGAGAACTGAGAGTTTTCTTCACAATTTCAGGGGATGAAATTTCTTTATTGATTTGAGAACTGAGAGTTTTCTTCACAATTTCAGGGGATGAAATTTCTTTATTGATTTGTTCAGAGAAACGCCTCTGTTGTGGCATAGGAGAAGGACACCTGTTTACTGATTGTTTCGGAATGAGAGATGATGAACGTTTTTGACGAGGCCATGTGCGTACATTAGGACTCTGAGATCTGCTATAAATACAAATTATCGTGAATTTGTTAATGTTATAATAATACAGTAAATCTTTATGCAAATATACTTTTTTTCTACAGAAATTTTATGGAAAACTGCATCAAGTAGCAGCATCTTTCGAGTTAGTGGGGAATTAGATAATTTAGAAAACTTTTCAATCACTCATGATCTTTTTGTGTTTTGGCATAAGATCAAATAGAAACAATTTATAAAATCACAGAGATTTTTATTTAGAGAACTTATATACTTTAAAATTAAGTAATGTTTATATTAAGTGAAGTAATGTTTATATTTAAGTAATCTATATATTAATAGATTACTTAAAACTTAATTGATATCATTCATTGTGATAACACATGCAATCAAACTATTTTAACTATGAAAACTTATTTACCATTAATACTTTACTTTTATTTTGAGTTTAGATTTTTAGTTTTACACACTCCTCGAACTTATTATAAAAGATATGTTTTGACTGGAGTTTAGTATGCTATAAACAAAAAAATCTATGGAACAAACTTTATGAAAAGCTTGAAATTACTGAATTACTCTTAAATTGCTATTAAGATTTAAATATCTACTATAAACAAAGGTAATGCACATGTTTAAACATTAATTATAATTTTTCAATGCAACCATAATTATAAGAATTATACAATGATATTATGTAACTGTCTAATATTACAAAAAACTGAATGCTATTTGAAAGTAATGGTGAAAATATATTGTTCCAACAAACAATATAATATGAAAATATTTCATGTTTAAAAAAAAACTTTCACATTGATAATCTCAAAATTAAAATACTTCCAACAAAAATTTCATTGCTTTTTTATTAACATATTTTAATAACAGCTTTCTCTTCTCTCTTTAAGAGAGAGCGAGAAAAAAACCTGACAGAAAGTAAAAATATATTTTCAAATCATTAAAAATATGCAGTTTTCCTTTTGAAATAAATTACACTCTTAATAAGCATATTTGCAATCCTTTTTCTCTGTAATTCTATTATAGTTTATATAATGGTTAAAAATTACAAACCTAGACTTTGGAATGTTGCATTTGGGAGAGGAGGTAGTATTTACTGTATCTGTAGTTGATGTTGACACATCTCTGGTTGTTTGAAGGACCTGAGATGAATTTTTCTGAAATTCTACAATCACTGCAGGACTAGATATTCTACGCTCTTTCTTTAAAACTAAAATTCATAAAAATAAAGTAGATGATTAAATTTATAAATAATAGTGACAGCAGAATATTTCTTTATCATATATTAAATAGACGGTTAGTAAGAAGTTTCATTCATTTTTGAAATAATATGAGATAGCTAGCCAAACATTTTAATTTATATGTTAGAATATAGCACATTGAAAACAAAATTTTCTCCAATGCATATTTAGTTAACCCCTTAAGTGTGAAAGAAAATTTGTGTGATTCGCTCTGCAGTGTCAATGTTTTTCACACAGGAATGCATGTATTGGAAGAAAAGAAAAGGCATAAATAAGTAAATTTTTATCTGATAAAAAGTAAATCTTTTGCAAACACTGCCAAGATCATCGTGTTGCATTTCAAAACATTCAGAATAGTTTTACAGATAGCAGCACAATGCATAGGTTCATGCTAAGGAAAGGCTTATATATATGCCAGAGGCAGTTAAAGCACCAGCTGACTGAGGCATACATATATGCCATGCCAGTTAAGAGGATAATAAATGTGTTATTTACGCAAACTGCTAATTAGAAATGAATAAAGACTTAATTTTATTTTGGAAAGCTCTACTTGAACCAATTAAAAATATTTTATTTTCCCAGTAACTAAGTTTTGGAACTATTCATTAAATATTTAATATGATATGATTACTTAACCAAGTAATGCTTTCAATGTACTTTTTTGTCCATGACAAATACTCTTAACTGAAACAAACACTGTAATAGATTAAAACTATCCACTAACTTTCCAGAATTCTGTTTATAAGCAGTTAATAGCTAAATAGTTTATTATAAGTTTTGAGTTTTTTTTTTACTTAAGTATTTTCTATTCTTTGCACATATACCTTTTCTTTTTATTTGAACAATATATTGCATATAAATAAAATTATTCTTTACATTACTTTTATTGATTTAACAACTTTACTTACTTCTAAGAGATTTTGATTGACTAGATGAGACTTTCTCTCCTTGCTCAGGTTGTGCACTTTTTACTTTTGATTGTTTAGGAAGTGTTCCACCTATAAGTACAAATTTTATAAAGTAGAATGGATCAGTGTATTAGTTTCAATAATAAAAATTAATTTTCAATTTAATAGACAATACTTTTTAAAGAAAAATTGTATTAAGAAAGTTAGGGTGATGAACTACAATAAAATATTTTCTATAGCATTTTTAAGATGCTAAAACAAAATCTAATGTAAAAGAAAGGTACACGGGTTTTAATATACAGTCGGACTTCCCTTTTACAAACCTTTATTTACCGAACTTTTTCCTGGAATCCAGAACATTTTTTATTTTCTTTGTAAAATAACCTCCAAATAGCGAAGTGTGTTTTCTATTTAACAAACTTTTTCTCTTGTGATTTGATTTTTTTCTCCCTATTTTAAACTTATTTCTGGATATTTCATATTATTCTCTCTTTTAACACATTATATGGTGATCCATGACCTTTAACTTGTTTTACCCTATGCCTAACTCACCTACAGCAATAAAATTGTTGTATAATATTTCAAATAAATTAACAGATTTTATTAGCAATTAAATTTAGGGATGCATGCGGTAATGTATGTCTACAAGTAATGGTTATGAAATAATGTATGTTTAAAATTATTTGTATGCTTAAAATTAAAAAATGTCATTAAACTTAAAATAAATTAAATTTTTTATGTTGAAAATACAGTGCGTTTCTGAAAAATATTTTTTTTTCTTGTTTTCTTTTTGATGGGCAAGATTTATAAAATTAACATACGAAAAAAAAAGGGTTAATTACTTTTTTTAAAATAATATACAGTGCTTAAGAATTTAAAGATTCTTTAATGTGATTTCTGAAGTATATTAAAAGATACATCTTTATTGAACAAAATTTCCACATAAACTTTTTTGGGGGATTAAGCGACTTTGTTAAATAGAGGTTTGACTGTATTTTATTTTATAAAGCTACCTGATATTTTTCATGATAAATTTTTTGAAAGAATAATTTTTAAATTTTTAAAAACTGCATCAAAGAATTACTATATTGAACAACATTAATAAGCATATTAGTGTAAATTTTGCTGTTGATAAAATGTTTTGAGGAAAATTTATAATTATATATATATTTATCATACTGAATTCTAAAATGGAATAAATCCTTTACAAGACTTAGTAATGAATGGAATAATGTTACGATAAATTAAATTTTTTTATTATGTTCCCGATTTTTAAACAACAAAAAGTTTAATAAAAATTACTTACACTTCTTTTCAAAAATTTATTATGTGCATTGTACTTTTAATTACATTTATTTACAACTGTGGCAGAGATATTTTTTTTAAAAAAGAGTATTCCTGAATAACTTTAAAAATAATTTTAAAATTTCCCCAAAAATAATATATTTATATATACAAGAAAAGTAACATACTTTTTCTGATTGGTATCTTTCCACTTTTAGCTACATTAGGAGATATTGAAAGAGCATGTAAATTCTTACTTTCTTCAAGCAGTTTTGAATTGAATTCCTGTTGGGAAAAAAAATACTAATTTAGAAAATAACAAATCTAGGCAAAAATTTTTGGGATTTCAAATTTTTTTCAGAAGAAATGACTAACTGAAAAATATATTTTTAATTTCAGTAAAAATTTTTCAAATGACAAAAGTTATTCGAAGAGAAAAAATCATTTATCAACTTTGTAACACATTAAAAGTAAATTTATACAAAACAAAAAATGTTGAAAAGAGAATATGGAACAATTTTCATTTTAAATCTGAAATAAGCAGTGTAGAAAAAGGGGGAGAGGGGGAGGGGGTATATCATCTCACAAAAAGGTGCAATTTATGTTTGACTTAACATGGAATTGGGCGAAATGTTAGGAAGAAACCCTTTATATATATTATTTTTTATAATCTCTTGCTTATTATTTATTCCCTTATCTTAGAAAAAAAGATGCAAATTCTTGAGTTATTTGGAATTGTATAGTGGACGAGAAAGATAAATTTCAGTTTTATTGTACATTAACAAACAATGAAATATGTTTAACACAAAATTCTTAAGATGAAATATTGGTTAACATGAAATAATACAATGGTCCTGACAAATTATGGTATATTTTTATCTATTTTTTCCCCTCTTAACATGCAATGAAAATGATTTAATACGAAAAGTTTTCCATGTCATCCAAAATGAGGAATATCGTGAAAAGTATGCACAGTTATTTAGACTCACATTCCAATGGTGAAATTAATGCACAAAATGGATGACACTGAACAATTTGATGCTAAAAAAGACAATGCAAAGAAAATATCAGATTATTTTCCAAAAAATCAATAAATGTTTGTCTTTTAAAAAACTTGAAAATTTTGCATTAAATTTAAGTTTTTATGAATGTTTAATTGATTTTTATTAAATACATGCATATATACATATCTCTGTAAATAAAACGCACTTTTGTGTAATATATGGGGTTTTTTTTTTGCAACATCCTTAAAAAAAAATATTTCAGTCCCCTCAGTTTCATGTTAAATAGTTTTCATTTTATATGCATGTGTGTTAAATATATGCAATGAATAAATTTAAGAGCTACTCAATGTTTAAAGAAAAATCATTTTGAAAGCAGTTAGAAATTTAAAAGCAGGTTGATTAAAAAAGAAGCAATGGGTAAGGAAACTTATTTAATAGAGTCATTGTCAAGTAATTGAAAAATTAGTGACCTCATTTTCATAAATTCTGCCGAGGATCATCTCACAAGATAACAAAGAAGAAAACTTTAAGTCTGAAACAACTTTCAGCTGAATATCAAATAATTATTTCATCAGTCAAAGATGAATTTTGTTTGAAGCAGATTTTTAAACTGGATAAAATATAAAGTTAAAAACATTAATAAATTAGTACAAAATCGGAAGAGAATAATTTACATTGTCCCCCCCCCCCTAGTATTTGAGCCACTTATAAAACTCAAAAATGCAAGAATGTTAACTGCTATTTGATTACAGCTTCGTAGTTTCAATGAGATAGCACAAAATGTATAAAATTTTCGGAACAGAAACTGCAGCTATGATGATCTTTTCCTCATTGAACATTATATTTTCACACTTGCTGTATTTCTATTTTATTTAAAAGTATAAAACTTTACAACAGCATAAAAAATAATTTTTCTATTTTGGTTTTTAAAGATGAATACACTTGCTTCAACAACTGTTACTTTTCTGACAAATTTAATCTCGAATAATAACACAAATGAGTTTTTTTTTTGAGAAAAAAAAGTCCTAGTTGTAATAACAGTTAGTAAAAAAATAAACTGTCTACCATTTCTAATTGTTGTCTCTCCTCTTCTTCTTTCAAACGATCTTTCATATCTAAAGCTATTTCAATACACGAGGAACGTCTAGAAATCTGGAATTTTCAAAAATGAAAAAAGTCAAGATTTATGCAAAGAAATTTTTTTTGTTTTGTTAAGCTTATAACAGTTACAAACTGAATTAAATTACATTGAAAAAAAAGTGTACTCACAGGTTCTGTTGCAACCTCAATCTTATCAAGCTCTTCAATAGCCTATTGATGAAATAAAAAAATATGTATTAGCTAAGTCAGCATTTAATATTATATATATATATACTTATTGATAAAAATATACAATAAATTCTTATTGACAAATACAACTTGTTATATTTGAAAATTTATTATGGAATTTATTATGGTTATTTATGGAATAACTTAATGATTGATCTAATTATTTAGAGTGAATGTCTTTGAAAAATAATTTGTTATGCACACTAAAATATATATCTAGTGTTTGCTAAATGAAACAAGATTTTAGCACAAAATTTCGTAAATTCATTTCAAGGGGATAATAGACTTTGATGCTCAAATATCATATGTAGCCTTGTTAATCAAATGTAATTTTGTTCAAAATTTTACAGAAATATAAAATTTAATACACAAACAAAAGATTCTACAATAGAACTAAAGGACATATCTTGAGTTGCCAGCAAATGTAGCTCAGAAAAATGGGAAAATTTGTTATAAATTTTTAGATTTTAATAATTAATTTTAATTTATAGAAAATAACTAACTTTAATTTATATAAAATAAAAACATTTATGCATATGAAATATTGCATTATTAATATGTAATAAGAACTATTAGTGAGATTTTGAGAATTATTAGATAGATTAATAGAAGTACAGACATTTGGTTTTTCAGTTTGAAGATGAAATCCTTGCTATCATTACTTCTATAACACATTCAATTACAAACTAATTCATTAATTCAATTTCTAACAAATGAAATTGAGCTCTATACATAAATTTAATGCATATAAATAACCCCTATTTTAACCCCTGTTCCCCCTATAAAGCATCATTATTATAACAATAATTACATTTCTTAGTAGGAATTATTATTTTACCCTTTGTAAAAATACTTTGATATATCAATATAATGGTCTACCTTCAGTTCTTACATAAGTATGAGTAACATTTGCTCATGTATTATCTAAATAAATGAATAGCTATTTCAGGGGTATCTCAGTATACTTCCTATTTGAAGAATAAAAATTAGAAAAATATGACTATCTACACTTTTTTTATGTTATTTTTATTTAATAAGATTAATGACACTTTGAAGCCAGACAATATGCTTCACAATTTGGAGCTGTAGATGACAATTTGTTAAAAAATTCATTTTTCAAAACCACATTATGAGAATTTTTGTGACCTTATTTATTTACAAGTATTATGCAGTAATCCTGGTTATTTTAAATGAGAATCTTAAAAGAGTCACACACACAAATATGGATTCTTTCCCTCAAAGCCAAAATCAATCATTGCATTACCACTAACCTATTTTAATCATTTTTATTTCATCTCACTATATAATAATAGTTAAAAAAATATAACTGAATTAATTGTGAAAACAATTGTACACTACAGAAAAACCAATTTTAAAAATAATTAAAGATCTAAGTAATTAATGTTAATGAAGACTTTTGCTTATGATTAATTATATATATAACATTTTTAAAGATCTTTGTCCTAAAAAATAATTGATTTCCCACCAACTATTTGATGAAAAAAATAATATGTAATGTAAAAGAACAATTTATGATTCAATATATTTATTTAAACTAACTGAAATGTATTTAGTTAAAAAGCATTTATTTATTGTAAATTTAAGTTTATTCATATATTTAATAATGTAAATATCTTATAAAATAACAAATTTCATTGAAACATATTTATCATATATCAATATATGTTATATTTAATATAAAAAGAAAAATCTTCTAAATATCTTACCCTACTAACAGCATATGATACATCTCTATCTTTCTCATCAGAAATTAAAGCTTTAATACATGATTCCAGCTGTTGGAGAAGATGGCTATCTTTGGGCAATTTAATAAGGCCTTTTAAACGTGGTAAAACTACACATAACCTTAAACGTATGTTGGGTACGGGATCAGCTGAAACATTTTTATTAAAAATTAATTTTCTAAATTCCTTTTTGAGTCATATTTTTCAGAAAGTAAGTATTCCCATTATGGTTACTTTAAGATTTTGATCAAACTCAGAAATTTTTTTATGTAAATGTGTCCTATTTGCAATAATCCAACATATTGCTCAGCATTAAGTTATAGCAATAACAATTTAATATGATAGATTATATATATACACTAACTGGCCATTAAAATTGCTACACCATTAAGAAATGCAGATAACAAAATGAAATTTATTAGACAAATATATTTTACTGGAAGTAACAAGTAATTAAATTTTCAAGAAACTTGGGTGCTTATGCATTCTGAGAAAACAGTACCCAGAACAACCACCTCTGGCAGTAATAACAGCACTTATACATCTGGGCATTGAGTCAAACAGCGATTGTATGGCATGTAAAGGTACAGATGCCCATGCAGCTTCAACACAATGGCACAGCTCATCAACCATAGTGACTGGCATTTGGTGACGATCCAGTCGCTTGAAAAAAATGGACCAGACATTTTCTATTGGCGAGAATCTGGTGAACGTTTTGGCCAGGGCAACAGCCAAACATTTTTCGTATCAAGAAAGGTCAGTACAATACTGGCAATATGCGGTCTGGCATTATCCTGCTGAAATGTAGGGTTTCGCATTGCTCGAATAAAGGGTAGAGCTACGGCTGTAACAGACCATAAATGTAACATGCACTGTTCAAAGTGCCATCAATACAAACAAAAGGTGACCAAGACATGTACCCAATAGCACCCTATGCCATCACGCCAGGTGATGGGCCAATTGACAATCATTAATGTACGCTGCCAATGTGTGCTTACCACGATGCTGCCAAACGTGGATGTGACCATCTTGATGCTGTAAACAGAATCTGGATACATCTGAAAAAATTACGTCTGGCCATTTGTGCATCTAGGTTCATCATTGCTCACACCATTGAAGATGCTCCGTCTGTGATGCAGTGTCATGGATAGCCGCAGTATGGTCTCCGAGCTGAAAGTCCATGGTGCTGCAAATGTTATCGAGCTGTTAGTGCAAACACTCGTTGTCTTGCAAACAACCCCAATTCTTGACTCAGAGCTCATGACACGGCTACACGATCCATTAAGGCCATGCGGGTAACCCACCCGCCTTCTCTGCTGATAGTGATAAGGGGCTGTTGAGATCTAGCACAGTGTTCCGTATTACCGTTCAGAACTCATCGATTCTATATTCTGCTAACAGTCATTGGATCTCAACCAACACAAGCAGCAATACTGTGGTACGATAAACCGCAATTCCAGTACTCTTCAATTTGACCTTTATCAAAGTCAGAAACGTGCCGGAACGAATTTCTGTTTCTTGTATGAGGCATCAGAACTTTTCTCTAGGCAACAACATTCAAATGCAATTTGTGTATGAGAAATTGATGGAACAATTTATTCCTTAAAACAAATTGTAGGTGTCACTACCAGAGCTTGAATTGTCTGAATGTGCTGAAAAGCTAATCACTTGCAAATCACAACACCTTCCTGTAGTTTAAATTTTATGTCTGTAGCATGTTGCCTACTTGGTGAAGCAATTTTAATGGCCAATAAAATATACGTATATATATGTTCCAGCCAGGTAGTATATATATATATAATTGGGGAAAAATCAGTAGTACAATAAAATAAGCTTTTTATAAAATAGAGAATATAGTACTAATGTTGAATCAATTTTCTATTTGAAAGTGTTTTGTGTGTGGGGGCTGGGTCCCATGATTTTAAAATTACATGAAGACAGTCTAAAATGTAACACTAGTAAAACATTTACAGATTGATTTAAAATATATTACATTACAGAAACATATATATGAAATTCTTCACTGAAGAAGTTTTGTATTTTCTTAATTTAGATGAATTATGGTATAGTCTTGCCAAAATGGACAAGAAAGCTTGATAGCTGATGCATCTTCCTTTATTATTTTATGTAGAATATATTAAGAGACACAGAACATATACACTCAGATAAACTACTATATATATGACACACACACTAATGGTTTTCATGATGATTACCAAGCAGCTTAAAACACAACATTATAGTCTTTTTACAAAATGATTCCAACTGGAAGTATATAACTCCTAACTTAATTATTACACAAAGTACTGGAGGGTTCAAGACCATTATAGCTTAAAAAGCCCTCAAGGGAAGATTAACGTAATTTACCATATTTCTAGATCAACAGGATTTTTTCCATATATATATATACATATAAAGTACAATTTAATTAATTTTAGCATATGATGCATAAAGTATACACAGATAAACATTTATTCCTTGTTAAGCTAATATTACTTAAAAATTGGCCTTAAAAAGCAGATTTTTTTATTACTATTTTTCTATATTATTTCTTATTCCTCCAGAAGTACACAAGATAATTAAACATTTTTTACCACTTAAAAATTTCATCTATATACAATACTATATATATGTACGTATCTATATATATGTACTGATCACACTATTTTGAATTGTTTTTACAGTTTTTTTCCCTACTGTTTTGTTTTTACTAACTTTTTCTTTTATTAATAAAGTTGAAAGTTTTTTTGTGAACAAATATATTAACTTACCAATAAAAATGGTTCTCTTGTTTTTTTGTTGTTTCAGAATGGTTCTAATTTGTTTGTGACAAAAATCGCAGAGCATTAATCTATATCAATGGTCTTCAAACTGTGTTCCACGGTACCCAGGGGTTCCAAAGTAACAATAAAAGAATCGAGAAAAAAATATGTATGCAAAATGGATTCACATTCTGTATGAAGTTTCTATAGTTACAAATATCTAAAGCTCATCCCCCCCCCTATTTATTAATAATAAATTTATTTTGCAACAATTTTTATACTTTTATTATAATATAATAAAAGAATATTAAAGCATTTTATATTGATATATAAACTTCCTACTAGATCATGAATATTCTATTGTTTACTATCTTGGTTCCACGAGATAATTTTATACTCGTTAGTTAGCACAATGTCTTGCAAAACTAAATAGTTTTCTAATGGAAAATGCACACTTTTACATTTGCGGAAAACAACACATATAATGAAGGAAAAAGAACAACATATCAACAGAGTTGTTATTAAAATCTAAATGTAAGCAAGAACAGCTTCTAAATTTTAGGTTGCAAATTCATGCAAAATGCACAGGATTTCTCACACTGCTATAACATTTTGATGCCCCTCAGAACATTGTGTTTAAGTGAAATATATTTCTAAACATAAGTTACAACAAAAACAAATTATACTTAGAATATGTAATGCATTGCAGTTAGTCTCAGTTGACCTAGACTTCGAGAGTTTGTGTGAAAAAAAAAAGCAAGCACATATCCCAGTTACTAAATAGAATGCATGGATAGATGACACTTGGATCACAAATTAATATTATTAATGAGTAAATTATATTTAAAAAACTCGATTAGAATTTTTTAATAATAAATGCATACTTTTTGAATTGCCTTTACATAAAGTGCCTGTAACATATTGATCTACTTTAAGTATTATTTTGAGATATATTTTTTGAAGTATGTGTATGGAATACGGTTCCACGAAAACACTTTCTAGTTCTAGGGTTTCCACAAAAGCACTTTCTTGTTCTAGGGGTTCCAGGAAAACATTTTCTAGCTCTAGGGGTTCCACAAAAGCACCTTCCAGTTCCAGGGGTTCCATGAGTTGAAAAAGTTTGAAGACCACTGTTTTATATTAATGATTTATTAGAAGTAACATTATGTCTATATTCATAAAAATTAGTCTTATATGAAGAATTTATACATCCAATAATGAAAGTAAGTTCAATACTTAAATCTTACATTTAGTAATATATAATGCCATTTTATAGGGTATGCACAAATCAACTAATAGCACTTGAATATATTTGCAATAAAAAGTTAGGATGGAAAGAGGTGAAAGGAGATCTTACTAAGTGGTTTAAACAGAAATGAAAAATAGTTAAGCAAATGATATTAATTTATTTAGAGTTTCTTTTATTTGCTCTTTAACCGGAAGTTACAAATAAACAAAAACTGTATAGTATAGCTCTTTATAACAAAATGTTAATCTAAACTTTAACAATGTTACATAAAAATTTTTCAATATAAATGCACACAAACACACCACAAGAGAACAAATTTTCTAATTAGTATTACACTATTCATGTAATTAATGTAGGCTATTTTGTTATATTCTTTCTGTCAAAAATTCAATCAATTACTTATCAATTATTTTATTAAACAGGCTCTTCACTTACCAGATAAAGTGAGCAATGGCTTGAAAAAGTGTAGTTTAAAAAATACTTTAGAGAATAATTCTATAACTAATTCACAGACCCGTATAAAAAGCATCCTTTTATGACAACTTCTACCATAGCAAAGTTCTGAAAAGAGGTAAGTTAAAATGAAATTAACATTACTGAAACACAATTTTAAACTAAAAATAATCTTTGAGACAAGAGGTTTTATTATAAAAGAAAAATTAAAAAATAAGAACACAAACAAACATCCTTTCTCTCTCTTCATACATATGCTTAGAGATAGATAATAGACAAAATAATGAAGGTTTACTTGAAAACACACTTGAAATCTCAATTATTTTTATTAATATGGTGCTGGTCCCCTACGAGCATTATAGATATCAAAATTTTGATTTGGAATACATGCATAGAGATTTCTAAAATGATATAACAATATTTTATACCATTCCTCCATAAAATATTTTCCTATTCTACTAGTAAAAAAGGCAAAGGTAATCCACCTGTTTATCACTTAAGATATTCTATAAAGCACTGGTCTTCAAATTGTGTTCCACAGAACCCTGGGGTTTCCTGAGGCATTATCAGGGGTTCTACGAGTCACAATAAAAAGTTGGAAATAAAATTAGAAATGTGTATGCAAAATGGATTCACTTTCTCTATGAAGTTTGTATAACCAGAAGTATCCAAAGCTTAACCCATTTATTAAAACTATAAATGTTATTTATATGTAATAACTTTATTTTGCAATATTTTTCAACTTTTATTATAATATAATAAAAGAATAGTCAAACATTTTCTCTATATATGTACTATCTATTGCAACTAATTTAAATAGACCAAGAATTTAACTGTGTAAGAAAATGCAAACATATAACGCCATCACTAAAAAAAATTTAAAAAAATGCAGTGGAAGGTGACACTTAGAGCACAAATTAATATTACTATATATATATATAATGAGTAAATTATATTAAAATTACCTTAAATTTTTTAATAAAAATAATAAATTTTTTGCTTTTACGTAAAGTATTTATAATATGCTGATCTACTTTATAAATATTAATTTAAGATATATTTTCTAAGTGTGTGTGGAATGGGGTTCCCCGAAAACACCTTATAGTTCTAAGGGTTCTGCGAGTCGAAAAAATTTGAAGACCACTGCTATAAAAGTTCAATGAAGTCCTCAAGGCAACTGCTACAGTTCATTAAACCAAGTAATTTACTATGTTGCATGGACAGGAGCACTATCTGCTAAAAACAAGGGGCAGTCACTAGGGTCTACAACATAGAGTAAACATGACCAAGGAGATCATTCAAATACCAACTGGTATATTACTTGATCCTTCAGAATGGCAATTGGTATATTACTTGATCCTTCAGAATGGCAATTGGTATCAAAGGATGCCAAGAAATAGCACCTTGCATCAAAGATTCAACTTGCTGTTTTGCAGTGAAAATCAAGCAGTCAGGATGGGATGCTTTAGTGGAACATCACCAAACATACTTTTTCTGTGTTGGGAAATGAAAGATGATTTCTCATCTTTAACATTATTAAAGAGCTAGTTTAACAGAAAAGAAAAATAGATTTTGAAACCCACTAATTTTTCCTTCAAATAATAATTTAAAACATGTTTGGGAACCAAAAATTAGTTTAGAAACAAAATTCATAGAATCAAGTTTTTAAAAAAATAAAATTGTGAAACATAAGAATAAATTACTACAGAAAAAAAGATTCTATTAATAAGAAAAAAAGATTCCTGTATCAACATAATGAAACATGGAACTAATTAAATTGAAAAAAAAAATATTAGAAAAGTATTTTATTAAATATAAATTAAACATCAATGAAATAGAAGTAATTTTAATAAAAATTGCAAACTCTTAATAGTATTAAAATAGAAGAAAATTTTTAAAAAAAAGTATTTTTAACAATATATATAAGAATAACTTACAAATTTAAAAACAAGCAAGTAATGTACTGACCTCTAATTAGTTCGTTTATTATCCCCTTCCTTCTTTCTAGGCTCGGTGTGTTTCGTAAAAATATTAACAAACTGTAAGCAGCAGCAGTTCTGCACGGAATTGGTCGCTAAAAAAGGCAAGAGATACGAGTATTTTTTAATAACTCAAGGATTGTTACTTAAATAATTTTTTTGCATTTCTTTAACAATCTGTAACTTATGTAAGTTTTAAAAAATATATCAATTTACTTAGTTTTAGATATTTTATTTTCTCAGTAACATATAATTCATTTACTTTTTTAAATATTAGCATATGTCCTAACATAAATATATACCCAATACAATTACCAAGATCAATATTTTTCCTGTAACGTTTTTTAATTTTCAAGCAATTAACTACTATTCAAAGCATATTAATATGGATTATGATGAATTTATAAAGCAACAGTTTTTTTTATTGTTGGCAACTACATCATTAATTATTGGTAAAACTGAAGCAAATACAGTCAAACCTCCATTTTACAAACCCTATTTTGTAAAAATTTTCCTGAATTAATAACATTTTAAAATTGAAAGATAAATCTATTTAACAAATTTTCCACAAAACGATCTTTTTACGGGTTTTAGCGACTTTGTTAAGTAGAAGTTCAAATTTATCACACATTAAAAGATAACAAGAAAGACTAAAATATCCATTTACAAACAGAATAAAATTATAATTATGCTAATTTAAACATAGAATTTTCTATAATTTCATAGATTTTAGAACACTAAAACATGCATAAAAGTTTTTTAATTATTCTACGAGAAACCAAAATTTTCAAGAAATCATAAACAAGAAGAGGTAAGGCAATTAAGTCTTCCTTTCCAAGCCCCATATAATTTTAAATACGGCCAGGAGAAGCTATAAAAATTTAATGAAGTATGGTTATAATGCTTACTAATAAAAACTGCAAACTGTATTAAATAAAGGACACTTAAGGGAAAACTAAAGCGGGAAGAAATTTAGATATACTTACTGCTGTATGAAGTTTTACAAAGAGTAAAGGCACAAATGTAGTGAAAATAATTTCAGATGAAATACAAGAAGGCAGACAAGAAAGGCAGGACAAGAAATCAGCATGCAAGCGCCAACTGCTAGTCACAGAAGTAGCTTCTTCACAAGTTATTAAAGCTTTGACTAAACTACTTTTATCACTATCCTAAAATAATAAAACCAGATTTACAACATATTCATATAATAAATGTAACACTTATTCAATATATTCCAAACTTATTCTTAAAAATTAGCATTAAAAAATATTTAGGTATAATTAATTTAAAAAAATTCCTTCCATAACTTATTTAAATATTTGGACACACAGTGTTTGATTGTTCTGTGTAATGCTCATTAGATAACAGTAGATAAAACAAACTAATTTATAAATTATGGGAATTTGAATTCATGAGCTAACAACATAACGATTATACATTTAAAACTTATAGTTCTCACTAACCTGTGTGCAGCAACATATGATTTTTAAACATTCTGGAAGATAAGGAATAATGCCTTTTAATACCTGGGAAAAAAATTAACCACATATCAGAAGTATTTCATTTCCAGAATAAAAATTTAATTCTAAGGGGTTTTGAGTAATGTTTGAACAAATACAATTTTCCTAAAAAAAATTCAGTTAAAAATCAAAACCCTATAAAATATTAGAACAATTTCAAATACATAAATATTTATTTTAAGAAATCTGTTGAGTATAACATGAAAACAAAAATAATTATACAGCTCCCAGGATCCTTAATGGTGTAATCAACAGTATAAACAAACAAAAAAAAATTACTTTTTTCTATGTTATTAATTGTGAGCGAGAATTTTAATATTTTTAATTTTGAAAGTTAATTGTAAATACACATGATATTTTCATGATACATTTTTTGTCTAATTTTAATTAAATAAAAAAACAGACAATTAGTTTTGTTAAATATTACCTCAAGGCAATCATCTTGTAATAAGGTTACAAGCTCTTGTTGAAGCAAATAAGCTTTTGAATCTAAGTGTCTTACAATCTAAAATAAAAAAAGTTTAATAATATTAAATGCAACTACATAAACAGATTTGTACATTAAGTATTTTTTTATTTAATTTCTAAAGCAATGTTTAAAAAATTACCTCATAAAATCCACAAGCAACAGTTTGTCTCACACTTAAAAAAGGATCACTACACAAATCTTTAAAAGTTGCATATAGTTCTTTCTCAAAATTTTCAGATCCAATGAAAAGAACCATAGCCTATCCAAAACAAGGGGGGAAAAGATTGAATAACAAACCAAAATTAAAGTCTAGCAATTATACATATATATTTGTGAATAAAAATTGATGCATACTGGAAAGTTATAAGCACATGCATGCCGGCATTCTCGAAATCGATCCTTGTGGTCCACTTCAGGCAATAAGTCAGGGAGCTGAGAAAAACAAATAAATAAAAGATTATGCTATAATTATTCACAATGCTAAACATATATTCTTTAATTACATACAGCAAAACAGCATAAGAAAATTTATTTAACATATGAATTAAATTTCAATATACAAAAGCTAATAAATTTTTACAACAAAATCATTAATTTCGTACTGAATTCCATTATTTTTTAGTCAAATATTTTGGAAATGTAACTTAACTGCAACATATACCATGAATTGATATAAGTGGGAATACTCACAGGACTGCAAAATGGTGAGCGATTTTTTGTTGTATTAGGTAAACCTAATTTGGACAGTTCTTGAAAAAATTTAAGAAACCATTGTTTTTGTTCCACAGAAAAAATATCTGCAAAAAAATTTCAAACATTTGTAAAGATATGTAATGTTTTTTTTTTACAATAGAAGAATAAAGTTTTTTATTTTTTATTTTTAAATATTGGTTTTCAGAAAATGATAATGATTGAATGCAAAATAATTTACAGTGCTAATCAATCTTAAGGCCTTTATTAGATTTTTAAAAATATTTTCTGAGTTTAACAATCAGCAATGTTAATAAGAATTTGAATTATATAATACAGCACACTCAAGTTAAGTATACTTTAGGTCTGTAATCCTTGAAAGATTTTATTTTCTACAACTGTATTTCTTGTAACAATCAAAACAGTTAAATTAAAAAGAAAAAAGAAAGCTATGAATATTTTAAAGGTACATCTTTAAGGATTTGTTCTATGACCAAAATAATAGTACAATTATCTTTAAGAACATTTAAGTTTTGGAATTCATTTTGCTGTTACTAATGCCATCTGTATGATGTTGTCAGATCGAGGACCATGAAATGCATTGCGACAAAGGGGTAGTTGTACGCCTGTCATTAGCCATAGCTTTGAGCACAATACAGATGACAGCATGATTTGGCTCGGTTCCACCCTAATTTTGAGGTAGAACACACTGGAGATGGTCAGGGGCCTCCCACCAACTCATGAGAGGACTTGCAGCTTAATGCCTATTTAGAGTACCCCTCATGCCGCAATGGCACTATACATTTACAAACATCCCTACCTTCTCTGGGATTCAAACACAGGCCCTATGGCACAGTAGTCAGTGTCACTAACCAATATACTGGATGGGTGGTCAAAGGAATTCATTTTGGATTACTTTAACATAAAGAGACCAGGTGAAAAAAATTAAAATTATGAATATTAGTCAAATTTTAAAAGGGTCTCTGCAGCTTGCATTAAAATATATTTATCAAATCTTAAATATTCTAAACAGATAGTAAAGAAATGCAAATCTAAAAATTTATCTAGATAGTTTTTATATGTAGGTACTCAAATATAAATTTATATTAAAATTTAATCCTTTCATACTTTTGCATATTAATTCATATTGTGAACAACTAAAATTCTTGCAAACAATATTAGTATACACTCAAATAAAAAAAACTAATGGAAAAATTCTTTAAATCTAATGTTTTTTAATTAGCAATGCCTAAAGATAGTTTTTCTACCTCTTTGTTACAAAACAAATTTTATAATTCTTTATATAATTAATAGCAAAAGAATAAAAAATCATTAAAAAAATACTATTTTTTTCATGTACTCTACATTTTTATCTTTTTTAAAATAAAACGTTTATGAAAAGCCTATAAATTTAAAGTAATGCTATAAGATACAGTATATCATCATACGAAATTATATATATATAATAACAAACTTTGGATGTCAATAGAAACTGATATAGAAATTCTCAATTCAAGTTCTATCTACACAAATATGCAAGTTACACAAATATTCTATATATTTTTCATTTATTTTTAAAACTCTAGTCTAAGTTATACATACTTGCTAGTCCACAACATAATTGTCCTAACTGTTTAGATACAACAGGAAGTGTAGAATCTTTTGAACTAAAAGAATTTTCACAAAGTTTCTTAACCAGTGGGATGATAGCTTGTGTACAGGTATCTAATATAGATCAAATAGTAAAAATACATTTATTAAGTAATTTCAAAAATAATATCTATATAAAGCAGATATATTGTGTTTGCAGTTAATAAATTAATAACTAATAATGCAAACAAAAAATGATAATTAACAAATATATTAAAAGTGTTGCAAATAATAAACATAGCACATAAAACAAATTTTGCATAACTATACTTACTGAAAATGAGGCATCCGAAAAAGAAGCATAAAATGCAAAAGAAAGAAACAAATAGAAAAAGCGATTGCAAATAAAATAATATAATAGAATGTATATAACAAACAACATAGAATTAAAAAAGAAAAAGCTAATTAAGTCTTCCAATAAAATTGATAATTATTCAGAATTTTTTGTCTTGTACTTATTCTAACTACATGAAAAAGCATTATTATTGTATCATAACATCCAAACAAAAGTTAAATATTCATATATGAGTAATTCTGTTAATGAATGTATTATAACATAAAAAAAGTTTCAAGAAAAGAAAAGCCAAATATCATGCAATTTAGTAAAGTGAAACATAGTAGACAGCAGATTCATTAAACATTACAGTCCTGTGGAAAATTCTTGCCAGTGGTATTTATTAATTTTTCCAAAAACATTAAATAAACATACTTAATTAATATAATTATTTAACACAAATTATCAAACAAATAAAGATATAAGCAAGTTTGCTAAAAAATAATTGATATTAATTTTTTTTCCTCTCGTTGTATAAGAAATAATCCTAATAAAATTGCAGATGAGCTTTATTTTTAAACTAAATTGTAAATTAGTTTTAAAAATATTACTGAATAATTACACAATTCCATTTGCATTAAAAAAAAAGCCAAGAAATGAGGATTTAGTAAATCAAATTGTTACACAAAAGAAATTGAATTTTATAATAACTTCGCAAGCACAAGGGGAAAAAAATACATAGTAAAAAAATTAAATGTAATGATAAAAAATGTCCCAAGAAATGCAACTCATACTTCTGAAAAGCTAAAAAACTAAGTCTAAGAAAATTTCTCAATTAAGAAAATAAAATGCTCAAAGGTTGTTATTAAATTTCTTAATACCAAACGTCTCATTATGAAGGAATGAAAGCATATTTAAACAAGGATAAAATGTTTTGGCAAGAGAATTGTTCTTTAGATTTAAAAATTATGATCTGAGTTACCAAGAGATTAAACATCTATCAGAGAAAATCTGAATTATTTCTTTGTAATTTTTTAAAAAAAACCCTTCATGATTAAAGAAAATTTTTTATACTATATAAAATTATCCATTTAAGATGTAGAATATAAATGAATCTTTTCTTTCTCTGATCCAGCATTAATTCTTTCTATAAATAACACTAAAAGAAATATTATGATGAAATTAAGATTGCTAAATTATAAACATTTTCAGAATAACCACCTACAAGCATATAGTTAGCATAACTTTGTTAAAGGGAGGGGGAAAAGAGAAAGGAATCGTAATGCAAGAAAACTATAACCAATATACTTAATTTTTTCAGAACATATAAAGGACAGCAGGAAAACGAAAGGAAAATCTTTTATTTCAAATTGGATAAAATAGCAAAAATATTGTTCAGAAAAACACATTACACACAAACAAATAAATATCAACAAAATTTAAATATCAAACAAAAATATCAATACAAGAAAATGATAAATAAAACAATCAATTGCAGAAAACTAATTCAACAAATTACCATCATCTAACAAAGGTAACATTTGCACTACAGTCTCTATGGCAGCCAAACGAACAAAAGTTTCCTCATCATTCGCTAATTCAACAAGCTCAGGTAAAATTGCACTTTTGGTAGCTTCAAGTCTAAAATGAAAATCAAATACAAAATTGCAATGTATAACAAAATAAAATAATTTTTCTACTTGATTAAAAAAACTATAGAAGAAAATTAAAAAATTAAACATTTTATTTAATGTTTAATATGTTAAATACCCTATTCCTTTGGCAACTATGTCCAATTGTCTACACATATAACCTCGTACTTCAAAATCAACATCTTGACACAAAGAAAGCACAACTGGCAAGACTTCTTTTTTAATTCTAAGGGAAAAAAATAAAGATATATTGAGTACATTTAGTTCAATGAAATAAAAAAATACTTACAAAAAATTGCATGTTAAATAAAGGCAATATGGGAGATTATAAGCCATTATAATTTAAAATTGAACTATAAAATCTTATAATTGTTCTACTGAATAAATGAACATTAGAAACATACATGATCACAACTAAATTATATTATTAAGCTTTATTTTGTTGTCTAAAACATTTATCACAATATTTTTTTCAAGTGATTTCCTAACTAATGTTCTTTCTTTGTTAAAGTTTTAGAATAATTAACTTTTATTTTTTCCTTACGGAATTTGATATTTTAAAAACTATTCTTTTACTAGCTGCATGGGCTTTTTCAAGTTTATAGATATTTTTGCCTTTAAAATTTCCCCTTCTCGTATTGGTGTAGGCAGTCTTCCTGGTGTGTTTAAGACTTTCATATTAATATTTCATTAAAATACCTTTTTTTTAAAAAAATATTATTTTACATCCATATATAGCTGCATGGTCCGGCGTTGCACAGGATTTTTCTTGTGTATAACTGTTCTTGTTATTCTGTTTCTCACATACACAATATGTTAGCCTACGTTCTCTCCGAAAGTTGTCTTTCCGCGCATGCAACATAAGCCCTCAAATTCTAGAATTCTGTGGTAGGCCATTAATTATTATTGGCAGGGGTCGATTTGGATAGTTATTTTAGTTATATTTTTATGGTTCCAAGAAACGAAGAACTACCTTTTTTAAAAAACAGTTTTATTTATAAAAAATGTCAAAAGATAGAAATTTACAAAATTTCGTGAATTTTTAAAGATTATTACAATATTCCATTTCAATTTAAATTGGAACCTTAGGAAAACGTAAAAAATTTACCAATATGCTTAAAAAACAGTTTTATCTCTTTTTGGAATTTAAATTTAAAAAAAAAACGTCTCAAATAAATCACATATCACAAAAGCAGTTAGTTTTCAATCAAAGTGAAGGAATCAGTCAATAAAATTCCAGTAAGGCTGAAAACTGGATTTTGACAACAACATATGTAATTGTAAGACTTTGATTTCAAGGATATATTTCACGTTAATCATATGTTAATAGCTTTTTTTTAATCTGTGAATGAATTAAATCAAAAAAGCTACGTCATAAAATTTCAGTTTGCCTTAAATCAATTTTCAGCGCCATATTATGTCATTGTGTCATATCTGCATGGCCCAACTCTGCATGGGCTTTTTCGAGTGTATAACTTTCTGCCAATAGAAATTTCCTCTTCCCATCTTGATGTCATTACTTCCTCGGTTGTGTGTGATTTCTATATTTCATTATTAAAAAATTCCCTTTTTCGCAATTTGTTCCATATCTTTGTCCCGTCGGACGGGTCTGTTTCCCCTCCATTTAGCCCGGCATTGAACGGGATTTTTCCAGGAGTATAACTTTATCCCAATGGAAATTTCCTTTTTCCTTCTTGATGTCAGCACTTCTGGGTGAGGGTGTATGCGTGATGTTAGGGATTTCTATACTTATGTCATTAAAATTATCTTCTTCCCAAAATGTCTTCAATTTCTTTTCCTTTACAGACAGATTTCTTTTTCCTCAGCTTAGCCCGGCGTTTACACAGGCTTTTTCGTGTATAAAACTCTTTATCAGGCTTTTTTCTCTCAGTGATAAGATATTTCTTTATTTTTTTATTTTTGATTTTTAATTTACAAAACTAATCTAGTTTTATCCACAAGAAAACAGATAATGTACATTATTATTAAATAGCTAATTTTGTAGTAAATAATACAAATCAATACCAATTTAGTTTTTTTTTTAAAATATAAATTTATATCCGTTTTTATTAAATAATGAATGAAAATTGACTGCTTATTTCTGGATGTTTGGTTATTTGATTAAAAATATGTAACTATTAAAAAGAAGTATGGGAGAGTAAACCTAGACACATACATTTGCTTGAATTCACTGCATAAAAAACATTCAAAATGAAAATACTATAAAAAAACAGTTTAGCATTTTCTTATATTTTTAATGTTTTTCACACTAAATTTTTTTTTAAATAAAGAAAACTATCTGTTGTGGTGTATCAGAAAGTAGTCTTTTTGAACATGCTCCATAAGCCTCACACACACATACACAAACTGATCAATTCTGTTGTAGGTTACTGGCATTTGGTGACTTTAGCAATTTTTTTCGTTGCATTTTTATGGCTCCTTGAAATGGAAAAGTGCCTTTTTAAAATATTTTAAGTGGAAAAAAGCATAAAAATAGAGACAATTTTCAAAATTACAAAATTTCCTAAATTTTTAGAATAACTTTTACAATATTTCAACTCAGTGTAACTTAGCATCGTCTAGAAATGTATATACAATTTACCACAATCTACTTTAAAAATAATCATAATTTTCTTTTTTAAAAAATTTAAATCCAAGAAATACAGAGAAATTTGTAAAAAATGTAAAACATTCTAGAACTTGGGATTTTAATAATATATTTCAAGTTAGTCATACGTTAAAAGAATTTATTTTTAAACAGAGTGAGATAATTCAATCAATGGAGCAATGTCATGAAATTCCAAGTTTGGCTGAAAACCGATTTTTGACACCCGCTTTTGTCACTGGTGTAACAAGAACTTTGCTGCAACAATGGAGACAAATCAAAGTTTGCACGAAAAAAAAAGGTTTTTTCTTAGGTTTATAATTAATATCTTTTCAACTGATTACAATATCGGAATATAAATGGGCAATACGGCTTCCCCGGATCATTCCCGATCTTTTGGTACCTTCCGCGAGTTTCTGCGCAGTGCGGTTCGTGAGAAGATAGACGCACATAGATAGATAGGTACATACGTTTTTTTACCTTCGTATTTTAATAGTGTAGATGAGAACATCAGTAATAGATGTCATAGAATGAATAAATTAATAAAAACAAAACCTTTAATAGTAAAATAAATCATAAATTGGCTAATACTTATAAATAAGTGGATAGTAAACTGTAATTCTTACATATATGCATCAAATTTTAAGCATATCTTCCCCAACATTTTGCAGCATAATAAGCGAGATGAAACTGGCTGTGACATTTGGCCTTTATTTACAGCAAGAGTCAAAATCTGCAGGAAAAAATTATCTTGTAATAAGATATTTAATTTTATTATGCTAAATTATCTAATTTCAAATCTAACTCAATTTTATACCAGAAAAACATGTAGTTTTTATCCCTTTAAATAATTATTTAAGAATAAAAAAATATGTCCTCTAACAATTTCTCAAAATACAATGAAAAAAGGTAAAAAATTAACAAAACTTCTACTCCAATATAAATTATTACAAGTTACATGACTAATGAAATCAAATTAACTAATTGTAATTAAATGTATCATGTAAATTTCTCACATTTCTACTTTTAAATTTAATTTAAACTAATTTCAATATTTTGAAATGTTTTCAACAATTTAGTAAAAATCTATTCATTTTCAAATAATATATATTTGCTCATTTTATCTCTAACAACATCTTGATTTATAATTTTGAACAGTGAATCAAAATTTTGAGGTTTTAACATTTCATAATTCTGCTCATAATTTTAGTAGTTCTATAGATCTATAAAATTTTATAATTACACTTAATTTAATTAAAAAATATTTTCTAAAACGAGTATAATGTATTACTGTTACAAATAGTTCAAATTAATGACTTATGGTATTGTTTTATATCAATAGATGACCTTTTTCCATTAGCATGACACCATTTATCATTAAAAACAAAAATATGAAATAAGATCAGTTTAAAAGGCAAAATATGAAAAGAATGAGTTTAGATATATTTAGTAAATTAATTTTATCAAATATTGCACGTCCTTTGCTTCTCTAATTCACTTAACTCAATTGAAATCAATTTTTGATATCACAGGTTAGTAAATCTAACAGTATTGATGACTTAAATATGTGAACTTTCAAACTATGTTTTTATTCTCATCATGAGCATATACAACAATGATACATTAAGTACTTTGTTTGAGCCAAAACTTAACTTTGTTGGGAGATTTTGGAACCAAAATATATCTTTGTGAATGATTCCCTTATCTTTAAATAATTTAATAACAGGTACTTTTAAGCAGCTAATCATTTAACAATTTCCAAATTATACAATCACATTAATCAGATAATTTAAAAAAATACTACAAAACAAATGAAAATCAAAATTTTAATATTTGGTGTGGTTGACAGCTTTCTTTCACATACTTGTATATATTTTTTTATTGGCGCAGTGCTAGCAGAGAGAGAGAGTTCTATTTTATGTTGCACTATAAAGCTGCATGAGGGCTATTGGCAATGGACCTCGTAATTTTGAGACATGGTTAAGTGATGAGGACGACACCTGAGCTGGCACCCCCTTCTCCTAACTTCCATAATACACCAATGAGATGACCTTTTTTGAGCCTTGATATATTTAACGTGCATCCCCCCCCCCCTGCAAAGCAGGTCTTCAGCAGTACAAGGCTCGAACTCCTGCCACGAGTCCATTACCTTGACCACTAGACTATCGCAGTCAAACAGTGCTAGCAGAATAGCAACTTCTGATCTTTTAAATATTGCATCTATTTTAATAAAACCAATGTTTGTTGAATTCATAATAGAGTACATAAAATATTTTAATTACAATAACTTTATGCCAAAATTTAGCAGACTGATATTTTTATCAATTGGAGAAACTTACTTCACCCTTGACAATTTCTTTTGGGAGTAAATCTATCACATCGAGTAAAGTTTCCATCCAAGCATTAGCAACAACTAAAAAATATATAATTATTTTCCAATATTTCAAGTAACAACAATAATTTGCATACATTTTTCATTCTTTATTAGTGTAGACTTAACAATTTTACTTATAAATACACAAAGCAGTCTAAAAATAACACTTTTATATAAGTATAAATATACTTTTATATTTTGAAATTATATTATTATATAAATAAATTGCTTGAAAGTCATAACTCATTGTCTTAAAAAAACTCAAAATTAAACATTACCTGTTGAAAAATTTCAATATAGTCTAACAGAAAGTTTTTTAATCAAAGGTTTTATAGACAGAAAAATTACAGTAAATAATAAACTTAAACAAACAAAAATTAGAATGCTAAAATTATGAAAATGAAATTTGAAAAAATACTTTTACTCAACCTTTTCTTTTAACCACATTTTTACATCAATAAAAATAGTTTTTTTTTTTGAAAACGAGAATGTTAAATATTTTCAGAAAAAGACTATTAAGTTTTTTTACAGGGAAACATTCTTCAGAATAAAGACATATATATAACTTTTTCATTTCCTTTAGAGGCAAGCTACTTCCCTTCCCAAAAAGAAAAATTGTAACATGAATATTTATTTTTTTCCAGTCTTCAGAGATAAGTGTGTAAATACTAATTCATATCATATGTTTACTTCAGTGGTGTACACAAGGACAAGAAGGGGTCGGTCACCCCTCCCTCCATAGACCAACAAATTTTTTTACTTTTTACCATAGAACAGTGGTTCTTAAACTGTGGCCCATGGACCCCCAGAAGTCCTCAGTGCTTTTCTGGGGGGTCTGCGAAGGCCTCTTATTTAATGTTAAGATTCCCTTTTTTTACAGACTCTTAAAGGTGTTGTGAAAAATTGAATGATGTGCCATTTTAGACTAGATCACCAAATTGCCCCAATGAAAAAAACCCTTCTAGGAAATGTATTTTGATCAAGAATATTAATTTCTTTTTTTCAAATGCATAGCCCTTACTGCAACATAATAATTTCAAAAAATAAAGGAAACATATGCACAAAGATTAAGAATTAAATTCATAGTGCCGTCACGATACGTTAATAATTGCATCCCTCTTGATTTCCTGATTGAATAAGTCCCTTTCAAACTTTTGGGGTTATTTACAGTACAAATTTTTGGAGTTGTCCATGAAAGCTCTGAAAGTTTTGATGCCTTTCAAAACTAACTTACTTACCGTAAAATCTGGCGTATAACGAACATCCACTTTCAAGCTGCATTTTAAAATTTTTAGGTATATTTGCCATATAACACTCACCTCCTTTTTTACAAAGGAACAAGAACTGTGGTTGTGTAACGCTCGAATGTTTTTAAGTCATTTATTCAAAATATTATCCCAGGATTTTGAAAAAAATGGTATACTTTTAGAATGAGAACTTTTAAATTCCATTAGATATGTCATTTCTTTCAAATAAACATATTCTGATCTATGTAGAAGTCTAATTTTTCTTATGCTCATCTTCTTTTTATTTTTGAACTATCATTTTTATTCTCAGCGTATAACGTGCACTCGTGAATTTCAATCAAATTTTTTGTGTTAAAAGTGGATTTTATACGCAGATTTTACAGTATGTAAAAAACATTTTCTGCTCTTCTTTATCTTAAAATTAAGTACAGAAATTGTCTAGAAAGCATAAAACCAGAATTCAGATTGCAAATATTACACCTGATATAACAGCACTTGTAAAAAAAGCATACCATCCTTCTTATTAAATTTTTTTATTTAATACAGTTTACAGTATTTATTTGAAATTAGTATTGACAGTCCTATGATTATAGTGGAACCTTTAAATCACTCAGCCACATATTGGGAGTCAAGGAGGGGTTATCAAAATCTTGGGGAACTGCGATATTAGGCTGATACAAAAATGGGGCCATAGCAATCTTAAGTTTAAGAACCACTGTCATAGAGAATATCCTTTGGTACTTTTGTCTACATGTTTTTAGAATGTAACCCCCCCCCCCACCACGCTCATAAGAGAGGTCTGTGTATGCTACCGGTTTAATTTATAGACAAATAGTTGAAGAGTTCTTTCAGCTCATGTCTGTAAAATACTGTAATAATTGGTTTTTTTTTTTAAAAAGCCAACCTTTGATTACTTTATTCTTATTGAACAAACAGACTAAATGTCTGAAAAACAATAAATGTTCAAGTTAAAGAACTTGTACCAGAGTAATAATAAAACAAAAATCTAGATTGTATATTTAAATTTTTTTCCTTTTGAAAACATTTGTTTATGCAAACTTTGTATTTTTATAAGAAAACCATAATTACATATTTTAATCAATTTTAAAATAAAATAAAACAGTATTTGTATATTACATTTATTAAATAATACAAACCTGGATCAGTGCTGTCAACACTAGACAGAATACTCTGCAAAAATGTTTGGGTAAATGTGCTTGTAGGCAGTAAATCTTGATTGAGCAATGATAAAAAATTTCTGCATGGAAGTTTTCCTTCACCAACATAATGGAAGACATCGTTCTGAAGTTAAAAAAACCCATGAAAAACTGTTTTAACTATCAATGTTATGAGTTTATCATTCAATTAATATGAACTTTCCTTCTTTTTAGAATGGATATTTCGTTACCTGTATATTAATATTTGGGGATCCATCATGATTTTCTGAAAGTGGTCTAGCAAATTGAAAAGATCGCAGCTTTTCACTTTGTTCAGGACTAAAAATGTAAAGATGAATTTTAATATAATTAAAAGTAATTTTGTTCTAACCTAGAATTAAATAACAATTGAGAATTTAAAAAAAATGCATGATATTTTACAATTAATCAGATAGTAAACTACGTAATTTTTTGGAACAAAGTAGATAAAAATCATAATTGTTTTTAAATTTCATACTGCATGCTACAATAGGCAATGCACACATAATAAAAGGTGCTTGCGTATTTTCGCAACCGTATTGGCGACATTATATGAAACGAAGCACATGGTTGCCAATTCAGCATGTGCAACACATGTGAAATTTGGGTTGCCAACTTGGCAAATTATCTTGAACCTTGGTATTTTTGCGATATTTTGTAAGTACAAAAAAAAATATATATATATATTATTTTGGCATGTCTCTATTATGTTTGCATTTAGGAGAGAAAAACTTTACCTTTATCTAAAAGTTAAAAACAAAGATAGCAATTGAATTTTTTCTATGAAATATAAAGAACACAAGTAAGAAAGTTAATCAGCACATTTTAATTTTCCAATCAAACTTCTTTAAAAACTTCAGTAAAAAGAAGTAATAAATCTATTTTCAAATTATAAGTACATAGTTTTTAGCTTCAAGACATGGACATATTATTCTTATATTATAATTCAACACTACAAGCAGCAGAGAATTAAAAAAAAATTTTTTTTTTTGAGGACTTAATTTTACAGTAATTTACATAAGTTTAAAATGTAATTGAATGTTAAAAAACTTGAATCAATTGATTTAAGATCTAGTTTAAATGTATAAGATGCATATACATACGGATCTAAAATAAATTCACAAAGTGATTCACCCCCTTCAAAAGGAGGTGAATTCGATCTGAACCTCATCTTTTCATTTCCTTGCTCTTTAATGCAGTCATCTTCGAAATTAGTTTCTTCATCTGATAACCACATTTTTTGAAGTCAATGCCTACGATAAAATAAAGAATATATAAAGCCATATAAGAACACATTATAATTAATTTTTACTTTTGACACAGTCTTCATCGTACATTATTTTGTTCACACTGTTTTACATTTTCTAATACAAAAAGTTTATCAAATACTTTCGAATAAATAAATTTAACATAGCAATAAAATGAATTGAACTTAAAAAAAGAAAATTATACAATATAAATATGTACCAAGAAAAGTATTACTTGCAACTTCATCAGTTGAACAAGAAATCCGTCAAAAACAAGAAATTGAAATCATATCACAGCATGTTTTACATAAAATACAGCGATAAAAGAAGACTAACTTCAAGATTGTACAAGTTTCCTTGCTAAGGAATGACACACATCACATTCATTCCTGAGAACAAAACATGCGGAACTTGACAATCGTCTATCCATCATTTACAACTACAGATAGTAAACATAACACCACGAAGCTGTGCAATCATGCCTTGAATGAAAATGCAAAACGAATAACAAAAGCCGAAATAAATCCCCAAAATCAGGATAAAATATCCCTAATGTACCATTTTCCCTTTTCCTTGGTGTATGTACGTTATTTAGTGAGTTGGCTGGATGTTTTTAAAATCATGAATGCACGAAAAATAGTTACTTAAAAATACTGATAATTTTATTAAAAACAGGTACAATGAATAATTCTGAAAATAATTTAGATTCTTTTCATTATTATGAGACAATGGATATCTATAGGTTAGTCATTATAGGTCATATAAAGGGTTAGTCATCAGTGGCGGCGCTAGACCACGCGTGGACGTCGGCGAAATTAGGGTTCGCGAGGCCTCCTTTTTTTCCAGTCAAGAAAATGTTAAATTACATAAGCCGAATTATGGTTAAACTAATGTATGAGTAAAGGATTTATTGCTAATCAAATGATAACAAAAATTACACAAATAGAAATTAAAATAGACGAAATGAATAACTAAATTTTAAAAAATTAAAAACTTTGCGAGGCCGTCGGCGGTTGCCGACGTCGCTGACGCCTAACGCCGCCACTGTTAGTCATTTTGATTCAGATAGTAGTTTTTGGATTTAGTCTTTAAAGTTTCTTAGTACAGTCGAACCCGATTTAACGAATTTATCAGAACTGATAATTTTGTTCATTAATTCGGGGTTATTCGTTATATCGGGGTCCAAACAAAATACAAATTTTTTACATTTTGTTTGGATCCCGTGTGCAACACAGTGCAATTTTTTTGCGCTTAGTTTTTGGAAATTCTATAGGCAACTTCACAAAAAATGTCCATAATTAGAAATTACACACTTTTTATTCAACAGATGAAATACTAAGTGAATTATTACGCTCCAGTCAATTGGTTAGGCGAACGAACGATATAGCTATTTATGTGAGCACAGTCAGCTTATTTTTTTTTTTGTGTTTGTGATGGATGAGTTGCGTCATGTTTATCTGACGATTTTTTTTCTTTGGTTGCTCTCTTTTTTTTTTTTGCGGGTAGATGGCGCCATGACAGATCAGAAGGTTTCGCTTTTCTTAGTTAAGTAGGGTCACCAAATGAAGTGGCGCGTTTATCGTGTAGGACAGAACCCGGGACCTTTGGATCCGAAGCTGAGTAACTTAACCACTACACCAAAATGATCACCATGATGCGGAGGTTGTTACTGGCTTATGTAGATTACATCACTATATAGTAATAGATTAAATAAGAGTACGCAAATCCGACTTGCAGTGTATTATTCTTGAACTTTAAGAAGAAGAGCTTAAAACGTGTGGATTAATTATTAAGAAAAATTAATTTTAAAAACAAAAACTTTAATTAGGACGAGAAACCAGTAAAGTATCAATCTATTTTTTATACCCAAATACTAAGAAATTTTTGAAGTTAACTTCTTACGGCACGGCAGGGAAAAATTTTCGTTACGCGTTACGCGATGACGTAAGGCGCTTGAGATTCTTATATTAATATTTACTTATATTTCTGTAACAATAATACAGCAATTCCATAAACAAGAAATTGGTTATTCAAATAAAATATCTTAAATACAAAAGAAATTGGTTACACAAATAAATTATCTTAAATACAATAATTAATATTTTTAACGTACACAATCGGCACTTCAGTAGCAAATGAGTTTTCAAGTATATTAATATTTATCTCTTAGTAATAACATTGCAAAAAAAATTGATTCAGCTTTACTGATTAATTTTCAAACGCACGTGAGTCATTAAAGGATCATTAATATTAGTAATTATTTTTCAAATGTGAATCCCCCCCCTAAGATTTTTAATTTACAAAATCTGTAACAGGGACATTTTATGAACGTGTTATATAGTGCTTCATTAATTTGTATTTTAAAATCTTTTCATCATATTCGCTGTATATGAGTAAACTATAATAAGTATATATGTATAAACATTGACAGTGAAAGTTATTAGTTAAAAGACAATAAATTTTTTTTATATCGAAAACATAATAAGACGAGGATAAAGTTTTTATTCATAGTTATCTTAACCCGTTCATCTCTACTGTAAGTATTACTAAATTATAATTATTTATTTATACACTGAGTGATCAATTTATCTTAGACAAATAAAAATAACTTACATCAAATATTAATGTTATAAATGTGGAATAACTATTAAATTAATTCGAAAAAAATTACAAATAAGAATTTTAATTTGGATGAAATAGATTGTCCCTTAGTTCATAAATGTTAATTTATATATATAGGTATGATTGCACACATTTCATAAAAAATATTGAAGCAGATTTGAATCAATAGATTTTTAATTCTAAATTTTAAATTAAAAGTTCTACAAAAGAGTATTATGACCTATATAATTAACTGTAATGCAATTAATTAATTTCCAGATTTTACAATGGCAGAATCTACTGAGAATGCTATTTCAAATAAAAAAAATAGCCAGAAACACGTTGTAATCGTTCCAATCAATGTTCATCACCGTCATGATTCTCAAGTCAGTCAGATTCTTGATCCAGACAAGGCATCAGATATCACAAAAGCTTAGCAAAAGAACCTCGAAGGTAAAAAAAACGCCAGCTAAGCGTATGCGAGAGTACAGAGCCCTGAAAAAAGCTCGCATTCAATCAACTAATGATTCTCCTTCAGTTGTACATCATCAAGATGATGGAATTTTACAAGCTGATGATAATTTGAATAAGCCGTATGCATTTGTTGGATTACCTTGTCAAGATATCAACGTGACATGTAAAAGAACACCAGCTAAGTGTATGCGAGATTACAGAGCCCGGAAAAAAATTTACCTTCAATCGACTAGTGATTCTTATTCAGTTGTTCATCATCAAGAAGATGAAAATTTACTAGCTGATGACAATTTAAATAGTTCGCTTGAATTTGTCGAATTACCTTGTCAAGATATCAACGCGACACGTAAAAAAAACGCCAGCTGAGCGCATGCGAGAATACAGAACCCTGAAAAAAGTTTTTACATAATAATGATAATAATAAATTTGTTAATTATATATATGTAAGATTACTTTAAAATAAAACTTAATTATACAATTCATTACATATAAGCTAAAGAAGTTAACTTCTACCGCGTGTTCACACTGATACACGCATGCATTTTTTTTTCAGTTTGTGATAAACAACAGAATGCTGGAGTCAAAACAGCATATAGCAATGACAAGACACGGAAAAGGTTTATAATAAAACAGAGATTATATATATATCTTTTGATATAAAGTAGATTAAGTTGATCGAACTTAAAATGAAATGTGTAATATAATGGCGTGTTAATACCTGTGTCACATACGAAATGACCAATAAAAATATACAAATCTTAACAACATGACTTGGAGAAACGGTAAACAAGTAAATTATAATGTGATTAAAATGAGGAGATCAGTGTGACATTAAATATAACCAGAATAAAAATTCGAACTATAAAAATTAAATCCCTTAAGAAAACGATGAACTTTTGAGAGCTTGATGCATTGGCAGAATACATCGAGTAAAACTTTTAATATGTATATTCTACCCTGAAGTTTGATCTACAAGAGAAGGGGATCAACTGCAATAGTTTACATATACATTATTAATATTATATTAATATAAATTTTTTCGATTTCTTAAATTACAAATTAGATAAAAAGATCAAGAATGAGCAAACTCATAATATTCGAAATATATTGTTCCCATTGTTTTTTGATAGACTTTGTGTACCTCTAACATCTATCCGAGGCCGAACCTGATAGTTGTGTACCATTCTGAAATGACTTGTAAGTTAGTACCTTGCTACTTTCTTACTCAGAAGTTGAAACTCAGTGATATATCAACCCGTGATGAAGAGAATTATGGCCTAATCTTTTCGATAAACGAATTCATTTCATCATAGGATAAAAAGGGAACACTCTAATAGAACTACAAATTGCAGAACCTGGAATCCTGCTGTTCAGTGTTTTTATTCTTGATGGTTTATAAAGATATAGAGAGAGAGATAAAAATTGCATTCTACCAGGGGACTTTTTTTGTGTCTAACTAAACCATGTTGTTGGTGTCGTGGGTTTCATCCTGCAATACACACGAAAGACGAGAGATATTAACATAAACATACAATACAATTCCAGAAGAATATAAACTTTACTACAAACGATGACCCCAGCATAGACTAGAAGGGGTGCGCTGTTTTCCATTCGATACGGGAATCCATTTCGGGCGAAAGTTTGACTTCTTTTCCCGTAGATACATCCATACCTTATTCGGGATTTGAACCCGATCCAAGTGTCATAACCACCATATTGGCTGGGCGGCCACCAAAACCATAGATAAATTGGGTAACGCAAGACATGAGAGATGTGAAAGCTTTCTTGTGGTGATCAACCTTTAGATTTAATACACAACAATTTCTGTTACTTTATATGCTGAAATTAAAACTCAAATCTTAATATTAGAAGTGAGATTCAAATGGTTCGTACCAGTTTGGCTGAACTTTCACTTAATTTTTTTGTTGAGTTCGGCAGACTGGTTATTAAAACTACTGAACAACACTTAGCGTTTCGACATCACAGGAAGCAAGGATAAAAACGGGCTGCAGCTTTTAACACATAATGGAGACAAAGAGAAGGATTTTCAGTATCTTGGGGATTTTATATAAATCGGCAACAGGAAGTCTTGGAATCCCTTGAACTTTAGTGGACGGAGACTGATTGGTAAAAAGATATTATTCGATAGATTCTGATATAATCTTACTTTAAAAAACGTAAGTTTTTAAATTTCAAGAGATATGTTTACAATTATCCCGTTATGCGAGTAAGCTAGTTAATTATTTACGCGAGAGTCCTGAAGAACAGGACCATTAAAAAATTAAAAAATTGTTTATAGAAATAAGAGGGGGAATTATTACATGTCTACATCCTTTTCAATTACTTTAGAATTCATAATTATGATTAAAATTTGCTTCCGTAACTCCATTTTTATTTCTTTCTTTCTGTAAATCTAACGAATTTTGGTAAAAAATCTAGGCGTGAAAGAGATGCATATCATTGACTCTAAGATGCTGCAAACTGTTTCAGTAAATGTATATGACTGATGTAAATTTTGATTTTTTTTTCAGTTACAGAACTTTAAAAGCATTATTTAGGTATTTATTTAATTTTTTATTCAATTTTTTAATAATTAAAGTTGGATACTCAAATATTTATATTGGATATATTAGAATAAATTTAGGGTTCCCTTACCTTAATTTAATAATTTGCATTTTTTTTATCTTGTTCTTACGTTCAATTTAGTTTTGACACATACTATTGTTTAATTGTTTTAAAACTCTCTCTAGCTTTTTTGCATATATTCTATTCAAATAAATAGACTGAATTGTACTTATAAAGGTTTTGTTTAAAATTGAGATATTAGTTGCTTTCATTTCATTTTTCATCTGGCTTTAATCATAATAAATCAATTTTTTTTTCAAACTCACATAACTCTCCGTTTTTGAACTGTCTGGAATCCCCCCCAAAAAAGATGCAAATTAAAATTGAATCATGAATCAATCAGTAGTAAAACTATTAGGCAAATGTATCAAACATTTTTCCTCTAAAGAATTCCTTACTCATGATGTTGAAAATCAGTCAAGCAAATCGTTTGAGCTTGAAAGAATTCTGCTACAGTGTTTCATCGAAGATTAATCGTATTGTAAGCAAAAATTTATTTAAAAGATAGTATTTGATTTCCTTCTAGAATCAATTATATTGTTTTTCTCTCTTTAATGACTTTTTGCTTTAAAAAAATTATTTATTCTTATTAAAAAAATAGAAATAAAAAAATGTCAAGAACTGCTATGGAATTTGGAGTGATAAATTTATCGTCTGATGCAATTAGAAATATTTTACATGGTACTAAACAGTTATTTTAATTAATATAATTTCATTTAAGACAATTATTATTTTTACTATGGTTAAATAACAAAATACTATAAATTACAAAAAATTCAGAATTTATATATTACAGAGAACATATTGTAACATATGCATATTATAATTTTCATAACATTATAACAAACTTAATACCGAACTAAAATTGTCAAAAAACAAATTTAAGATCGTGGGAAAAAAATTCAAAAAATATTAGTTTTAATACCAGTTTTTATTTGAAAAAGAATTTGAGTATAAGAAAAGGATTTTTCTTGTATATGTTTCTATGTTCTATTTCTTCAAAAATAAATATATTACACT
This sequence comes from Trichonephila clavata, assembly GCA_019973975.1. Taxonomy (NCBI): domain Eukaryota; kingdom Metazoa; phylum Arthropoda; class Arachnida; order Araneae; family Nephilidae; genus Trichonephila; species Trichonephila clavata. Next base: position 17,689 of record BMAO01018800.1, on the reverse strand, counting down.
CTAACACATAGAAGAGTATAACCTTATCTTAGATTTACTATCTGAATTATACTCATTTCCCCCTTCTCTGAAATTATTCAGCTATTCTTTTCCCCAAGTACATATAGCACACTGCTGGCCACACAAAATTCAACACCCTGAATGAAGCATGTAAACTATGTGAAATTTAGATCATACGTTGGCGGCGATGAAATATGCAAATCATTAGCATTATAGCACAGGTGCAGTTCGATAGAGGAAGAATCGTTGCCAAAGGAATTGCGGATTATCCTTCTATTCCTTCTCTTTTGTTTTTATGTGAACCGTGTTTTTTTTTCAAAAGATAAGAGCTTTGTGCATGTTTCTTCGTAAATAAAGGGCGCGCATTATATGATGAATCCACTTTAAAATTTAAAAAATGCAATTTAAAAGTACAGGTGCGCGTTATACATCTGAATATTCTGTAGTTAGAAAGTAAAGGAACGTATATTTCTGTTCTTAACTTTATGTAGTAACACCTCGACTTACACTACCCTGACTTACGCGAATTCGGAGTTACGCGATTTTCAAATTTTGTCGATTCGTCTTCTTTTTTTTTCCTTTTCATCACTGTAACACAGACGGAATTAGTTCCAGAACCTGATGAAATTAATAATATGATTGAAGAAGTTGTCGATCTTGCCGGGTAAATAAATTTAGAAGTGTATAATGATGACGTTCAAGCAATGCTAAATTCCTAGAATCAAGAGCTAACAGTTGAAGAGCTCTTGGAAATGCATGAGCAAGAGCAAGACTTTGAAAAACTTGAGTCTTTAGACCCAGTTCAATCAGAAGATCGAATGACGATTGGGAATTTGACAGAATTGATCAGTTTAATTGAAAAAGAGTTACAAATTTTAGAAGACACAGACTCAAACGATGAGCATATTTTTTTCAACAAGATAAGGAATACAAAAAAATTATTAACATACTAGGAGGAAATTTTGCTGGAGAAAAAAAAATCTTTCAGTCGGCAGACTACTTTGTTAGATTTTATGATACCTTCTTTATCAAAATAACTTTCGTTTTTAGGATTTTGTATGTGTGCATGTGGCGGTGGTATCCATATAAGCCACTAACTGCCTCCGGACTAAAGTGATTATTTTGGTCTAGGGGTAAGTCATGAGCTTACGGAACGGAAGGTACCGAAAACGAATCTCCTTCATTGGTGATCCTGGGAACTTCGAACAAACGCGCAGCAATCGTGGCGCCATCTATCCACCTCAAATGCAACCAAGCCGTTAGATACATGACGCAACCCACAAGCCGTCACACCCAAAATGACGCAACCTACAAGCCGTCACACCTAATGATGCAACAACTCAAACGCTCCCCATAACAACGATATATAGTTCGTTCACCTTACCGACTCTCGGGTAGGGGAGTGTGTGGCGTAGGTATCCATATAAGCCCTTAACTGCCTCCGGACTGAAGGGATAATTTTGGCCTAGGGGTAGGTCATGTGCTTGTAGAATGGAAGGTACGGAGAACGAATCCTCCTTCATGTATTATCTAATATTTTATTTTAATTTTTTCTACTAAATTATTATTTTACTTCGTCTTTGTTCCCAACTAAAAACAATTTATACGTATTACATTCTAAATCATACCTCGAATTATACGAACTCGACTTACACGGTTATCTTTCAGTCGCGCCTATCGCGCAAGTACGGGGTATTATTGTACTTCATTTATTCTATTGCTTTGAACATAGAGGTTAAATAATGCGACTCGAATGGTTTTGAAAAAGAATCTGTTTACTCAACATCGAAGTATATTTTTGAGACACTTGTATCTGTAACAACAGCTCAAAACACTGTCTGTCCTTTTTATTTCGCATATTTTCTGATTTGGCTGCAGAACGTAGGGATAATTTCTGACCACATCGGGAAAAACTTTTCCCCTATTTCTCCTTCACGTGAAAAAACATGACTATATTTTAATCTGAAGTTAATGAGGACGGGGTGTGCTTATTATCACCGCATTTTCCGGCATCCCCTCTCCTCCTCTTCGGTGGAGGGTTGTTGTGTGTTCTGTGATTGCACGCTCGAGTGGGACCGGACGTCAGGGATTTGGATGAAGTAGCGGAACGTGACTCAAAGGGAATCCCGTCTCATTAAAAAAGAGTGACGGAATGGGGGAGTGAGCAGTTTTGGAATCCAAATAAAGTGGAATGCTTTGTTTTTGTTCAAAAGAACCACAAATAGAGTGAAAGATCACAAATTCGAAAACTTTTCAAAACTTAATACATGTCATTGAAAAATGTTAAAATTTTCTTAAAAAAGCGAAAGGGTTTTTTCCCCTTTCCTTTTTTTGTTAAATTGAATTGGGTATATATTTTGGATCCGCATTTATGAGATTAACTCATGCAATACGTTTCTTCTCCGCTTTGAATCATCAAATCTTACTCACTTTTTAAAAAAACTTTTTACTCACTTTTTAATAAAAATTCCTTAGAATTGTCTTTACAAATATATAATATTTTACATTCCTCTCCTAACTACACCAACAGGGCAGTGCCGACTTAAGCTCATTTTGGACCCTGAGCGCAGATCTACAGGCCCCCTTTGCACTGGCGGATCGGAAATTATTACCAGAAAACCTGGTTTAGTCCAACTTATCCGGGCTTTTACGAGCCCTGGGGGCTCAATGGATAAACCGGCACTGCAATGGGGGGGGGGGCATTGAACAATAACCAATTTAACGTGCATTGGCTCCCTCTACACGGTGAGTCTACAGTGGCACCGAGACTCTAACCCGCTATACCTCAGACATGAGTTCCTGACAGTAACCACTAAGTTACTGCGGCTACAGAAGGGCCGATGCACGTTAAACCTGTCAAGGCTCAAAGTTTACCCATTGGAAAGGGGTGAAATTTTAGAGAGGAGGATGCCAGCTCAGGAGTCGTCCTCGTCACTTGACCGTGGTTCAAAATTACCAAGTCCGTCGTTGCCAACAGCCCTTGAGTTGTTCCACAATATGACATAAATTAAAATCAAGTCAAATTACCATCAATGCTCGAATGTTAAAATAACCTTTTTTTTTTTTTATCATTTTCTGTCTTTAATGTATTATTTCAAAAGCAGTATTCATTTTTTTGTGAATAATTCCTGGGAAAAAAATTTAAAAAAAACAAAACAATTATGGTATTTTTTTGAATTAAATTCTTCATTTTTAGTTCAAGAAGAGATCGAATATTTTTAAAGTTATCTCCAATCTATCCTAATTGAAGATTAAATTTTAAATTAAATATTAGCTTTACACAAAAGAAGAGGAAAAAAGTAACGAATTATTTTACAAGGTCGTGTTGAAAAATGTTAATTGATATCAAATTTGTATTCAGTAGTTTTTTATTCTAGAAGATTACTAAAAAAAATTTTAAAAAAAGCAGATGATTTATACAAAAAAAAAAAAAAAAAATGATTGCAATGATATAAGATATTCCTCTGCTTTATGATCTACATCAGAAATTTATTATTAAAAGATAGAATATGCAATAAATGTATTTCTCCCTTTTTATTTTTGAGCTTACACATCTCTGTTTTCTTAGTTCTGAAACTTTTTAGTATATTTTCAATTTTCTTCTAGAATTTCAAAGAAAAATCCATTAAAAATAAGATATTCTAACTGTGCAGAAATCAAATTTAAAGAATCATTAGTTTCAGTAGTTGTATTCTATCCAATTTGTTTCTTTAAGCCATTTCCAAAACAAATGTTCAAAGATCAAGTATTTTTTATTTTTGTTAATGGTTATATGAAACTAAAGTAATAACATCTAACTGTAATCACATCTGAAAAAAGTAATAAATGTAATAAAATGCTATGTATCATAAAAGAAAATGTACAAACTAGAAATGGGTGGATTGTCGGTAAAACAATGCTAATTTTCAATTTAATAATTTTTTGGGCAAAACAACGTAAAGTGTACAATGTTTGGCTAGTAAAAAGTAACTCTGTTTAAAAATTACTTATGTTAATAATACTTGTACATTTTTTTTGGGGTATAAGTGTATCTTTCAATTATTAAGTTGATGTTTAGTTTTTTTTTTTTATTCATATGAATTTATCTTTAGTTGATGTGGAAATAAATAATTAAAAAATATAAGCGAATTTTAACTAAGTGAATAAGAAAGTTTAACCTTATGTTTAATGCTAGCGGGGACTTTCCCGTTTTCATTATGCAATAAAATTATTGTTCAAGGTTAATTGCAATATATGGAAGGTATCCAAAATTATTAATTGCAACACGTCGTTATTTAAATTGCAAAATTTTTTAAAGCAAATTCTTGTAAATTAGGTGACGTTTGTGGGTCGGATGCATTAATTTGAGGGGAAAAAAAGCTAACTTTTACGCAAATGAAATTTTATTTTACGAAACTTAGCTATAACTACTAGAATTTTCTTTCTTGTATTAAATAAGCTTTGTGTAGAATTTTAGATAGTAAAATGCTTGCAATTTTGACTATAGTTATCTATATTAACTGTGAATATATGCCATTCCTTTACTTATATTTGATCTGTAATTTACGAGCTTGATGAGTGCTTCTAAATTCAAATATGTATATAATCAGCAAAATGTAAAGGGAAAGTGATTTGTGCATGAAACAATTATTCAATGCAAAAAGGGTCAGAGAAGCAATTTATAAAATCAAATAAACATACTAATCTGAGTAAAATATACATTGTTAAAAAAATATAAAAAGTTATAAACGAAAAAAAATGTTATGTCTCACCAATTAAGTTAATGTCTCACAAATTAAATTAGAGAGAATAAACTCAGAATTCGTTCTATCAAGTAATACCTTCTTTTGCGGTGAAAATACTATCTAAAAACTGACACTGAATCGAAGCAAAACGAAACAGAGAAGCGGAAGAGAAATTGGAAAACTGATGGAATGGGAAGTAAATCGCGCGCGCGGGGAGGAACAGGGGAGTCCCAACCCCAGTCCTGACCACTTGATAAGTAATTGCATGTTTAAATTAAAAAGTGAAGAGGTTGGAGGAAAATCGTTTGACACGTTGAATTTATGATTTTTTTCTTCAATCAATGCATTTATTTCCTTTTTTTCTAAAAAGTATTTTATTGTTTTCCTGTATGAGTGTTTTGCAAACAATATTTTATTAAAAGGGTTTATTAATGAATTTATGAAATTAAAACATATTTATCAACAGGAGGAAAATTATGTTTGATATGAAAAAGAAAACATGTTTTTGCGAAAGAGATGTAAAAAAGGTCAATGTATAAAACAGAGCAACAGAATAAAAATTAAAAAAACAACAACAACAAAACATTTTTTTCCAAAATAATCAAGGAATGTAAAGGAAGTGCATTAGTAAATAAATAAAAAAAATATGTTAACCAGGAAACTGCTTCCGGAAGTCCAAAAGACTTCCAAAGTAACCAATTAAAAAAAACCTGAGCAAATAAACAAAGTAACCTTTTAACATAGTAAAAAAATTTCCATGGAAAAAATTTACAAAATTTGGTTTCATTGTATAGATTTGTTGATATGCAATAAAATTAAAAAGTACTTTGAAGAAATTCTTACAGTAAAGAATAGTTTTTTTTTATTTATATTGAATGTTAGGAAAGAAAAAAAAATATTCTACAAAGGAAGAATTGTTATTTTAAAATTGAGTAGATAGTATAAGAAGGATAATTTGAAATCGGGAATTAAAGCATAATTAAGGGTGTTTTTTTCACAACGCATTTTATAAAAAATAAGTCAAAAATATTTTTGCACAAAAATATTTAATTATTACAATACATCTATAGTACATAAATAAAATATTTTGTATAGGTTGTTAAAATTCTTAAACTATCATTGTATTATTAATTATTATTGTATCATTCGTATTTATTAAAATTTTAATTTATACCATCGTTTTGTTAAGAACTAATTTAGCGGAACTCATTTTTAATTATTAATTATTTTCTTCAAATTCAATTCTGGTTCAATTAAGAAGGGAAAAAAGACCTCTATGCTAAAGTTCATTTTTATAAGAAGAAAAAAAAAAGATTATATAGTATTCAGTTTAGTTTTCATACAAGTAAGTCTGAAAATGCCGGATGAAATAATATTTAATATTACTCATATCAATTTTAGATAGATTAAAAACAAACAAAAATGATTATTAATAATTAATTTAATTTGTATAAGACATTAATTACAATTTATAAAGATACCAACAAAAAGGGGCAACTATAACTAATATTCAAAATATTGTAAAACTTCCTTTTTAGTAGTTCTTCCTTCTCTTATGTTTTTGTGGCAACATTAGAATTTTAAACTGAAATTTACCTGAAGTTTTATAAATAGGCACCAAAAAGGTCTTTATCATCCAAACGATAGGGATGGTAAAAAGTTTAACATCGAAATAAAATGGTTTGATAGGATTTCCTATACTGAAAAATGACACAATACAACATTTCCTACTTTCACTTCTTACAACTTGAAGATATAATAACAATAATTATGGGTTAACAATTGTAAGAGACGGTTGTAAAAAAACTTTCTTCAACATCTGTTAGCTAAGCAACCGGTTCCGAGGAATAAGTGTAGGTGGGAACTCTTCCAGGTGGAACAAAGGTTTTTTTAAATGCAATTAAATCTCTATTGTGAATAGTCGATGAAGCTGTTTACAAAGATCCTTGAGTGCACGCCCTATGTTTTCGTTGAAATATAACTTATGAGAAATGGAGAAAGTAATTGTGCGCTATAATACTGCACGTTTATTTTGTTGCTCCGGAGATTGTCTGTCATTGTTTTAAACCTGTTTTAGAACCAGTGTTTTGGAGCTCTTATACAGTAATTCTACAAATTGCAAATGTTTCAGATTGATCAACAATGATCATTAAAATCCTCTATTTTTATTGTTTCATAAAATGCCTTTATGGGTTATAATTTTTTTAATGGCAAAAAGTTCTTCGTCGAATCTTTTATCTTCATTTAGTCAATAGACTTTATTCCCCCCCCCCTCAATTTTATGTATTGTCTTGATAACTACACATGATTCTTTTCTTTGTTTATGATAACAATAAAATGCTTTTGTATAATTTGTTGTCTCTTTTGAAATCCTGCATTTTTAAAAATTTGTTCTGTGATTTTAAAAGGTAAAAAACTTTGATTTTATCATACTTAACATTATATACTCTATGATTGTGATTAATAGTAGCCAAAGTTTATTCCACTGACTTCTTTTATTCTAAAAATCACTCAAATAATCAAAAAGAGCTCCAGATGAATGGTAATATCTCTCGAAAAAATATATAAAAAAATTAATTGCATATTTTGTTCAAACATAATCAATTATATGCATTACAATTATTTTCTTCAACTGAAAAAACATAGTATTTGGAATAATTACATACGATGCCAAGTTAAGCTACGTAACTTAAACAACAAACGATTCTATATCAGCCAATAAATTATTAGATAAATTAGAGAATTGTTGAAGTCAAGCAGACGATAATAACACGAAAATGAATTTTAAACTTAAACAATATCTATAACTACTTTGTAAATTAAATAGTCAATTAAGAATTAGTTCAAAATAAAAAGAAATTTAAATAGAGCTAAATATTTTACAATACGCAGAAGCAATGTTGATTCAGTGTTCTTTATAAAGAACAAATTCTTGAATTTCAACCACGTAATAACACACAAATTCGATTATGGTTTGATTTATGTACCAGAAAGAATATTTTGCTTGTTTTTACTAATGAAAAAAGGAAAAGTAACTTTTCTTAAAACTTTAGGTGATTGAAAGGAATGGAAAAAAATGATCTTTTTGTTATGTAAAACCGTTTCTTGTTTGTTTAACTTAATGAAAATTAACTGTAAAATCGATGTGCTCCTGACTGGCATAGTTCTTTTAGTAAAAATCATTCATTATCTCTCTCTTTCTTTTATAGTAGAATCACTTTTCCATTTTGATAAAATCCTATGTAGTATAATGACATCGTTTTCAATCAAAGATTGACTCATCCAAGCAGACTGCCTTCATAAATTGTACATTGACACTATTTGATTTGATAAGAATAGAATTAATATGCAGTTAACTTAAACTTTGTAATTTGATCAGTTGAGTTTAATTATTGTGCATTACATGGTAGAAGATAACCAGTTTGGTCTTCACATACTTTGTTAAATGTTTTTATCAGAAATTTTGGTACTTATATATTATCGCAAACGAAAGGGCGACATTACGTAAAAGAAAGCACATGGTTGCTAATTCAGCGTGCACAACACATGCGAAATCGGGGTTGCCAACTTGGCGAGTTATCTTGAAAGTTGGCATTGTTATGAAAGTACGTAAGTATCGAAATTTTTTCCACCACTTTGTTGTCTCTTAATAAATAAAATCTAATGTCCTACACCGCACAGTAAGTTGAAGATAATTTTCTTCTTTCTACGCGAAAGATACATTTGAATTATAAGCATGTTCTACGGTTACTGGAAATAAGGGCAGTTACAAGAATAAAAATCGAACAGTTTTAGTTCATCTTTTTCCACAATAAATATTCAAATTCGAATAAGATGTTATAAATGTGATAATAATTTTAAAATATTTTCTAACAATATCGTCTGAATTAAAAGAGCCGTTTTAATTTACCTCGAGGTAATAAAACGAGATCTAAAATGATTTTCTCCTCCTTTTTTTTCAGAAAAAGAATGATAAAAGCGTAAGGAAATGTATGGACGCTGAATGATATTATATTATAATTTTCTTGGTTTTTTTATTATGAATTATTTCATAGCTTTTTGAAAGCTGTTTGAGAAAATAAAAAAGTTTGAATGCTTCAGCACAATACACGTTGTTATATATGTTGACTATCTGTGACAAATTGGAAAGATTGATGAGCTGTATGAGACTTAAGAAATTAATATTTGAAACCGCCTTCCATAGAGAAAACTTGATTTTATGCTAATTTGAGTGCTATTTAAACTCTGGCAGAGTAAGTGTTAGAGTAAGCCGTTAATCTGCTATTAAAGTGATATTAACGAAGTGACTTTCAGAAGCCTTGGGGAACTTGATAAAGCTTTTGACGGGAATATCCAGTTGAACCGGGCGAGACTTGGCTATTGCTGTTTCATCGAATCTCCCTAAGTTAAGTGCTTAATCATTTGTCTTAGGAATTTAAGGTAGCCAATTAATTTGACTGCTTTCTCGGTTTATAATCTTGTTTGATAGTAAATTGATTGAACTAAAATAAATAATTTCCATAACAATACCTGTTCATTGGGAGTGCCATTCAGATCCCAGTCGGAGTTCATTTGGAGTCTCATTCAGTTCCCAGTCGGAGTTCATTCGGAGTCCCATTCAGTTACCAGTCGGAGTTCATTCGGAGTGACCTTAGGATCGCGACAGGTGGAATGTATAGTTTGTTTTTCTCATGACCTTCGGTTGTCGGCGTGATATCAGATGAAAGGACCCCACAATATTTTAGGGATGCACGTGTGGATATAAATGGCATAATGCTATCAGCATAGGGAAGCCGGTCTTGCAGCTGTGAGACGGGAAAACATTACACCATTTCTATGTTTTAACTATTGCGTTTTATACCCATTGTGTTGATTAGTATACCAGCATAGGATACGCAGTGATTTGATGAAAAAGTCTGAATTTTTAATTTTATTGTGAGTATTTTAACACAACAATTGTTTAACAACAATTTTAACAACTATTGCAAAATCTTTCTTTATGTTCTTTGCGAACTGGTTATCATTCTTGTAGACCTAATGTACGTATAAATGACTATGAGAACAGATGGCGCTCAATTTATACACAGATATATTTTATACTTATAAACATTTCTCGTGAAAATTAAAAAGATTTATCTATAAAAAAAACAGTCGACTCTCGATAATTCGAAGTTGAAGGGACCAATGAAAAACTTCGAATTATCAAGAGGGTAGGAAAAAACTCCCAAAACACTCGAAGAGAAATTTTTTTCTAACACATTTAAATTTGAAACTGTGTAATAAAACAATTGTACATAAAAAAGTTTTTGTAAAGTATTTTTAAAAAGTACATACTATACAGTATAAATATTAGACAAAAATTAAAAGTCCTGTATTAAAAAAACACATTTATGTATTAAAAACAACTATTAAAACAATACATACTGTACATAATTTTTTCGACGAAAAAATCTGTTATCTTTTTTGTTTATGGTATTCAATTTAACTTTGTCAATAGATTTTTCTAGTGCAAATGAAGCTTGAAAAACGACCGCATCAACATGATTTGGAAGGAAAAAAGTTGCGTAGTTTGTTCATGACACTTTGCATTCTGTTAGATTTATCGGAGTCAATTGCGATGGTCATTAAAGGGACTACGTTACAGTGGAGATATGCAGAGACAATAAAACACAAAACATGTAAGCTCCAACCTGTTTGAAACAGGATTCTACATGTTAGTGAAAGTACAAATTATCTAGAGCTATATAAGATAACTTTGAATTAACGCGTGCTGTAGTCTGGCCAGCCGCGGATTTTGCTTCGAAATATTGAGTGTACCCAAACGTATTGTTTTAGTTCGAAATTTTCTAGGGGCTGAGCCTATACTTCGAATTAGCGAGAGGTTTGTATTATGGAAGGTTTGAGTTAGCAAGAGTCGACTGAAAATACACACACACACACACACACACACACACACACACACACACACACACACACACACACACACACACACACACACACACACACACACACACACACACACACACACACACACACACACACACACACACACACACACACACACACACACACACAAACTGCAACTTAAAAGAATAAAAACTGCAACTTTTTAACTGTGTTCGAACACTGTGAATCAACAACAACGTGAGTAAGCTATGAGTTTTTTGTAATCGTTTAAATATAGCTTTTTACATTAGTTGTTTATACTCGTCTTCTTTCTGTTCATTAAAAAGTCGAAAATATTTTTTTTCATTCGAAATCTACGATGGACTGAAAAAGCAGCAGTAACAAGCAGATGATTTTTTTGAACTTATCGTGCCATGACGTCAAACGACAAAAAAAGAAGTGAGCGTGGTCTGTCGGCAATCATCACAAGAAAGTGATGGATTGTGCCAGTGAACAAAAAAAAAAAAAAAAAAAGAAGAAAAAAAGAAACTGCACTGGATTAGATTTAGTTCATGGATACAATACAACACAAGTGTTCTTTTTCTAAGTAATGACTGCAAATGTTTTGTTCTTTTTTCTCCTCTCTTGTTTTAAAACAAACTTAAAAAAAAAACAACAAAAAAAAAAAAAAAAAAACGTTTTTCACTGAATTGGGTCATTTTTTTATATAAAGTATTTTTTCTGCTTTTATGATTATAGTTTAATTATTATCCACTCTATTCCTTTCAAGAAATTAATTGACTGAAATATAGCTCATTATTCGATCGAATTAATTAAAAGAAAACAGTGCACTGAAATGTTTCTAGACAAATAATAATAATAAGAAGAAGAAGGGAAAGCAGCAAAATGTAATCTTTATTTGTTTAATGAGAACAAACTGAAACGGCATAATATACTAAATTCTTTCTCTTTCTGATTTTTACACAGCCATGAAAGGGATAAGCTACATATTTAAAAATATTAAATGGCATCACATTTTTTCAGAAATTTTTGATGAAGAATAATTTAAAAAAAGAATAAAAATAAAAAAATACTTGAATCTTCTCTCTCTCTCTCTCGCGCGCGCGCGAGAGAGAATAAAACATCAAAAAGAAATTTTTCATGGACAAAATATGCTTTTGAATTTGAACACATTAATTGGTGAAAGCAGGCCTAAAAACAAAATTGAAAAATAGTACATGCTTAACATCTAATAAATGTATATCTTAACGCTTATTGCCTTTTTCATTCCACTCGAAATTACATTCTTTATAAATGTTTTTGCAAATTACTCAGACTAAACTTGGTTTTTCGACCCATTGTTCTATAGTGATTTGTCATCCCCATGCTGCCTACTATCACCCCTCGGCAATACGATAGATACGTATGCATATTTTTGTACTTATGTATGCATATACATACACATTTTTTTAATATTTATATGTCTATTACACGTAAACTCTTCGAAGTTTATGAAGAATTTTAAATCACTGATTTTATTACTGATCTTTCTAGGAAAGAATTACAACACTAAAGCTTCCTAATTATTGTTTATACGTTAACCTGAAGCATAATTTCTTGTCAAACCTAAAAACAACTCTAATTTATGCAGAATTTTTTCTTTCAGAATAAAAATTAATTCAACATACACAGTTGTCAAATAGAACATAAATGAATTACATTTACTTTTTGACATTCAAAATTTTCTTGTGTATTTCAAGCCTTTTTCAGTATGCTTCATAATTAAGTTATATACGAAAATATTCGGAAAAAACTTATCGGAGTCCCTTAAGCTTTAGTACAGCCAGGTTTATGACTAATAGGTTTTCGTGACTGAAACAGCTTCCATCTAAAATTATGTTTGAAAGTTATTTGCATTTTGAGGGCGTAAGGTCAGTGAACATGCCAACCATCTGGACCATCTAAATGTTTTGTCATTGAACTATTTAACCACGACTAATGGTTCTGATTCAATCCAATTTTTTCTAATAATATTTCATTCATATCACAATGAATTTTCTGACTGAATTGCTTTTTTATGCATATATTTTTTGTTATGTGTGACCAAATTTGGCGTCATCTGTGTTTAATGTTTGTAACAATCTAGGTCAGTCCTCATTTGACAACTGCGAATTTTGAAATGAACAACAAAAACGAGTTTAAATATTCTATTTATTTATATTATTCATACGTGCGACTCAGATTTAGTGTTATTTGTATTTAGGGTTAGGCAACAGTGTAAATCAAAATTCTTCAGCTGTTGACTACTGCAAGTGTAGAAATAACCAATGGAAATGGAATTAAAATCATAACTATTAATACACTTATAATGGTTTTTTTTTGTAATTACTAATAAGGTTTTAAAGTTTGTTTATTAAACGAATTTTATTTTAATTAACTTATAATAAGCATAACATTTGCTTTCAGAAGTAGGAATAAACATCGAACTATATCTATTAACTAGCTTCCATAATGTGAACTACGAACGTATCCTTGACAATAATTGCCAAGAGCATGATGAATTAAATCTATTTTTATACTGGTGTGAAATTGAAATACATTTAATTGTGATTTCAAAGAAGGTTTAGTATTGAAGGAAAAAACTTAACTGTAAAATAGGTTTTTGTTCAAAATGGCACATTTTTAAACTATTACTTTTTAAAATATGAAACTAATTTGATATCGGTACGCTACTCGTTTTTGGAGTGAAATCGTGCCGAATAGATCTTTAGAAGCGAGACTAATATTATCGTAGTGTAAAATTATCACCACAACTTGGCGAAATTTTAGAACTATTTGGCGGGAAAATCCGTTGCGTTCTCTTATCAAATTAGAATCTAAAATACTAATTTTATCTAGAACATATATTAATAAGATTAATTAATTTCGAATAGTAGCTTTAAACTATGTAAAACCAAGATAGGTAATAAAATTTATTTTGTGTGCCTGATTTTATTATATTATTAAATTTATTTATAAATGAGTACCTACTTAAAACGAGGAAACCATCGATCTTTTTCGTCAGTTCAAAAGACATCGCTAAATGCCACGATATTACAGCTAATAGCAGAAACCGTTCTCGCAAACGTTGGAACATAGTAATAATAAAGATGACAGTATTTGGCAACATCTTTTCATTTGGCGAAATTGGTCGACGGTATAATACCTAAGTGCCCTTGAGAGATTTTATTTATTGAACATAATAAATATTATACTGAAATTAATACACGAGTTGAATTTATGTGTTTGAATATCTAAAGTTTGAATTATAAATGAATACATTCTCCAAGAAAATCAAAAGTGTTCTGGCAAAAAAAGTGAAGCAAATTAGGATTGTTTTGCAGATACTGCAAAGCCGATCCAAAGGATTAGCGAGCATGTGAGAGCAGGGAATGAAGTCTTCTAACGCTAAATACTTTAGAATCATCTAAAAAATTTGATTATTCGAATTTACATGATACTAATCTTAATGATGCTTCTTGGTAATTTTTCCCATGTCACATTTTTCTTACTTTGTGAAAACGTTTTGATAACAATCAATAAATTTATATCTTTTCAGTAGCCTCATAACTACATTCAACTTAAAATTATCTAGCCATATTGATAAAATATTTTGCGGCCACATCTGAAAATATAAAAAAATTTTAAAGATAACTTCAATATAATATTTAAAAATCAGTTAAATTTTAATGTAAAACATTTTGAATGTAATGCAATGAACAGAAATTCTCGAATAAATTTTTTGTAAATATTTTGAATAATATAATATCACTCTAATATAGTATTATACTATACATAATGACAGTTTTATGATTTTTTTCAAACATGCTATCTCGTTTTTTTAAAGTAAAACTACCATTTCTAACCTGAGGATTATTCAGGAAATATTAATATATCTAATGGATTTGAATAATTTTTTTAAAATTGAAACTTTAAAGTTATTTTAACATTAATTAGATGTTTTATAAAGGAAATTTATGCGTTTTTATGTTACCAAACGATCTGAGTTCATTTTACAAATAAATTGCCATTTCTTTCAATTCGAATTGTAATTATAAAAATGTCTTTAATGATGTAATCTTTTCTTATCATTCATTTCCTTTGTCAGCTCAGAAAAAAATGGCCATTGTATATTTTTAAGTTAAAATTCAGCTTTTACAAAGAATGAAATATTCTCACTTATAAAAATTGATAAAAGTATTTCAAAAATCTGATACTCCGAGGGTAATATACTTTCCATTCAAATGGATACTTCTTCAGATCGTTCGAAACGAAAACGCGTTAGATATCGGCTACACATCGAACAACAAACGGTCTGAGATAAAGTATTTACAGTGCTGAAATCTTCAAAAACGGATGCAATAGATCATCCACAAGCCCTGCAATGGAGATAGCTTTTTTGCAAAGAAAACATTCGAATGAAGAAAATGTTAGTAGAGCTATTACCATGTCCATGTACACATATTGTGCTATCGTTAGCGGTGAAGTATTTATCGTTTGGCGAAAAGAATTTCTTTGAGAAGGCTATTTTGTCCATTTTGAATTTCAAGAATCGATTTTAAAGTGCATAAACGATGACCAGTGTTGCGGAAAAATGGAATGAGGTGATGTGAAAAGAAAATACGATGGAAGGCTTGGGAAACAGAGATGTTTTGATTTTGCTGTGATTGGAGTGGAATAATTAAGTTGTTGTGGATGATCGGTTATGACGTCAGTGAAAAAGACGTTAGAGATATTTAATGAGAATTAGTAGTAAAACAAAAATGACGAATGGTAATTATTAATTAATCATTAAAATTGCAAAACTGACTTAAATTTAAATAGCGTGAAGTTAATTTAATTCTCTTCCTCAATTAACACGTCAAAAAGTACTCCAAAAATTACTAAAATAGATATGTAATAAAAAAGAACAATTTCCCTCAATTTTGATATTGTTATTCGATACAGTCGATTATGTTTATTTAGGATATATTCGAAAATTGTGAATGTTCTACTTTGCAAAGTTTTCCTAGCTTCACATCTTGGTCCATACAAAATGTAATTTTTCGAACTTTTCACAAATTAAATTGTGTTTCAATTTTAAATTTTTTTATGTTGTTGTCTTGTCCATGCTGAGTGCTGATAATTCAAATGGCGCTGAAGGCGTCTATAAAAGGCCCTTGCTATGTCGAAGACCTTTGGCGAATAAAGTAGTTGATGGTTCGTGGGGTTTAGGTCTATGTTGTGAAGTTAAGCAAAAAAAGAAGAACAATTAAAAATATGAATAGGAAAAAGCTGAATGTCAGGAGAGTGAGGACAAGTATTATAACTTCTTTGGCCATATTTTCATCCCTTTAAAGTGTCTTGTACGTAGTCTGGCTAAGGTGGTTGAAATTACGATGTTACAATTAAGATCTGGAATGAAGTCAAGGGTAACAATGATACAGGGCCCCAAGCTACAGGGGCCCACCATGTGTAATTACGGTAAAAAAAAAATCAGGGTAATCTAAAAAGGGGGTCGAAGGAATTTTGATACAGGGCCCACTAACAACTAGCTACGCCAGTGAATGGAGTGCTTCTCAAATGGGTGGGAGGGGAGCTTACGTCTTGCTATTGCATCAGTATCAGTAAGGATAAGGCTTGTGGAAAATTGAGGGGAATTTAGGGCCTCCTTGGAGAGGTTATCAGCCTGCTCATTGCTACGAGGCCCTATATCCATTGCAATGTGCAAGTTCTTTGAGCTGCAACTACTTTATTGTTGTTGTCGTGTCCTTTCCGAAGGGAAGGAATGAAAATTGTCAGAGCCCGAGACAGGTTGGACAGCTACACGATAGATGGCGACACCACCTATCTCCACTTCCATAATTTAGGCATGGAACTGGAGGAGAGGGAAATATTCTTCAGCCCCCTGAACCCATGTTTTCTACTGCGATCACCCACAAGACTTTCAGACCCACTAATTTAACGAGCACGTACTCCTTGTGTGCTCGGAGGGTATTTGGTGGCATCCGGCATCGAACCCAGGCCTTCTGGTCTGGAGTCCGATGCTCTAATCACTAGGCTACCCACGGCCCCTTACTGCCTTTATTAATAAGGGCAATTATATCATGGGTCAGTTGAGAATTAAATTTTTTATAACGAGCAAAAATAATACTGATATAAGTAAAAAATGTGTTTGTTTATTAAAAAATAAATATCGATACGGAATGTGGACTTAGTTGCGTATATGACAGAGTGAAAACACTTGTGGCGTATACAAGGGTGGGATTTGGGAATACAAACCCTTCCCATTGGCCAACAGATTTTTAATTTTTAGCATAAAGGTTACATCTCGGGGCTTTCGTCTATGTTTTATTTAAAATAATACAACGCTTTCCATTAAAGTAATCTGTGTACGTAATTTGAAAACACCATCATCATAAAAAAATTCGTATTATTTGAACTAAAATTCTTTTGACGTATAAGAAATTGTAAGGTAATATTCACTAAAAATGTTCGAAGTTGATTTTTGAAAAACTGAATGATTGTTGAAAAGTTTGTATAACATTTTACAAAAGTTTTATTTTCCATGCTCAGAAAGGCGTTGAGATTATTCTAGTTTAGCATCGTTTTATATGTGTTAATTTGAACTCCAATAAAACTGAATAGACTTTTATAACTTAACTCAAATAAAGAAGAAGTCATTTTTTGATTTGGAGAGTGATTTTATTTCATTATATAAAACATATTGTTACGAATATTGTGTAATTAATGCTTAAAATAGTGTAAATAATTTGTACCTGGATGTTTAATATACATTAATATTACTTTCTGATGTATTTATTTTATGATAAAAATTGCAACATTAGCAATCAACGCTGGTGTTTCATTCGAAACTTGGCGAAATATTGATGATACAGCCAAGTTAGCATCATTTTTGGCGACCAAATTTGGCGAGTTAGCGAAACTTTTTGGTGACTTGGTTATCATAAGGAGGCTTCTGGAGATTACTGGAGAAATCTATTAACATCACGGCGGATCTTTCGGAAAAGAGCCAGAAGGCAACCGTGCAGACAATAAAT
>BMAO01018799.1:0-20318 GCA_019973975.1 Trichonephila clavata | reverse complement strand
TGTGAAATTACGGAGTTCCTATCCCCTTTAGGGGATGTACCTCCTCATCAGAATATTTAGGGATATTTACATAAAAATTAAGTTACTTAAAATTAAAAGAGATAAAAACTAAATAGCAAAAAGGGGAAAAATTAAATGGGCAATGGCGTAATGCCTGCTAGGAGAAAAAGTGGGCGGAGCCCACCCAGGTACAAAGCACCCAATCAGCGTTCGCTGTTGGGCGTGATGGATAGGTACACTCAAATGAGCGACCGGTACGAGGGGAGATTCTGACAGCTGACGCTGTGAGAATTCCCGAGAAAATGAAAAATTTTAAATGGGAGAGTTAAAACAGATTAAAAATTTTAAGAAATAAAAATAATTAAAAATTTTAAATGGGACCAACTTGCACGATGCCGAGAACAAAAACTTGTCATGTCAGATGCGAACGGGCGATGGGTCAGCTCGCGATAAATTAAATGAGAGTGAATGAAGTCATTTACAAAGGGAAGGCTAATAAAATAAAAATCCAGTCGTAAAAAGTACCGGGTTTCCCAGAGGAAACCGATGACAAATTTGATTTGACTGGGGAAAGATTAAAAAACATAAGCTAAAAAAGAGATGTCCCGTGCTACCACCTGGTGGCTGGGATAGAAAGTAAAGAGTGAACTGGGCGCAAAGATGGAATTAAAGGGCCGCGCTAGTTCACTCTACAGAATCTTAAAAAACAAAAAATTTAAAGCAGAATTAAATGGAAATACAAAATTAATTAACGTAGGTTTTAGACCCTACTCCTTTTGGCGTAGGGGAAATTTACAAATTGTTGATCTAGAACGGCCCTTGGCCTTTTAAGTGAAGAGGAGACAGCCGGGTCGTAAGCTGGCTGATTTTGGATAAGTTCATTGGGAACTTGCGGAATTTTTTCAAAGAATTTTTTGGAGATGAGTTGGATGTACGGAAGGGTAGGTTTAACATTTAAATCGCGGTAAATGACTTCATTTCTGATGAACCAGGGAGCACTGACTATTTGTCTCAAAATTGAGTTGGTGAGCCAGTGCAACTTTCTGATATGACACATGCCCGCGGCTGCCCAGATGGGAGAGCCGTAGAGCATGATCGGACGAATGATAGAGTTAAAGAGCAAAACCTTGTGCCTGATCGCTAGTTTGCTCTTATTAGAGACAAGCCTTTTGAGCATAGAATGAACATTTTTCGCTTTTTGGCGAGCATGTTCGATATGATGGGCGAAAGTTAATTTTGCGTCTAAAAATAACCCTAGGTATTTGTAAACATTTACCCAGGGGACGGGTTGGCCAAAAATTGTGACAGGGGTTAGGCCCACTGGTAATCGATTTCTTCTCGTGAACATGAGGCAGGCACTTTTGGAGGCGTTAACTTTAATTTTCCAGTCCGTGAGCCAGAGCTCTAGCAAAGTGACGTATTGTTGAAGATTAGAGATTACCACGGAAAATCTCTTATCTTGTGATATAATGGCAGTGTCGTCCGCATACATTGCTAAATGGACGAAGTTAGCTTGCGGGATATCATTTACATACAGGTTGAAAAGGAGCGGTGAGATCAGGGACCCTTGCGGATGCCGCTTCTGATTGGTCGAGGGGAGGAGAGAATTTTTTCAACTCTCACTCTGAATGATCGCGCGGAAAGATAATTATTTATGACCTTGATCAGGGGAGCCGGAAAATCAAGTCGTATGAGCTTGATTAATAAGCCATCGTGCCAAATTTTATCAAAGGCTTTGGCTACGTCCAGAAAAAGTATACCCGTGGCTTCGTACTTGCCGTAGCCACTGTGAATCAACTCCGTTACTCTGAGCAGTTGATGAACTGTCGAGCATTCAGGACGAAAACCGCACTGCTGGGGTATCAGTAGATTTGCAGCAGCGCAGTGTTGATTCAGGCGTCGGAGAAGTATAAATTCGTATACTTTGCTCAGACTACTTAAGAGTGAGATCGGACGGTAATTTTGAGGAAGGTCAGCATTTTTGTCTGCCTTCAGAATAGGGATGACCACGGCTGTTTTCCAGGTATTGGGGAAGTAATTTAGCTTTAAGAGACAATTGCATAGGAAGGTGAGGAAAATTAAGAATTTGAGAGGTAGATTTCTAAGCATACGATTAGTAATTTGATCAAGGCCCGGGGATTTTCTCATCTTCAACCTGTTTATGAAACTTAATATCTCCGTGGGCGTGGTGTGGTCGATTTCTTGGAGTGATGGGTAGAAAGGAAATTTTCTACCTCTGTGTGTGAGCGTTGGATGAGGTCTTCATCTCCAACGTCGTGATTTGGTTCAAACTGGGTCTGCAAGCTATCTGCTAACACTTCCGCCTTTTCAATAGGAGTGATAGCCGTACTGCCTAGTGCCCCCACAAGGGGGGGAATGGCTTGAAAAGGCTTACGTAAGAGGGAGGCTTTCCTCCAAAGAGTGTTGTCAAGAGGCGATAATTCCTCAATGTGTTTTTCCCACTGAGAGTGGGAAAAGTGTTGGATGTCCTTTGCTATCTCACGACTGAGGCTACGGAATTCTGAGTATGAATCGGGACATCTATTTCTCTGCCAAATTTTCCGCAGCCGGTTTCGCTGATGAATTTTGGTTTAATTTCTGGGGAGAGAAACTTCGGAGGAGTATTAAATTTAGGTTTTGAAGCCTCAGCGAAAGCTTCGGAAAAATTTTGATTGAGTTGGCCGATGGCCAATTCTACATTTTCATTGCTGGTGAGGTAGATAGAGGGGAGGGGTTTATTACTTAAAACATACTTGAAATTGTTCCAATTAGTAATTAACTGCTCTGGATTTTTAATTATGGAGGTATTTAGATTAAATTCAAGGATAACGGGGTAGTGATCAGAGCTGAGATCGTTAACAACTCTGATACTGAAATTAAAGGGATGTGTTTAAGCACAGCCAGGTCGATGATAGAGCCGCGACGCCCCGGTCTGGGAGCGTGCGTGAAGGTTTGGGGGCGACAACTTTCGCTCCCCTAAGACTGCTAGTTAGTTTTAGCAGCTGTTGCCCGTATCTAGTCGACCTGGGATTGTTCCAGCTCGTGTGAGCTGCATTAAAGTCACCAGCAATAATTAAATTATTTCCAGAATTAAAAACTTTTTTAAAATCCTCCGAAGGGAAATTTAGGCGTGCGATCGGTCTGACGTACGCCGAGATAATATTAATGGGTGGGAAATTATTAATTTTAATTTGCACCGCAGTGGCATCCATTCCTTGCAAAGCGGGAAGGGGGACACTGTGGTGAACGATCTCGTTTTTACAATAAATAGCGGTGCCGCCTTGTGGTCTGAGATGAAAAATGCTGACTCTATCGTCTTTGAAAAGGCGATAGTTAGCGATCAGGGGGTTGATGCCTGGCTCGAGCCAGGTTTCCTGGACCAAAAACAAATCAAGGTTTTGCTCGTGAACAAAATCACGAGTTTCCTGGATTCTTTTTCGCAGGGAACAAGCGTTCCAGAAACCAATTTTTAGAGAATGTTGCACGTGGGCTGGGAAAGTTAGGCCGGGGAGGATCGAAGCCTGCAATAGGCTTCGAAAATTACGTAGGTTTTGTCTACGTCCGCAGATGCCTCGCGGAGTGCAGGTAAGGATTCCTTGAACGCCCTGCAGAAGACTCGCTTGTCGATACATTGCGTATCTTCTATGAGGACAAGCAGGTCTTTAAGAAGGCCGGCATTTATGCTGGCATCTTTGCGAGGGGCCGGCAAACGGGAGGATGCACTAGTGGGGAGTGGGGTGGGGTGCTCCTGTGGTCGAGGAATTTTGTTTTGAACTACAGTATTGTAGTTCAGATTTGGGCTGACCCGTCGCGCGTTCGAGACGTCTGGACGAGGTGCCTGAGGCTTCTTCTGCGCAATTTGCGCGTTTTTGCCCTGATTTTTAATTGGCCCTTTTTTCGAGTTGCGGCCCTTTTTGGCGTTAGCCGGGTGTTTGGGGCAGCGGCGCCAATTTGCCGCATGTTCGCCCGAGCAGTTTGCGCACCTCATGGGAGCGTCGAATTCCAAGGTGCAATCCTTGGCAGAGTGAGGCCCTGCACATCGGACACAGCGGGGGGGGAGGTGGCATACCTCCGAGGAGTGAAACCACCCTGACACCGCCAACACTGGTTCACTCTGTTTCCACGGTCGAAGGGTTTCACTTCGATCCGTGTACCGAAGAGCTCGGTAAAATCGTAAATTTTCGGCGCATTAGTGCCGTTTTCGATTTGAAGGTAGAATAGCGGCATTGGGGACTTAGTCTGAAAATGTCGCATTTGCGATATCTTCACGACTTTGAACCCCTCTGCCTCTATCTCTTCCTTAATTTCTTCCGGCTCCGTATTGGAGGGAAGACCGCGGATAACAACTTTGACAGGGCGATCCTGTTTTAAGGTGAAAGTTTTGAATTCAACACCTGTCTCTTCGAGCCAGGCGTTGAGAGCACGATGCTCGACATCGTTCGCGACAGTGACTTTCAAAAATCGTCCTGTCATGACCGATTGAAGTGCAGGGGCTTTGATTTTCGCGAGAGCAATTAGCTGACGCCAATCCCCTTTTGGATTAACAAAAAAGGGGGGAACACGCGGTTTCTTCTCAGGCACCGTCGCGGGTTGAGAAATGGTTGTCTGGGTCTCTTCCATTGCCTCTTCTGCAACTACTCCTTCGATCGAAGGCGCAGGGGCAGTGGGAGGTGTAGGAGAGGGCCTTGAGCGGGGTTTCCGCACAATTAGGTGCTTAGCGGGAGGACTGAAGCCATCGGCATCCGTTTTCCTCCGTTTTTGGTTTTTCGCCATTGGGGAGGAAGAGAGGGGAGGGGGAACCGCTGCCGTAGCCGCTGTTTCCGTTTTCTCCTCGTGGTTCTTCGACGGGAGCTCGGTTGATTTGTTCCTTACTCTCAGGACGATCCGGTCAAGGATTTTTTCCGTTGCCGGGATCTTGAAGAGGGGAACTTGTAGTCTCAGTAAAAGGTTGGAAACAATCTCACCTGATAAAAACTTAATTGAAAATTCAGACACAGAAATCTTAGCCCCGCCCACACCCACTCGATTCGGCTATAACTCCGCCTCCACGATCGACTTTGCCCTGACAAGAAACTTATACTGGAATTCCAGCATAACTTCTCTATCAGAACTCAGCTCAGATCACAACCCACTCATTTTAAACTTTCAAACATCCATCCAATTTAATTTCCCAACCAGAAACGTTTCCACTAACTGGGAACGCTACAGAAACACCCTTTTCAACACACCCCTTTTTCGACCAATCAGAGCACACTCGAGAGAGGATATTGAAAAGCAGGTCTCCGACTTAAATACACACATTTTAAACGCTTATCACTCTGCATCCAAACCTATCAAACTAAATAACAGTTTTTATATTGAACCAGATCTTAAAAACCTATTCCACCAACGTAACCAGGCCAGGAGAACGTGGCAATTTACCCGTAATCCACGTGACAAAACAAATCTCAACAGAATTCAAAATAAAATTAAAAGAAAAACCTACGCCTTCACACAAAAAACATGGGAGGACATGCTCACTTCACTAGACCCAGAGGACGGTTCCCTTTGGAAAACGGGGTTGAGGAAGAAGAGAACCCCATCTCAGCCCTGACAGGCCACACCGGAATTGCCTACTCAGACACTGATAAAGCTAAAACACTGGCAGACTCACTTGAGAACCAGTTTCAGCTTAACAACATCACAAATATCACCTCTGACAATAATCACAACAGGTTGGTTACTAGATTCCTTACCAATGACAATAATTTTGATGACACCCCAATTAACCCCAAACCCTCTGAAATTATTAAATATATTAAAAAAATTAAAATCAAAAAAGCACCCGGCCGAGAAGGCATTACTAATAAAATGATAAAAAATCTGCCCCTCTCTGCTATTTTTCAAATTACCAATATAATTGACAATATCTTAAAGCTCGGTTACTTCCCACAATCGTGGAAAACAGCCTCAGTCATCCCGATTCTGAAACCCGGAAAAGACCCAACCAAGGCCGATTCCTATAGGCCAATAAGCCTACTACCGATCCTCAGTAAAATCGCTGAGAGAATTATACTCACACGCCTTAATAACCACCTTACAGAGAATGACATTATCATTCCCCAGCAGCATGGCTTCCGAGCCAATCTTTCCACATCGCACCAACTGCTGCGCGTGGTTGAGTACGTAAAAACAGGCTTTCAGAACGGGAAATCGACTGGTGCGGTTTTCCTCGATATTCAAAAAGCATTTGACAGAGTATGGCATGTGGGAATGCTATACAAGCTAATTAAAATTAACACCCCTCCTCACCTAATTAAATTAATTAACTCCTACCTCACTAACCGTACTTTTGCGGTTCGCGTCAACAATACCCATTCCTCTAACCGAAACATCAATGCAGGCCTACCTCAGGGCTCCCTGCTAGCCCCAACTTTATTTAACATTTATGTAAATGATATCCTAGAACCAGCCAAACCACTATTTGCATGTACGCAGACGACACGGCAATTCTGGCACAAAACAAAGATCTCAAACTCATCACACACATACTTCACAAACACATCGCGAGACTTGAAGATTGGTTCTCAATTTGGAAAATACAACTGAACGTAAACAAAACTGAGGCCGTCTTCTTCTCGCACCACATCAAGAAAGAACCACCCAACTTATTTTTACAAAACACACACGTACCCTGGTCTAAAAACACAAAATATCTAGGAATTATCCTAGACAAAAGACTCACCTTCAAACAACATATTACACAAATTAGGAAAAACTTCAATATTTCCGTGGCTAAAGTCTACCCCCTAATTTCCCGGAAATCCGTTTTATCTCGCAAAAATAAAATGCTTATTTATGCACTGATTCTCAGACCAACTCTGTTATATGCGTGCCCGATCTGGGGACACGCCGCACATTCCAACATTAACCTTATTGAAATAGCCCAAAATAAAATTATCAGAATGATTACTAAAGCAGATTGGTATATGAGAAACTCAGACTTAAGAATCGCTCTAAATTTAAGAACCATCAAAAATCAAATTAAAAATATCTCCATTAACTTCTTTAATAAAATCGACCTCCATGAAAACCGCGCAATAAAGCGCATTGAAATCTACCAGCTTAACCCATTATTCAATAGACCTAGAAACATTCTGCTTTAGTAAAATTTCTAGTAAAATCCTCCTTACTAACCCATCTTGGTTTTTGGCCCTTTTGTTATTTCGGCCCTTTTTCAAAATTTCACTCCAAAACTATAGCGGAGAGGTTGTTGGAGCACTTAGCCCTGTCGGGCTCTAATCTCCTATCGGGTATTTTGTGATGCCTTTAAAAACGTTTTACTATTGCCCAGTTTAATTAAAATAATTAAAATAAATAAAACTACTTTAGTAGTATAGGGAAATTAAGTTAAATAAAATAAAAGAGTTTAAAAAATATACTTAAAATAGCTCTGTAAGTAGTTAAAAAGCAGAGAAAATTATTGATCTTTTGGGGGGCGGAGCTACCCTGACCAATCCGGGTGCAGCAAAAACCAAGGTAGGAGCGGCTTGAAGGGCCAATAAAGGGCCGAAAAAACGGTAACTATAACAGTGAAAAAATGATGATTAAGCAAAGTCAGGATTTACTAGTATATCTCTTGGTCTTCTGACAGATGAATGAGAAAAGTAGGGGGATATATTATTTATGGATGGGTTGTCATGTTCGTCAATATTTTTAAAAAATTTAGTTGCTATTTTTCTAATAGTTTGTCTGATTGTAGAGATGTTACACGCGAATCTGAGATCACTGTTTCTCATGTACCATTGCGCGTCACAAATTTGTCTAATGGTTGTATTCTGAGTAGTCTCAATTAAATTAATGTTGGTTTTTGCTGCGTGAGCCCAGACCGGGGAGGCGTAGGTTAGCATTGGTTTCAGAATCAGAGTGTAGATAAGTAATTTATTACGTCTACTTAATTTAGACTTTCTACAGATTAGGGAAAAAACTTTTCGCATATTATCTTTAAACTTATTTCTAATATATGTAATGTGTTGTCTGAAAGTGAGAGTTTTATCAATGATGACACCAAGGTATTTGGTGTGCTGAGACCAGGGGATGCTTTGGTTTTGTAGGATAATTTCAGGAGGGGGTGTTCTTTTAGAGAAAAAGACTGCTTCAGTTTTGGAGGTGTTTATCGCAATTTTCCATACAGAGAACCAGATTTCCAGGTGGGCTATGTGTTCATTAATATTATTTGTTAGTGTGTTGAGGTTTTTGTGTCTGGAGAGTATAGCTGTATCATCTGCGTACATACAGAGCATAGTATTTGAATTTTTAATAATGTCATTAATATAAAGGTTGAATAACACAGGTCCCAAGATTGAGCCCTGAGCTATTCCTGCTTTAATAGGCTTGTTAGTTGAGTAGGTTTTATTAATTTTGACAGAGAAGTCTCTGTCAGAGATATAAGAATTTAGTAAGAGAATAAGAGGGGGTGGGATTTTATAAGTTATTAATTTGAAGAGTAGGCCAGTGTGCCAAACTCTATCAAAGGCCTTTTGAATATCTAAGAAGACTGCAGCTGTGCATTCGTCTCTATTGTTTCCTTCTTTGATGAATTCAACTACTCTAAGTAGTTGGTGGGTAGTCGAGAGACGAGGGCGGAACCCGTGCTGCTCCGGAATCATTATGTTATTTGTTTCTAAGTGATCATTTAGTCTGGCAAGAATTATTTTTTCTGCCAGTTTACTTAGTATAGGCAATAACGAGATTGGCCTGTACGAATCTGGAGCAGTTGGGTCTTTACCTGGTTTTAGGATTGGAATGACGACTGCAGTCTTCCAGTGTTTTGGGAAATATCTGAGGGTTAGCATATTATTAATAATATTAGTAATTTTAAAAATTGTTAGTAACGGTAAATTTTTAATCATTTTATTTGTAATCCCGTCTCTACCTGGGGATTTTTTAATTTTAATCTTTTTAATGTAAGTAATAATTTCAGATGGTAGAGCTGGGGGAATGAAGTCATTGTTGTTAGTATTATTATCAAAGTACGCATCAACAATGTTGGTGATGATCTCGTCTTTACGAGGATTTTGAATGTCGTTTAGTTGGAATTGTCTCTCGAGCGATGATGCAATAAATTCAGTCTTGTTTGTGTCGCTGAGAGCTGTACCGGTGGGGCCGTTAAGGGCGGAGATCGGGGAGGCCTTTTTCCTGAACGCCTTGGCCATTCCCCAAAGGGAACTGTCCTCAGTGTTCAGAGAAGAAAGTGTATCCTCCCATGCTTGTTGTCTGTAGTGATAGACTTTTCTTCTGATGGTGCTTTGTAGTCTATGGTAGTCTGTTTTGTGTTGTGGGTATCTGGTGAGTTGCCAAAGTTTTCTGGCTCTATTTCTTTCTTTAAATAAATCTCTAAGTTCCCCCTGAACATAAGGCTGCTCCGTATGGTAAACTGGTTTGGAGGCACTGGCATGAGCACTGAGTATGTCATTAGTGAGGTTGAAGACTTGTGTATCAACTTCTTGATTTGTGGAAGCAGTATGGAGATTAAGATTGTCTGGTTGAGCGAGTCTATTTGTAAATAGGCTCCAGGTAGTGTTAAGTTGAGGTGGTGGGATTTCAAATTTTGTGGTTTTTGGAAAATGGAGTCTAATCGGGTTATGGTCTGAACTCAGTTCAGGAAGAGAATCAATAGTCGAGGGCCAATTTAAGTTTTTAATGAGTGCATAGTCTAGTGTAGACTCAGAGTCAGTGCCAAATCTGGTTGAGGTGGAGGGTGCAACAATATCTATTTTATTTTGATTTAGGTAGTTAAAGAGCTTATTTCCTCTGGGGTCGCAGTAATTGCACCCCCAGGAGGTGTGTTTTGCATTAAAGTCACCCACAAGTATGGCCGTATTAATAATTTTGAAAATGGTGTCGAGGTCGTCACCAAGGTTTCTGGCTTTCGGGTATGGTGGGATGTAAATCGAAGCGACCAAGAATGGGTCTTGGTCAATAGGAGTGAGAGCAACCAAGGTTGCCTCAACACCAGTATGGAGAGGTGGGGTGGGAATATGAAAATGGGGAAAAGATCTTTTGACAAGGATGGCAGTTCCACCCGAGGCTCGAGCTGCGTTCAGTCTGTCGTTTCTATAGGACTTATAGTTGGGAATGTTAAAAGTATGCTCTGGTCTCAGATGTGTTTCTTGTAATAGAAGGATATCTGGGGAATACTTATCGACGAAATCACGTATCTCAACAATACGTGATTTCACTCCGTCTGCGTTCCAGGAAAATATTGTTAAGCCAAAAAATGAACTAGACATTATTGATGTTTATTGAGGCAAGTGAGGAGCAGACTCCTCTAACTAGACAATTTAATTTGTCTGCTGGGTTCGGGGATTTATAGGATTTTTCCATTTCCGAAAGTAAATTTGGAAAAATTGTAAAAATTGTTTTTAGCTCCATGATTGCATGGAGAAAAGTAAAGTTATCGTTTTGATTTTGGGTGGCATTAGTTGTTTCCAAAGGAATTTTATTGATATTTAAATTTAAGTTATTATTATCGTTGGAAGGCGCTGAGGAAGCAGTCGCGTGTGGTGCCATCTGGTTGTTATTGATGTTACTAACAGCTTGAGCAAAACTCAAAGCTGAAGTAACGGCGTTATTTGTTATTTGCTTATCATCATTACGTTTTTTGTTTTCATTTACGGATTTACCTTTCCCTTTTCTGGGTTTAGGGAAAAGTGGGCAAACAGTGGAGGAAGCCATGTGGCCCTTTGTATTGCAATTAATGCAAAGGGGATTTTCTATTTTTTCTTTTATCGCGCATTGTCCGGTTCTGTGGTTTTCTCCACATTTTAAGCATCTGGTGTTCATGCTGCAATTACTGCTAGCATGGTGAAAATAATTGCAGTTGTAACACTGCGTAATTCTGGATTTTTTGTTGAAGGGTTCGATTTTTATCTGCATGTAGAGGCAGCTCCGTATTTTGTAAATGTCTTCGACATTTTCATCACGGGTGATCTCTATCATGTAGATTGGTAGGGGGCTTTTAGTTTGAAATTGCCTTAGTTGTGCAACTTTTTCAATTTTGACTCCTTTGCTGATTAGGTCAGCTTTAATTTCTTCTGGTTGGGTAGTGGCTAGTAGTCCTTTAATGACTAGCTTGAGAGGTCTATTTTCCGGGGGGTCTATTGCGTAGTATTGGATATTTTTCTCTGTTAATATTTTTGTAATTTCTCTGTGGTGGGTTTCGTTCTCGGCTTGAATTTTAATATACCCTCCAACGTGGGTATTTGTGGCGGTAGGGTGGGTTTTGTGTAGGTTTTGTAGGACTAAATTATAATTACTGAATAGTTTCATCATTATGGGCCGGATTTTGGGTGTGATGACTTCCTCAGCGTCTTTGTTTGCAGTGTTGAGGGCTGCAAAGCTGTTGTTTATTGGAATTTCAGTATTAGTTTCGACTGGAACGGTTTTCGCGGTCTTACGGGGAATTTTGAAGTCATTTGTTTTATTTTCTTCGGTTTTAGCAATTTTGGTGTTTGATTTAGGGTTAAGTTTAGGGTTAAGTTTAGCTGGCTTGATAATGAGTTCAGCCATTCTTTTCCTATTTGACTTGTATTTAAAATTATGCTTACAGAGCGGAACTGGGCAAGGTAGCAAAACAGACATCTTACCCTCTAGGAATTTGATCTTTTCATCCAGATTGGCGGCTTCTTCCTCCAACTGTTGTTTCACATCCTCTGTTTTGCTGGGGATTGAATTCTCTATCTCCGTCATGTCGGTTACGTAGTCTTTACGAGCTGATAGGACTCTGGATTGCTTTTCTAGGCTCGTGAGCATAGCGCATTTTTCTTGATCTGTGAGAATGGGGACGCTAACGTCCTCCATAATAACGGTTTGGTCATCGACCTGCGGTTCGGAATCAAGAGACGTCATGCTCGCACGGCGTCTGAGCGCTTTTGACTCCAAAACTATAGCGGAGAGGTTGTTGGAGCACTTAGCCTGTCGGGCTCTAATCTCCTATCGGTATTTTGTGATGCTTTAAAAACGTTTTACTATTGCCAGTTTAATTAAAATAATTAAAATAAATAAACTACTTTAGTAGTATAGGGAAATTAAGTTAAATAAAATAAAAGAGTTTAAAAATATACTTAAAATAGCTCTGTAAGTAGTTAAAAAGCAGAGAAAATTATTGATCTTTTGGGGGGCGGAGCTACCCTGACCAATCCGGGCGCAGCAAAAACCAAGGTAGGAGCGGCTTGAAGTTAAGGGCCGAAAAAGGGCCGAAAACGGTAAATATAACAGTGAAATAATGGTGATTAAGCAAAGTCAGGATTTACTAATATATCTCTTGGTCTTCTGACAGATAAATGAGAGAAGTAGGGGGATATATTATTTATGGATGGGTTGTCATGTTCGTCAATATTTTTAAAAAATTTAGTTGCTATTTTTCTAATAGTTTGTCTGATTGTAGAGATGTTACACGCGAATCTGAGATCACTGTTTCTCATGTACCATTGCGCGTCACAAATTTGTCTAATGGTTGTATTCTGAGTAGTCTCAATTAAATTAATGTTGGTTTTTGCTGCATGAGCCCAGACCGGGGAGGCGTAGGTTAGCATTGGTTTCAGAATCAGAGTGTAGATAAGTAATTTATTACGTCTACTTAATTTAGACTTTCTACAGATTAGGGAAAAAACTTTTCGCATATTATCTTTAAACTTATTTCTAATATATGTAATGTGTTGTCTGAAAGTGAGAGTTTTATCAATGATGACACCAAGGTATTTGGTGTGCTGAGACCAGGGGATGCTTTGGTTTTGTAGGATAATTTCAGGAGGGGGTGTTCTTTTAGAGAAAAAGACTGCTTCAGTTTTGGAGGTGTTTATCGCAATTTTCCATACAGAGAACCAGATTTCCAGGTGGGCTATGTGTTCATTAATATTATTTGTTAGTGTGTTGAGGTTTTTGTGTCTGGAGAGTATAGCTGTATCATCTGCGTACATACAGAGCATAGTATTTGAATTTTTAATAATGTCATTAATATAAAGGTTGAATAACACAGGTCCCAAGATTGAGCCCTGAGCTATTCCTGCTTTAATAGGTTTGTTAGTTGAGTAGGTTTTATTAATTTTGACAGAGAAGTCTCTGTCAGAGATATAAGAATTTAGTAAGAGAATAAGAGGGGTGGGATTTTATAAGTTATTAATTTGAAGAGTAGGCCAGTGTGCCAAACTCTATCAAAGGCTTTTTGAATATCTAAGAAGACTGCAGCTGTGCATTCGTCTCTATTGTTTCCTTCTTTGATGACTCCAAAACTCTCCTCACCCCAAGCATACACGCCCAGCTCCATCCTGATTGGTCATTCACCGAGGCAAGCTAATTTGAGCACTTCAGATAAATAGGCTCTCTTCCCGAGCCACCCTCAGACGAGAGAGAAACTGCACGAGCGGCATCTGTGCGGTGTTTCTTCTCTCCCATTACTTTCAGACTCAATGTCAATGATGACTCGGAGGGATCGCCTCCGGCTCATCATTGATAGCACTCTCTCACTCATCATAACACCCACACACTTCGCAATTACTATAATCACACAAATTTTCTTTTTAATTTCCACACACACAACATTCTTTTAATTCACCATATTTTTATTAAACAATATTTTTTCTTTATCCATGTAATCCCTTAAATTTATTATCCTCACAGTACTGGCTAAGATTTTAAAAATAAGCCAACTAAAGCTTTTCACTCACCCAATGATTGGAGGTTAAGTTTCCCTACGGGAACAGGCACTCCATAATTTCTACCATTTCTACCTCAAAAAAATCATTTTTTTCACCCTCATCCAGATCAGTTTCGCATTTCTGCTTCTTGTTTTAGTAGCATCCAGACACGGATTCTCTGTCCTCGTCCGTGCCCCCTTTTCTTCGTTGATTCTACCCCGAGTAGGATTGTTGTTCCGCCGCGTGGTTAGGCTTAGCCGCCAAGCTTTCTTTTCGGCCCGCATTGTGTCAGCGGAATCTTTTTGCATCAGCGTGGATTTTCATCGTTGCAAGCCATCACCTTCTGAATTGTTTTTCGCTATTTAGCGTGTTTCAAGATGTAGTGCTATTTTTGCGCTATTCTTGATTTTTAACTCGCAGCCGCTTTTTCGTCTCTATTACCGTCAACTCAGACATGGAACTTGAAGAAGTATCTCCGTCTACACAAACACAGGTTAGTGCATTTTCTGTTGTTTCTTTAAGTGCATTTAATGTCCAAGAAGCTAGTGTAAAAGTAGATTCCCTTAAGACATCAGACGAATGTTCTGATTTTTGTGCCGCGCTAGAGGATCTCCTCTTTCAATTCAACGCTAATAATAGCGCTCAGCTGGGGTTGGAAGAACTCCGTGCAATTAATTCCATTTCCTGGATCTGCATTAGATGCTCCAGGAAAACCGTTACCCTTCTTGCCTCCGAATTTAAGGAGCAAATTTTAGCTCTCGGAGCAAAGAAAGAAGAAAGTAAACCCGTTGAGTCGACTCCAATTGAGTCCAAAAACGAGGTTGTCTCCCAGGTAGAGTCGTTGCCCCCCAGTTCGGGGAAAACTGCCGCCAAGCGCAGCTCTACTTCCCCTAAAAGAAAGGGGAATAAGAAAAAGGTAAAAACCAATGCTGAAAAGCATGAGGATTTAGTTAAAACGAGCAATCCATTTCAGGCTCTTACCCCTGTGGAAAGCTCAGATATCGAGGTTGACGACTCCGAGGACGTTGTTGACGAGCCCACGAGTGTCATAGCGGACCATACGCCAACGGCACCTGTAGCGCAATTGGCCCCCACCAGTGTCAATACAAACCAGCCGGAGACATCCTCGTCCGATGTCGACCAGGCAGAAATTAAGCCAAAACGTGTTCCGCCAATAGTGATTGACGAACAATACAATACCCCGGGTCTATTAGCAGACCTCAGTGGACACATTGGCACAAAGCTCATGGGCAAAATAGTGGGGGGTAAACTGAAAGTTTTCCCTGAAACTATTGACGCCCACAGGAAAATTCAAAACTTTGTTTCTGTGAAGAAACTCAAGT
The DNA here is from genome assembly GCA_019973975.1 of Trichonephila clavata. Classification (NCBI taxonomy): domain Eukaryota; kingdom Metazoa; phylum Arthropoda; class Arachnida; order Araneae; family Nephilidae; genus Trichonephila; species Trichonephila clavata. The sequence goes on along the minus strand of BMAO01018799.1, from coordinate 5,299 downwards.
CCCACACTTATGAGCTCGCTGAAGAAAAGCAGCTCAAAACTGTCATTAGGGGTCTACCCTCGGACTACGACACTAATGAAATCATACAGGCTCTAGGAGAACTTAATATTGTTCCCGAGCACGTTACTGTGATGCGTAATCGCAGCAAAAATGTTAATATGCCTCTCTTTTTGGTGGTCTCAAAAAAGACCCCAGAGAACCAGAAAATTTTTAAAGTAACCAGCATTGGTTACTATAAAATTAAAGTAGAATCCCTAAATAAAAACTCTATGCCGGCCCAGTGTTACAGGTGCCAACTATTCTATCATCACTCACGATTCTGCAATCGTGAACCAAAATGTCTTAAATGCGGTCTTAACCACCTGACGAGAGACTGCAAAAAAAATACGGACTCCCCTGCAAAGTGCGCCAATTGCGATGGTTCCCATCCGGCAAACTACTCAGGGTGTCCAAAAAACCCGAAAAACCTAAAACCTAGCAAGCCCCCTGCAAAGAACGTATGGGATGAGAGAGCGAAGGTTTTAGAAAAACAAAAAATTAATAAAAATGAAAATGCTAATAAAAATGAGAAAAAGAATACCAGCGTCTCTCCCGCATCTTCGGACACCAAAATCCTGTTGGATCAAATGTCCGCTATGATGTCTCAATTCGGAACAATGTTCCAAATGGTCATGTCGACGCTAGGAAACAAAATTTAATTGTACCAACCCCAGTAATTCCGTTCTTCGCGTTCTGAGCTGGAACGCAAATAGTGTTATAACAAAGTTAGGAGAGCTTAAGGAGTTCGTTAGCGACGAGGACCCAGATATTATAGGTATTCAGGAAACCCACCTGGGTCCCGCTCACTCCATTAAAATCCCAAATTATACTTGTCACCGTAGTGACCGTACAACCCATCGCGGGGGTGGAACAGCCATCTTTGTTAAAAATTCACTCAAACACCATGTTGTTACAGTCAATACAAACACCTTCGAAAACACGACCATTAGGCTAGAGTTAGGCAACAACAATTGCATCACTATCTCCAGCATTTACAAGCCACCGCTAAAGCACATAAGCACAGCGGAGCTTGACGCTATCCTCATTACCGGTCACAAAGCTATCCTCTTTGGTGATTTCAATGCTCACCATCCGTGTTGGAACCCTGGGCAGGCCAACACTAGTGGAAATACATTGTACAACTGGGCTTGCGCCCACGCCCTTGACATCATCGCACCCACTGCTCCCACCCATTTCAGTTCCCGTGGCCGCAGTACTATTCTAGATATTGCTTTTGCTAATAACATTTCATTGCATAATATAACCTCTGTTAATGCTCTCAACAGTGACCATAACCCTGTTATAATTGATTTCACTCTAAATAACTCTATTCCTAAAATCCTTAATACTCTTAAAACTACTAATTGGATTAAATTCCAAGAAATTGTATTTAACACTCTACCTGGTAATCCTCTTATTATTCCTGATAATATTAATATTGATAACGCTATTAATAATTTCTCGGGCATAATTACAAGTGCGATAGCCGCATCCACTGTCACAAAAATTGTCAACACTCCTCACCTTAGACTTCCACACGACATCAGGGAGCTAATTAAAGTTAAAAATAGGTTTAGAAAACAATGGCAACTAACCAGAAATCCAATACTCAAGCGCGAGATGAACTCCCTGGTCAGACAAATTAAAATTCTCACCACTAATCATAGAAATAGGAATTGGCATAATTTGCTCATTAATTTAAATCCTGAGGACAATTCTCTCTACAATATTCAGCGGAAGCTCTCAAATAAAATTGTTAAAATTCCGCCGCTATCTGGGCCCAATGGCATTATTTACTCGGACGATGAAAAAGCCGAGGAATTTAAAAACACTCTGGAAGTAACATTCCAAGAAAATGCCGAACCATACAACGACCAAGTCATTGAATTAGTTGAGTCAGAGGTCGAAGACTTCCTCACTAATTCCAACACAAGCATTCCACCCCTCACTAGCCCAGTGGAAATACAACAAATCATTAAAAACCTAAAGAATAAAAAAGCTTCCGGCCCGGATAATATACCGAATTATGCCTTAAAATTACTCCCACTTAACGCTATCACTCATCTCACAAAAATCATTAACACTTGCTTAAAACATCACTACTTTCCAACACTGTGGAAATCTGCCAATGTGATTATGCTCCCTAAGCCCAATCAAAACCATAGTCTAGCTAAAAATTTTCGTCCAATAAGCCTCCTCTGTGCCACGGCGAAAATTTATGAAAAGATTTTATTAAATAGAATCAAAAACCACTGTAATGAATTTAACTGCATTCCAGCGGAGCAGTGCGGTTTTCGTAATAAACACTCTACAGTTCATCAATTAATTCGAGTCACTAACTTCATTAATGAAGGTTATACTTATAAACTCTACACAATTGGGGTCTTTCTTGATGTCAAAAGAGCTTTCGATAAGATGTGGCATGATGGGCTCATCTATAAAATGATTCGACTGAAATTCCCTGATTATTTAGTCAAAATTATTTACAGTTTTTTAAAGGACAGGTCGTTCAAAGTTAAAGTAAATCTTGACTTTTCGAACAAGGGCTTCCCAGATGCAGGTTCACCGCAGGGGTCCTGCCTCTCGCCCTACCTCTATAATATCTTCACACACGATTTTCCCCATCACCCCAGCGTCAGCATTTGCTTATTTGCAGATGATGCTGCGGTCCTTTCTCAAGGAGCGAATCTCAATGTGACTCGTAACGCTTTACAACACTACCTACAAACGCTGGAAACTTGGCTTACTGACTGGAGGATAGCAATAAATGTTGACAAATCACAAGCCATCATTTTTAGAAAACACGGGCGCTCTAAAATTACTCGTACACTCTCTCTATTTGACGAAGAGATTGAATGGTTTAATGTGGTTCGTTATCTGGGCCTGTTTTTAGACAGTTCTTTAACGTACAGAAATCACATCAAACACATCAGTGATAAATTCTGGGCCAAAATCCATCTCAGCGTTGCGCTGGTTGGAAGGAGGTCCACTTTATCACTAAAGAATAAAGTTCTGCTCTATAAACAGATTCTTCGCCCAATTTTAACGTACGCAGCCCCTGTATGGGGAGCTGCGGCCCCACCAATCTCAAAAAAGTTCAAATTATTCAAAATAAAGTTCTTAGAATGATTACAAATGCGCCCTGGTACGTTAGAAATAATGTTCTGCACCGCGATCTTAAAATTGAATCTATTGGGGATTATATTACTAAATTATCTAGAAATGTCTTCCTTACTATCCAAAATCATGAAAACCCTTTAATCAGAGCGCAAACGCTCTTCACAAATCCCAATAGTAAACATTATTACGCATATAAAACTACAAAGTGGCAAAATGTTCTTCAACCACCGTAGCCAGCTCACTTGCCCTCCCTCTAGCGCAATAGCTTTTTTTATGCACTCTAGATCAATAGATTTGCACTGATTTTCTGTTTTGTATGCTTGTTTCTTTTTTTCAGCCTTTTGTCTCCATTTATTCGCGTTTTTTAGCTCCTGCCCGACAACCTCGCTCGTCCGCTACTTTGGCTCGAATGAGCCTTTCTACCTCAGTCGGTCTTAGGCCACGCCTCCGGCCTCCCTGATTGGTTAGCCCACGGCCCTTCGTCCATCCCCCTTTTTGGGACTTGTTCACATCGCAGCTCAGTCATTTTTCTTTTTCACATTTCTACTGAGTAAAAGCGATCACTCGCTGTCTAACTAAAATAAGATTGATGACGAGCGACAGCGAGTGATCGCTTTTACTCAGTAGAAATGTGAAAAAGAAAAATGACTGAGCTGCGATGTGAACAAGTCCCAAAAAGGGGGATGGACGAAGGGCCGTGGGCGAACCAATCAGGGAGGCCGGAGGCGTGGCCTAAGACCGACTGAGGTAGAAAGGCTCATTTGAGCCAAAGTAGCGGACGAGCGAGGTTGTCGGGCAGGAGCTAAAAAACGCGAATAAATGGAGACAAAAGGCTGAAAAAAAAAGAAACAAGCATACAAAACAGAAAATCAGTGCAAATCTATTGATCTAGAGTGCATAAAAAAAGCTATTGCGCTAGAGGGGAGGCAAGTGAGCTGGCTACGGTGGTTGAAGAACATTTTGCCACTTTGTAGTTTTATATGCGTAATAATGTTTACTATTGGGATTTGTGAAGAGCGTTTGCGCTCTGATTAAAGGGTTTTCATGATTTTGAATAGTAAGGAAGACATTTCTAGATAATTTAGTAATATAATCCCCAATAGATTCAATTTTAAGATCGCGTGCAGAACATTATTTCTAACGTACCAGGGCGCATTTGTAATCATTCTAAGAACTTTATTTTGAATAATTTGAACTTTTTTGAGATTGGTGGGGGCCGCAGCTCCCCATACAGGGCTGCGTACGTTAAATTGGGCGAAGAATCTGTTTATAGAGCAGAACTTTATTCTTTAGTGATAAAGTGGACCTCCTTCCAACCAGCGCAACGCTGAGATGGATTTTGGCCCAGAATTTATCACTGATGTGTTTGATGTGATTTCTGTACGTTAAAGAACTGTCTAAAAACAGGCCCAGATAACGAACCACATTAAACCATTCAATCTCTTCGTCAAATAGAGAGAGTGTACGAGTAATTTTAGAGCGCCCGTGTTTTCTAAAAATGATGGCTTGTGATTTGTCAACATTTATTGCTATCCTCCAGTCAGTAAGCCAAGTTTCCAGCGTTTGTAGGTAGTGTTGTAAAGCGTTACGAGTCACATTGAGATTCGCTCCTTGAGAAAGGACCGCAGCATCATCTGCAAATAAGCAAATGCTGACGCTGGGGTGATGGGGAAAATCGTGTGTGAAGATATTATAGAGGTAGGGCGAGAGGCAGGACCCCTGCGGTGAACCTGCATCTGGGAAGCCCTTGTTCGAAAAGTCAAGATTTACTTTAACTTTGAACGACCTGTCCTTTAAAAAACTGTAAATAATTTTGACTAAATAATCAGGGAATTTCAGTCGAATCATTTTATAGATGAGCCCATCATGCCACATCTTATCGAAAGCTCTTTTGACATCAAGAAAGACCCCAATTGTGTAGAGTTTATAAGTATAACCTTCATTAATGAAGTTAGTGACTCGAATTAATTGATGAACTGTAGAGTGTTTATTACGAAAACCGCACTGCTCCGCTGGAATGCAGTTAAATTCATTACAGTGGTTTTTGATTCTATTTAATAAAATCTTTTCATAAATTTTCGCCGTGGCACAGAGGAGGCTTATTGGACGAAAATTTTTAGCTATACTATGGTTTTGATTG